>CM065656.1:16154926-16598905 GCA_033220385.1 Triplophysa yarkandensis
ATACATACATAAATAAATACATACATACATACAAACTTACATACCTACACATAAATATACATATATATGTGTTACATAAACTTTTTGCTTTCCTACAAATATTCAAAATTTAAGAGAACAAGAAATTATAAAAGAGACGTTCCTGCAATGGTAGTCTAGGGGATCCAAGAGCTGCTTGGTTATACACATTCTTTTAAATATCTTTCTCTGTGTTTATCAGAACAATACAGATTTGGAACATCCCATAATCATTAATTGTGGGTGAAAAATATAATCTTTGATGAGAAAAGTGCTTGCAAAGAAATCTGTGTGTATTCTGATGGAAAATTTAGCTTGGATATTTTTACTTTTTCTATTTAAAAAAAAAAAGAACTACTTTGACATTTTGTCAGTAACAAAACAGGGATAAATGGGTGCGCTGGGATTGGATTTAATGGACGTCATAGATTGCGCTTGAACATCTATAATTCATATTCTGGCCATTCGGCAGAGAAGAGCTAATACATAATACATGGTAACATGAAAGAATAACAGTTTACACCTGTTTATATTTAGTGAAGATTAACACACCAAATAGATTTTTAAAATCAAAGAGAAATATAAGAATGCATATTAGACTGAAAACTTCTAAATATAAAAATGTTTCAGGATTTTAACTTCTACACAACAGTTATTTATCAAATCTCAACATATTAATCCGTCTTTCCGTCTGTTCGGGATAAGCTAGGTGTGTGTGTGCATCCTCCGTCTTGAAACACTTGAAACTGACATTTGAAGTGGTCCTCACTATTTATGTTCATCTAAAGATTACAAGAGTGTGAGGGTTACATTTAGACTTTAGGGTAAGGATTGAAGATCACTGGTTTTTGAGTTGTCCTAGAAAGCCCAGCACACGTGTTAGTTTGTAGGTGTTCTTACTTTTCCCTCAAACCAGTGCCAGAACCAACATGTAAAAACGCCTGAGTGACTGATGCTGAATATCTGAGGAAAAGAAGACACGAGACAGATCTGATCTTGCTCAGTGTGCAAGTCTCATCAAGAGCCAATGAAACACTCTGAAACATCTTAGAACTTTTGCATTCGGAATCATAAACCGGGAGACATTCAAGTGGAACGTGATATCAGCCATTCCTCGGTTTTCCTAACCTTTTGTGAGCATTTTTCTCAAAGACAAACATCTCTTTGCTTTGTGGCTCCCAATTCTAACACAGACGACTTTGATCCCAGTCTGACATCAACAGGTCCATGATACGTATCTTCATGAACATATAGAGAGATAACAATCTCATTTTTTCTCATCTTTCCTTGACTTTTTCATACAATCTACAAGCTCTCTCTCCTTCTATCTCTCTTTGTGTCATCTCGCAGTTTGGACATGTAGTACATTCCTGGACAAGCCTGTAGATATGCTTTGAATATGAATTTGAACCAGTAACAGCTGGCAGAGCCTGTGCTTGTATGAGTTTGTGGAAAAGGATTAAATGAGTTGCCTAGTGTCAAAACTTTTTTCTCCACATGTACTAGAAGCAGAGCACACAAACAGCCAAAAGTAAACTTTGGCCAACGCACAGGCTACACAGGTGCAGTGCTTATAAATGCGAATTAAAACACAAGCTGGCGTCCGTTCTCAAGTTGTATTGAGAAGAACACGTGGAATTGCAAATGCCATATGCGAGGGCCTGCTGCGGTGATGTCACCTATATGCATCACTTACAAACTGATGATGTTATTAACAGGATCTCAGGATCAGTAAGTGATGGAAACAGGTCTAAAAGAGGCAGCGGTTGCCACCGGCACCCCAGCGATATGTTTCAGGTTCTAATAATGAGCAACGTGACGGGGCTTTGCAGCAGCTTGGGGGTGATTTGCCACCTTCAGCTTTTTCCCAGCATTTCTAAGCTCTTTTTCATAAGCACCAGTCTCTATCGTTGCAACCCTCCTCCCCCCAACGGTACACGGGTTACTGACCACATCTTAATCTGTTAACTCTCTGCTCAATACACGCAGTTGCTCAGGGTTATTGAAGATGATTAACAGCACCTGCTTTTCTTTAAATAAAGTAGACACTATGTACCATAAACACTGCCCATCTAATGCAGGGCTGAAACGGTCTTTGTGTGGATTTTTTATGGGGAGAAGGTGTGACATGCATGGCTTTGCCCGACCATTCAAACTGGCAGCTAAATATATGACAGTGTAGTAAAAATAACTGGAGGCTGTTGAACTCTAGTCATGTTTGTATTAGTTCTTTTCAATGCCTGTGTAAATCAAATTCGGTCTGTGTGTGTCTTTCTCTTCTTCAGAGTTTCTGAAAGTATTTTTTTCTGTTCATCCTTTTGTCTCTTTCTATGTCTAAAACTGTGATCCCATTTGCCAGTTTCTCTTCATCTTGTTTAATATGTGTTACTACATGATATTTTTATGGCGTGGATGTTTCTTTTATAGATCAGTTGTGTTTCCTTTAAGTGGCATTTTAGTTTCAGATGTTTTTTTGTTTTGCAGGAGAAAAAATAGAACAATTAGACAATTCTTAAAATATGAAAAAGCACAAAACAGTAAACTTAATGGATATTGTATAGCTATGAGATTAATGAAATTTTATAATTTGATGAGAAAATGTTAAATATTATATGAAAAGTTACAATAATATTGATTTTATATTGATAGTAAACTACAATAATATTAACTTTGAACTTTGTGGTTCTTTTTCTCGAGAAAAATGTCTGAGGCTCGTGAGACTTAAGAAAACATTTACATGTGCTCTACAAACGTTTTAATGTCTATAAGAAATAATTGAGACTCTTAAAGAGATCTGTGATTTTTTCTAAGTTGTGGGTTTCTTTCTTTTGTGTTAGATACCCCTTCTGCAAATATGGGAGTTATGGAAGCTACACTCTTTCTGCTGTGGGCTTTGTTTGTGTCTGACGTGGCTGGCACACATCGGCCAGCTCCCAGGGTGCACCTGGCGTTTAAAGGTAAGCACAAACATTTGTTCATTACTTGTCTATGCATACTCAAACATTCCGTCGCTTTATTTGTTCAATGCATACACCCCCATATTCCCAAGCACACACACATACTGACACAAATGAGTGTAGAGATTCTTTTCAGCTGTTCTTGGCTGAAAACAAATGCTGGATGTTGTCACCAGGTTTGAGGTGGGGTAAATGTGCTGGGTCTGGGTGGGCATGCAAAATATTCCAGAGGCCCAGAGAATCATGTACATTGTTTATTGTTTCAAAGAGTTTCGAAGGTCATACGAATATTTCTTAGTTCCTGGATTAATATTTATATTATTTATATTAGCTTAAGAGTCAGATTTTTAATAAAAATTTCAGTGATTGTATTGAAAAATGATCACCAAGTGCCAAAGATTTCTATGTCCTATTCTTTTCAAATTATATTTAACATACACAGGATGAGGACACTTGTGTTTTTGAAGAAGTTTTGTGATTCTCCCACAAACTCCTTCCCAGAATTCTATTAATAATTGTACATATTGAAATCATTTATAAGGTCTGAATTCAAAGTCATTTTACACAAATACAGCTATTTTTAGTTATGTCAAGCTAACAGTCACCCACCTGACACACAAATACATAAAATCCTCACATTTTACACACACACACACACGCACGAACGCATACACGCACTCACGCACGCAAACACGCACGCACGCACGCACGCACACACACACACACATACACACACACACACATACATCCCTGAACAGAGAGACAGGTTGAAATACGGGCTCCTGAACCACATTCCAACATGTGAATATCAGATAAAAGAAACTGCTGTCTAACCTTTCAGTTGAAATACATATAAGTGGCGTGCTGAATGTTATGCTACATAATCATCCCAAAGATGACAGATCAGTCCTTCTCTCATATGTGTTGTATTATAACCCTGCACACCGCTGTTTAGAAAGTGCTTTGTAATCAGAAGCAATAGTGAACATGAAAAAACAGTGACCCACAATACAACACAAACACCCTTTTAGATTTGATTGTGTAGTGCCAGCCAGACTGTAAACAACTTTCTGCAAGTCACCCGATTTAAGCTTGTTTATTTCTTTGTGGCCCCATTCCTTGCCATGGTACAGTAACTTTGACCTACATAGAAAGTTACAGTAGCTCTTACAGTTATCATTGTGGGTTCTCCTTTAGATATTTTAGTTAAATGAATATGCTATTTAAAACTATTTACAGGTAATTTTGACATACTTTAAAGATATGGTATGTTTGAAGACAACATTTTATAGTAGTATGCAAACTTTAAACCTGATTCATGCAGGAATTTAAATTAATTACACAATTGTTATTTTTCCTTTATTGTTATTCATTGTTATTCATTACCAAAAGCATCAATGCCTTGTAACTGATACAAAGACGATTTTATCATTTCTACTTTGTATTGGCAAGATGCAATACATATCATGATATTTGGGTCACGATACAATATATTACTATAAATTCAATACAATATAAACGTTCAATATATTTCAGTTTTTTATTTATAATAATTATAAAATGAGTGAGCAAAAAACAAGTGTGTAGAATCAAGTGATATGTGTATCACATTATATTGATAACTCAGAAGACAAATTAAGGATTCCATTTAGTTTTATTAACAAAAATGTAATTCCATTCATTTTTATGAACAAGAGTATTTATGAAGGTATTTGTCATCTTGCTTGCACAGCATTTAAACAGCAAACAAACACAGAAATGTATGATGTGTATATTATGTGGCTTAACACTTTTAATAAAAAATTGTATTAAAAAATCCTACAAAAAGGAATTAGGTAAACATTAGGTTTACCTAATTCCTTTAGGAATTAGGTAAACCTAAAAATTACTCTTAGAATGTTTAAAAAAAATAATAAGTTCATTGGATTCAATAAAATGTATAAAATACAGTAAAATTTGTACATCTGTTCAAACCACAAGTTATTTATTATATCAATACTAATGGTGGGAATATATATACAATATAAAGAAAAAATTATTGCGATACTTAGCTGTATCGATATTTTAAAACAGCCCTAATTTTTACAACCCTGCCTGCTAGAAACATATTGTGGATTTGTTATTTCATTATAAAGCTGTTTCTTGACAGGAATAGGTCAGCACAGGTTTGTACAAGGCCACACAACTCTAATTACACAATCATGTTTAATGCCCCAACACCCCACGACCAACAATATTATGACAATTCAATTGACCCTCTTGTTCTTCACAATCAATCCAATTACAATGTGGGTTGAAGGTGCCTTGAAGGAAATTCATAATGATGTAACCAGAATTCATGAGAAATAAACGCTGTTTCCTGTATCAATCACCTCAAGTTTCATATTTCTCATCGCCTGTGGCTCATATTCGTCCTCATTGTGCCCGGAAAAAACCCTTATTGAAAAGATGACTGGCTGAATTATATACTTTCAGTAGTTGGGATATAACTGGTTATTGTTAGCTTTGTCATTTCTTTCATCACCCATCTCTGTAATTCCGTTGAAACTCTGGTTGGCCTTGGAAATGATCCAGTTCTGCCGGCCCATTTTCCTGAATTGCTATCAATGTACACCCCAGGAAAGATCATCCCTCTGCTATCAAACCGCCGCCCCTCCTTCCCAGCCCGGCCCGGGAATCTTCTTGACATCAAGAATAGTTGGACGGAAAATCCACTTGTCTGGTTGGCCTCTCTGTCTTTTTGCTGTTATCTGAGATAGATTGTTCTTTGTTTGCCACTGGGATGGTCTTTGTTTCGAAGGCGCCTGCAGAAGAGGGAAGGTCTTTGTTTAACTCTAGAAAATGTACCCAAGTGAAGATTATGAGAACATAGCAAGGAACTGGCAGGAAAAGCAACAGGGAAAGGATGTTTTATGATGTATAATGTTACCCTTATATGAATATGTATTTTGTTCAGGGCTTCAGAATGCTATTTCTGAACCTACTCTTTTGCTCTTTTGTTTTGTTAAAACAGTATATATGAAGCGGTAAGGGGTAAGAACTGGGTGGAGAAAGCATTTGTAAAGGACATTGTAACTGGGAATCACAGGAAGTGCGTCCAAACTGTTTGTCAGGGATCTATGCACAAGGCCCTCGTCTCTGATATCCAATTGAATTTTTCCAGTATCATAGCCTTCAATACACAGGAAACTTTTGTTGTTTAAAGTTCTGATAGCAGAAATATTATTATAAAATATTATAATTTGATATTACATGGCCATCTTACGGACAAAAGGAATAATGATCCCTTATTTGTAAGGCACTTTATATAAAAATTGAAAATGTAGATTACAACATTTTTTATAATAATTAAATAAATAACGTTATTTAATAAGAAAGGTTACCATGCCCAAATGTAATGGGATTCTTCCTATCTTCCCTGTTCAATTTCCAAAACACAACAAAGACTTCCTAAAAACAACTCTAGCAGGATGTTTAATTATGTGACGTGGCTCACCTCTGTACCAGTGTCTCTTGCCCCTGATTCAGATGAACCCTGGACTGTGTCCACTTTGGTCCATGTCCTGTGTTCTTTCTTGATGGTAAAGGAAAGACAGGGAAAATGGATTGTACACTAACCCTTCCCCTTTTGCCCACCCTGTTCCTTCTCCAACAGATATCCGATCATTGGGCTATTTTAACACCCTCTCCGTAGCATCCTGTAAACACAGTCAAACATAAACACACTTTTAATTCATACAAGTTGTCACAGAATTGCTCACATTTCCTGTTCCTCAATGTTTCCATAGTTGTTTACACATATATCTGAATAATACCCAGTGAGGGGTGTTTGAGCTTATTCATTAAGATTGGATGAGCATCTTTTATTTGTAATAATAAGTTTTAACACGATAGTTCAGGCATTTTTCCAATGTTTTTCTTTCCTTTCGAATACAGAAGAAGGTGCTGAGAGGATGCAATTTTTGTATTATAAAATTGAAGATCAGTGAGGTGTTGCTCAACAGATTTTGGGGATTTTTTGTTAGTATACCTCTAAGGCAGACGCAATTTGCAATGTGAATGGCATCCATTTGCTCTCACAGTGAGTCTGTATTAAACTACATTTGAATGCTCAGAAAATCTAGAGCGAGATGCCACA
Organism: Triplophysa yarkandensis; assembly: GCA_033220385.1. Classification (NCBI taxonomy): domain Eukaryota; kingdom Metazoa; phylum Chordata; class Actinopteri; order Cypriniformes; family Nemacheilidae; genus Triplophysa; species Triplophysa yarkandensis. The sequence continues at coordinate 16,162,040 of CM065656.1, forward strand.
CGGAAAATCAGCGCTTGAAATATTCAGCCCTTAAAAGCTTATAAGACACACTTAAAATTACTCAAGATTTTAACCCAGTCTTACCTTTTTCCTGCTTGACACACAAAGATCTTTCTGAGCTTAGACTAAGACTTAGGGGTATTCTTAAACAAGAAAACTTTGACCTAATTTACTCCCCCATGTTGTTTCAAATTTGTATAAATTTTTTTATTCTGTTGAGAGGAATGTTCTTTGAATGAAGATTTTTTGCAGTTCCTTTAACTACCATAGGAGAAAAAAATGCCAAAGGTTCAAAAACATTGTTTTCTTTAAAATATATTCTTTTGTGTTTAAAAGAACAAGAAATTATATACAATATTTTTTAGGATGGTAGTCAAAGGTGCCCCAGAAACATTTGTTCCTAACCTTCTTTGAAATGTCTTTCTTTATGTTCAACCAAACAAAGAAATCTGATGGTTTGAAACAATCCCTTTAGACCCACAATATTGAATGTTGTGGGTTAACAAAATCCTGTTTTATGTCCGACAGATGAACATGGTTTACACAAAACATTGGAATTACATAAAATATTTTTTAATGGTAATACCTATAAACAGTATTATAACAATCTAGACCGACATCCAGTTTAAAAGGAAGCTTCAGCGAGTTACTAGACCATGATGTCGATGAAAGAGTATTTAATCATCTACCTGTATGTATTAATTTGAACTTCATCCGACTATGAAACCGTGCCCTGTCAGACTGAAGTGTTGAGAATAGTTTTAGGAAAAGAGCCGGAACAAAAAGCTTTTTATTTTGGATGGCATTTAAATTCTACTTTTGTGGGTTTCCTTTTACAAAGTAAACTTGCTGTAAAACACAGAAAAAGAACACATTTTCATCAGTATTCTTTGTTCTCTACAATTTATTGTTGGCTTTTCTTCGACTGGAGTTCTGTAAACATAGTTCATAACTGACTAGTCTACAATGTTAAACATTCACACAACAATAATAGCTTTTCTTACATCATGGCACAATTCTTTGAAGACATCCGACATGAATTTCTTATTAAACTTTTGGGTTTATCTAAAGCGAACTAAACATTTTAACCTGATTTACAATGAATATTTGGCCCACGGGTAAAAGTGTTTCCAGCAGTAAGGAAATGTTTCTGGAACTGTGTTAAGTGCAAAATTCTCCCACGAGCCCCCAACTCGCACTTCCCGTCTGCTCATTTCCACATCTCGCCGAGCAACACACTGCTGCTATAAGATTTTTATTTTAACAATTTCATTCAAAATAGAATGTGTCTATAGAGCTTTGTTTGCCCCACATTACTGAGTGCAATGTAGGTAACAACTGCTGGGTTAGACAGATAAACCATTCTAGCTCTTTAGTGCATGTGCTTAAGTCCTCCTGGGAATTTCTTATTCAGATAGGAAGTCTTTTTTGCAATACAGGAAGGTTTGAAAGCACTGCATCAAAGTAAGAGTGATATGTCGCATTAAACATGTGGTACATTTTTTAGAGAGAATGTTAAAATGATGTCACTCCGTATGATCTGGCAGTGGCGCAGCATTTTCGGGAGGATTCTGCTTTACTGCTATTATTGTTTTTATATGTATTGTCACTTGTTTTGTTTGATATATGGAGGTATACTGCAGTTTAAACACAAAGACAGATCTACAATGATTTATTTCCCTGATCGAAAAAGAAAAGCAAAACATGCATTTAAGATGATACTCAACACGGCGTGACGTAGTCATAAACTGGATAAAGCTAACTTTTATGATTTAAGTGATTTATCGCTTTTGGTGACTTGATTTGGTTTTACTACAAAAGAAATCATCTATTCACATCAAATATCTTCAGTTTGAAAACAGTATACTTCCACCACTATGACCTGGCTCCATTTAAATGACACGCCCCCAAATCAACAAGTCAGAGCTTTCTTCTCCAGAGGAGAACGACCCTTCAAAACTTCACTAAAAGCCATAGTAAAGATTGAATACATCTAGCGATTGATAATGTTTTGAAGTATTATTGGATATCATTTAAAATAAATGATTGATTGGAAAAGCACACACATCAGTTGACCTATATTCATATTTGTTAACAAGAAACTTCCCAGATAGCAGAGATATGTCTGAAAAATATCTGCTAAGGATCTGTAGGGCTGGACGACATCTGCTGTGTAGAAACATCGGCTTATGATCTTACGAAGAGCTGATGTACATCTATTCTAAATCATAATAAAACATTACATACATCTTCTAGAGGTATATATGACATCTGACAGCAGACTTCTCAGAGATGCAGATATATATGTGCTATCAGAATTATAACAATAAGTTATATGGAAATGAGATGAAAAATGGAAATTCATTTTTAAAGTTAGATACAAAATTTTGTTTACATGCATCTGGTTCTTTTTTCAGAACTTATGGACACTCGCACATCAAGACCTTTCAGTTTCTCCTTCAACACCAGTGATTACCGCATCCTTCATGTAGATCAGGACCAGGGTCGTCTTTATCTGGGCAGTCGCGAGTATCTGGTCTCCCTGGACATGCAGAACATCAATAAAGAGCCTCTTATTGTAAGGGTTGATTCACCTTTGTTGAATATGATTTCTTACAAAAAACTTGAACAGTTTTGCAATTTATTTCTATAGATCCACTGGCCGGCTCCTGCTCAAAGAAAAGGAGAATGTCAGATGACTGGAAAAGGCAGGCATGTAAGTTTACACCTTTGTCTATTCATTTAATTAGTGATCACTTTATCTAAGAGCCACGCTCTTTGTAATATAAATCCAGCAGTGATTTTTAGCTGTGAATGTAAATATGTGTGTCTTTTAGGGAGAGTGTGCTAACTTTGTGCGCCTGATTGAGCCGTGGAACAGAACTCACCTGTACACGTGTGGAACAGGTGCTTATAAACCTATTTGCACCTTTATCAACAGAGGCTGGAGAGCTGAGGTACACAAAACATACATATGAACATACCCATCTGGCTTTAAATGCATTGATCTTTGAAACTCTAAAGCTTCTGTCCTTTCTTTCGGACTCAACAGGACTACCTCTTTAGGTTGATTCCAGGATATATTGACTCTGGAAAGGGAAAATGCTCGTATGATCCAAATCAGGAGAACGTTGCAGTTCTTATTAGTAAGCAATTGTTAAGAAGTCATAGTGTACATTCTAAACATGTTTTCTTTGTATTAAATATTTAGTCATAATGAAATATTCCCTATCTTTATCCCATCTCCTCTACATCAAGATGGAAATCTCTATGCCGGAGCGGCGGTGGACTTCATGAGCACAGATCAAGGCATTTTTAGGACCATGGGGAGCCGACCAGCAGTGAGATCTGAACAGTACGACTCCAAATGGCTCAATGGTAAATTTATGCTGTTCACATTTCCATTGGCAGATGTATTACTAATTAGACTAAAACTAAATATTTGGTCAGGTGATATATTTCCAGGTAAATATAATTTCATCCCCTCTTGTTTATTTTCCAGAACCAGTGTTTGTCCGAATGCAGCAGATTCCTGACAGCTCCGAGAGGAACGATGACAAACTTTACTTCTTTTTCCGAGAGAAGAGTCTGGATTCAGGGGGAGGAGCAAGTCCAAGTGTGGTGGCCAGAGTGGGCCGTGTGTGTCTGGTGAGAAACTTGCTGCTCATTAGAATCAATGCTAGAACCGAGGAAATTCAGTTGATTAACAGTTTGTGTTTGTGTCCTGTGTATTGACAGAATGATGAAGGTGGTCAGAAGTCTCTGGTGAATAAATGGACAACATTTTTAAAGGCCAGACTGGTGTGCTCTGTCATGGGAGATGATGGGGTCGAAACTTTCTTTGATGAACTGAGTGAGCACTATTTTCTTTATAATGGTCATTTTTAGGGAAAAACATGTTAGAACAACTATAAGGGATGTATAGCTCAGGAAAAAACTAAAACATTATAAAAACTGTTATAGTATAAAGTTTATAAGGCATTGCAATAGTTTGATTTTCAGAAAATTATATACAGTATAACATCCAGAAATAGTCAATAACATAATCTAACGTAATATTTTTTTCTTAATGTTAGGCTGCCTGGAATTTATTGTAATTCAGATTAAGCATTAAATTATTATGACATTTGTTCACTATGACAAGTTTCACTGTAAAATTCTAGCAGTACATGCTTGAAGTCTCATAACTGACACATTTTTGCATTGCTTTTCTCTTCTTCTTTAGGGGATGTGTTTATCCAACCCACACAAGATGAGAGAAATCCTGTTGTTTATGCTGTCTTCTCAACTTCTGGGTATAAACCTGCTTGTTCATTCATTGACATTCTCATATGAACAGATAGATAAACAACAAAGACACCTAAACAACAAATTTGCTCTTTTCTTATTTACTTTCATACATTTTAGACATATATTTATCTTCTCTCTCTTTTTAGAATTTTGTTTATGAATGTAAAGACGAATCATAAGTTGTTTTCTCCTCTCAGCTCGGTGTTTAAAGGTTCGGCTGTGTGTGTTTACTCCATGGCTGACATCAGAAATGTATTTAATGGCCCATTCGCCCATAAACACGGACACAACTACCAGTGGACAATGTATACTGGGAAGATTCCTTATCCACGGCCTGGAACTGTGAGTTTAAACTAAAGGGAATTTCTCCCAAAATTAATATTGTGTTACCATTTACTCACCCTCTTGTTATTTCAAACCTGTATTACTAAAGGTTTGAAGATATGTTGAAAAATGTTGGGAACTGCTATACTTATTGGTTTGTGTCCATGCAGAAAATGGGTGTTCCAACGCTCTTCAAAAAAAAGTTGTGTTTTGCAGAAGAAAAAAGGTCATACAGAACTTAAATGAAAAGAGGCTGAGAAAATGATGATAGAAAATTCATTTTGGATTAACTATCCGTTTAATATCTCTTTTTCATTTTTATTAAAACATACATTAAAACTTCACTTATGACCATTATTCCCATATAAGTGTCCTGGAGGTACATTCACACCTGGACTTAAGTCCACAAAAGAGTTCTCAGATGAAGCTGTGAACTTCATTCGAGCACACCCTCTCATGTACCACCCTGTGTATCCCATACACAAGCGCCCTCTGATGGTGCGCTCAGGTGTAGACTACCGCTTTACTACTATTGCTGTGGATCAGGTGGATGCAGTGGATGGACGATATGAGGTTCTCTTTTTGGGGACAGGTACTGTTTAGATCAGGTTCAGTCTTTTTCTGCTTTGAACTTTTTATCGCTCGAATGTAAATGAATTGCAGGGTGGTGAATATATGTGTACTCTCCTTTGCAGATCGTGGCACAGTCCAAAAAGTAATAGTCCTGCCCAAGGATTCAATCACAATGGAGGAGCTCACATTAGAGGAGGTGGAAGTTTTCAGGGTAAATCAATCAAACTATAAATAATTTTAAATATCTTAGACCAATATAGATGAATGTCACAGTATACTTTTGTATTTCTCTCTGTAGGCACCTGCCCCTATTAAAACAATGCATATATCAGCTAAAAGGGTAATACAAATATCTCCTAATTCATAAACACAGAATATTATTACTTGCAAACAATACAGTCCAACACGGTCTGTTTTTCTTTTTGTGCAGCAACAACTGTACGTGTCTTCTGAGGCTGGTCTTACCCAGATGTCTTTACATCGCTGTGGAGTGTATGGAAAGGCCTGTTCAGACTGCTGCCTGGCCAGAGACCCATACTGTGCCTGGGATGGAGATAACTGCTCTGCTTTTACACAAGCCACTAAAAGGTTAGAAAAAGTCAAACATTTAAAATATTTCTAAAATGGACGAAAGTGACTTATGTGAAGACAATAACAAATAACATCATCAAGAAGATGAAAGGTTAGTATTGGTCTGGTTGTCAATGAGTTGGACTTGTAAGAGGAAGTTTGCGGGTACGAATCCCAGGGTCAGCAGACAATAACTGAAGTGTCCTTGAGCAAGACATCTAACCCCTGTTTGCTCTGCAGTGATGATTGCCTATTGCATAATACTTGTAAGTCGCTTTGGATAAAATGTCTGCCATATAAATAAGTAATTGTAAATGAAGAAGGAAAAGGGCAGCCAAATATATATATATATATATATATATATATATATATATATATATATATATATATATATATATATATATATATCTAAAAAAATGTATAAGAAATCCTCAAATGAGATAAAGGGACGCGTGCAAAAGGCCGCAGTAAAGTGTGATGGTGGGTAATGTTTTATAATCTAATTTTAGGAGAAGCAGAAGACAGGATGTGAAACATGGTGACCCTTTGCGTCAGTGTCGGGGATATAATGCCAAAGGTAACAACACAAAATACACTGCAATAACTTACCTTATTTACATTCTTCTTTTTTGAAAGACGTGCAAGTAAAAATTTTTAAATTAGTCAATATAATGTAAATAAAATATTTGAATAAATTTTACTTCTGCCCTTAAACAAAACCCTGGCATTTCCCCATTCATACATAACGTTATTTAGGATACAAGCAGTTTCTTGCCAAATATTAAATGGTTTTATGTGCGCTTTGTTTGTGTGTAAATAAAGACCACATATGACTTAAGTCTCTTACTGTGTCTGCAAGTGGAAAGGAGACTAAAAGAGAAAACTCAGTTTGGCGTGGAGGGCAGCAGCACATTTCTGGAATGCTCGCCCCGCTCTCCACAGGCCACCATCAAATGGCTTTATCAGAAAGACGGAAGAAGAAAAATGGTAAGATAATAAAGATGTTTAAGTAATATTTGTTTTTCCTGGATATCGTATTGAGGTAGTTCCTCTTAATTGGAAGCCATATAAACTATCAACTAATTAGTTTTAATCTCTTACAGCTGAATCGAGAAGGGGAAGTTCTGAAAACTCCACATGGCATTCTGGTGAAGTCGCTCACTAAAGCTGACGGAGGCCTCTACCACTGCTTGGCCACAGAAAATAACTTCAAACACACTCTGGCCCGTGTCTCCTTACGCATTTTAGACCGGGACATAGCGGTAGCCCTCACCACCCCTGACGAAGACGAAGAGGCAACAAGGAGCCATCACAAAGACCACCACCAGAATCCTGTACCTCCCACTCCGGCGAATTTTCTCGAGCCTGAGATGCGTTTGATACAACAGTACTGCCAGTCTTACTGGGAGCAGCTTAAAGCCGGAGGGAGCTCGCTTGAGTACTTTCCTAAACGTACAAGTCGCAGACACACAGAGGCACAAAAAGCTGGTGGAGGGTGAAAGGAAGAGAGAGCTTCATTCCATTGTTCATTCTTGTATGTATTGTTCAATCATTCACTCATCCAAAGTCTTTGTAGATGCCAATTCTTCTATTGGGGTTTCTGTGGGTGTTGACTGATACACTGAGAATTTTCCAACTGGCACGGTGATTTGCATTTCAGTATTACAAGAATTACCAGAATATATTTTAAGGGCACATCACCTTCACATAGTGCCAGTTTACATTTTATAGGAAAACTAACCCACAGCTAGCTAAAAACTGAGATAAGACAAAGGATTAACTTTAAATATTAACAATTCATCGTCAAAAGTCAACAAATGAAGCACCTTTAAAGAGGATATGACCTCATAAGCTTTAGAAAAATCAAAGCTACCTACGTTATTGACGTAATTGGGCAAGTGCAATTTTTGATATTCCATCTGGATTATGAAATTGAAAGTAATATATCTGCTTTTAATAGTAATATATATATGGATTCTGGGTTAAAGACACGTCGTTCCTTCATGTCTTGTGACTGTGGCTGTTTTTCACCATTTGTAATGTATATTTATTTATATGTGTATATATTTTTCTGGGACGAGCCTTGATGGAATACTGCCTACAGGGTGGAGGGTATATTTGCATGATTGACATGATGTTGTATTTATTTCAATGTATTTAAAACAACTGACACGGTTTAGGAATTGATCGTATGCTGTGCAGTTAGAATCAGACTTTGACTGGGTTGACCAATTACACTACAAATACCAACAGAACAAATAGTCATGAGGATCCACTAGGATAGTAACACTGGAAACATCATTGGAAACCTAATTGTGCACATGTGTTAAATAGTCCAGTTGTGAATTAAAATGTTCTGTCTTGCTCCTATAGATGTTGTCAGAAAAAAATGACTAAATATTCAGAATTTGTGAGCAGTCAATTCATTTGCATTAAAAATACATTCTATGCCTGTAAATATCATCATCCATCAATGTACACAAGATTACAATGTCTTTCAGCATTAAACAGTGTCATATAAAGTGTACTGTACATCTTATAATTCACAGTTACTTCTCCATACACATTTCCTGAAGCTGCGTTAACCTTCCATTATCTAAAACACATGACAGGCGCCTCTAATGAAGACAGACAAAGCTCTCCTTCTTGTGTTTTTCCAAAATATGTATAGCCGCCCAAATACATTCTAAGGTAGAATGAGACTTAATCCCAATCTTCGTCTTCATCATCTTCATCATCAAATTCATCGTCGTCTTCTATAAGACACAAACATTTTATTTAAACTTTATGGTCATGTGATTAAGAGAGGAAAGGAAAGCACTGGTAATAATTTACCTGATGAGTGGATGACTTTACTTCTCTTTTGCATGACCATCATGAGAGCGCCAACTATTCCCTCTCCTGTATCCTGAGCAGGTGAAGGAGGCTCAGAACTGGTGCTGATCTGTAAAGAAAAATCACATTGGAATGTGGTTGGATTTTGTATAGCTGGAAAATGTTGTTGAAATTGGTATTTATTCCTATATGATTGTAATTATTTTTAGATACTGTAAGAAAGATATTTTTAAATTGAAGTTAAAGCTTCCAACAACAACATGATAATAACTTTATCTTTCTGTCTTATAAAAAAGATGCTACAAAAGATTCTTTGAAGTGTTGCAACAGAAGAACAATTTTTCCTCCCCATAAAAAAAACACTTCTTAATGTTATTTTTATAATCTATAGAAATTTTCACAAAGATGTTAAATGGGTAGTTTTCCTTAAAGTAAAAATGTATCATAGATTGTTTATACTAGCCATTACAAACCTGAAGACATTTCTTTTTTTTGGTTAAGCACAGAGAAAGATATTAGGGTGAATGCTTGTAACAAACAATTCTTGAACCCCATTAACTTGACAGTAGTAATCAATAGAACTCCAGAACCTTTTGCTGTTCACTCTCTTCAAAATATCTCATTATATTTTTAACAGAACAAAAGAGTAATAATGTACTTTTCTACTATGGTAATCAATGTGATTTAAGAGCAGTTACTATAACAAGCATTCTTCCAAATATCTTTCTCTTTGTTCATTAGAACAAACAAGATGTTACTGCACTGTTTATCACTCAGTCACACAATGCAAACCTACACACATTTTTGAGAGGTTTAATGTTAGAGGAATGCGGTAAAAATTACTCTTTGACCTTTTTTGAATCATTTTAACACCTAACATTTCAGAAAAAATTTCTCTGTGGACTTGTCATGGCCCTGTCCTTCTAACAAGAAAATAACCACAAGAAGGACAGGGCCATGACAAGTCCACAGAGAAATTTTTTCTGAAATGTTAGGTGTTAAAATGATTCAAAAAAGGTCAATGACAGTGTCTTGTGTTTGTGTTGGAAGCATTTGGCCATTGTTTCTTTGTGCCATATGCTCTCCTGTCTTGAGTCAAGCCCCGCCCCCTTGTTTCCTTATTCATTGCCTACAAAAATGGCTGGTTTGGACTAAACCCCTTTAGTTCCTGCTTAAGTGACATCATACCCGCGGTTACCCTCGCCCAAAGAAACATACAGAAAAGGGGGCGTGGTCTTGTTGCGCTCCCAGAGCAGATGAAGAGTTGTGTTTGTAGTGAATGTTTGTTTGTTTCTCGCCATTGAACTCGATGTACTTAGAGATCAATGATTATAATTTATTTTTAACTCGGTTGCTGAAAACTGCAATCCACACATAAAAGTATCTGCAGTACATTTTACTAAGGACAGCTTCAACAATCTCAATCAGTTTAATGCTGGATTTACACAAATATTGTTTTTGATAGATGGAGAAGTTCCCTCTATTGATTATGGATCACAACCGGTAAGTGTATTTTATTATTTAAGTTTGTGCGTTTGACAGTTTGTGAAACTTATTACACAAAGGGCAATGCTGTTTATCTTTGTTTGTTTGTTTGGTAATTGAATCTAATCCGACAAAGAAGTGTAATTGTTTGTGTTTATAATGATCAGGTTAAATTATTTGTTGATTTTATTTATTGTCTGCTGTTTAAACACATGCGGGTTTACATCTAGCTGAATCATTGTTATAATGTAAACATTGTTTGCAAGTCATGCTTGCACAGGTTCTACTCAATCCTCCTTATCTATGTTCTCAGGGTCTGATTCAGGATCAAATTTAATACCATTAAATGTGTATAATATTATAAATTTGAGCCAAAATTAGACACAGAGGTTTATGATAACACTGAGAGCATGCACACATGTATTGGTACATTGCTGTCGAATCGGCTCGCTGGCCCAATCAGAACCTGTCACGTATTTCTCTGGACTTTCATCAGAACGGGGAAAACATCAGCCTTTCTCATGACAGGGGAAAAAGCGGTAGACAGAGAAGTGAAAACAAGCGAAACATTAACATATGTTAAATGTATGTATATCTATAAAATTCAGTTTAAAATGTTTATATGTCATACGTTCGGTCAATCAGCATGGGTTTGAAATACCTCTCAATACGACTCAATACAAGATACATGGGTCACGATTGTTTTAATGTCACGATGTAACGATTCCGCCATAAACAATTGTATTTGACAACTGAAATTTCGACAATTCGAAATCTGTTGAGCTATAAAAACAAACTGCCTTTGAAAAGTTTAAGTGCAATATTTGTGTGTTTTTTTTAAGTCCACATAATGTTTTTAAGTTAGTATGTTATTAACATACAACCAGTATCTTTGATGGCACAAATACATCTTGATGTCTGCACTTTCATCTGCAAGTACACAGTCAAGGACAATGATAAATCACCATATGGATTTATTGTCCCACCTCCACAGTCAACACGTCCTGGTATAGACCCTGGTCCAGAGAAGCATCTTATTTGTTCCACTAAAAAGGCTACCCCGAACAAAAGTTCTGTCCGGTTATTACGATATAAACACAATAAAAAGCGGGCACTCCAGGCAAATCGTTTCAGAACTACGGTATAGTTGCTATAGCGTAAAAGCCACTTAGAAAAGTTTTTACCCACCTTTTTAAGCTTCATGCCTCCTTGTATCTGTGCAAGTAAAGCCCCTCTACCACCACTAGACTCTGAAGAAGGAGGAATGGTTGCTCCAGATGAAGAGGTTTTGCTGCCCAAATTCACATGCGGGGTTATTGAAGGAGGTGGAGGTGGTGGCGGAGGTGCAACCCCTGTACTGGGTTTGGCTGATGTCTGGAGAGGTGGAGGAGGGAAAATCGGTCGATTGCTCCTTAAAAAGGGTTGGGGTACACATTCTTCAGGTGGAGGAGGGAGAAAAGATTCACAGGGTGGTGGAGGAAAAAAGTCAGATGGCGGAGGGGGTAATAACTTGTCACATTGTGCTGGAGGTGGCAAATATCCGCTACCATCTCTGGGAGGTGGGGGTTCAGGTCCGCCCCTGGCTCCTGGGGGTACTGGAGGGAAGGATGCTGGCAAGCTGCTATCTCTCCGTTCGCTCACTTGGGGTGCGGATTTTCTTCCTTGAACTGGAGTTAAAGATTCCTTACGTTGGCCTGGAGGTGGAGGTGGAGGTAGAAATTCGCTCCGACCTCCGGGTGGTGGGGGTAAGGGTCCACTGCGCACCCCTGGGGGCTGAGGCAAGGGCCCGTTCCGGCCTCCTGGAGGTATGGGCGGTAGGGGTCCTAACGTTGCAGATCGCGCTTGAGGTGATGGAACTGCTGGTGAGTTCCCGACGTGACCTCTTGGAGGAGGAGGCTGAAGGGAAGTACGTGCTGGCGATGGAAGACTGGCCTGTCCTGGGACAGGTGGAAGGGATCGACCTTGAGAATGATGAGGGGTGGTTGTAAAGCTGGGAGGCGCTGGGGGAAGGGAACCCCGATGACCTCCAGGAACCGGAGGCCGAGCAATTTCTACACAAATTTTCATTAGTTTTTTAGTTGTAAAGAATGACAAATATGAATTTTATATTTTAATTTAAGTTACATCACAATAATTACCCTTCTGGTTCACTTCTTTTTTAACAGCCTCCATTCCACCCGAACGTTCAATGACATCATAGATGAGCTGAGAGGTTTCAGAATCGTCCAAATCTGCTTCGCTGATCCCAGCACAGGTTAGAAGTTTTTTCAAGTCAGGGTCCAAATTGTTGCCCCCCATGCCAAGGTGAGTGACATGCCTAACATAAAAAATGGAATTTTATATACTAGAAAATGTTCTGTTAAAGAGGCTCATGAAGGTAACTCACGTGAAACCACTTGGTGCTCCAATATCCCCCTTTAAAAGTTTAGCTCCTTTCTTCTTTTTCTTTTCCTTTTCTTTCTTCTCTTTTTTTGATTTGGTAGGAGCAAGTCGGTTTTGTATATTGATAGGTGCCAGCGGAGGCATGGAAGGGGTGCCAAAGCCTATAAGGGGAGACAAACTGCATTTAATCTGCAAACATTTCAGCAAAGTTATGCACAACATCACCAGACATATTTGTTTAGTTTTTTTATAGCTCGATGCAGCTCAAATTGATCACACTTACCATTTGGTGGAGGAAGTGGTGGCAATGACCCACGATCTATAAATATAAAAAATTTGATTGATTTACAAAAATACACTTCAAATAACCTGCAGACTGAAACTTAATAGAAAGTTCTGACTGTTAGAAATCACTTACCTCTAGAATCAGATCCTTTTTTCTGCTGTTTTTCTGAAAGAATAAAAGGAACTGTTATGCATAACTATGTTTTAAAGAAGTTCAAATAGTAAAGAACTTTGACAGACAAACATTTTAAACAAAATAAGGGAACTATATATATTTCGGAATACCAAAGCGATTGTTTCTCTGGTTGATCTTCTCATCCACAACAGTAAAGAAACTTTCAGCTTCGGTTGCATCTGCAAAATTTAATCCCACTTGGCAATCCTAAGTAGAGATATGTTTAATCTTTATTTCATATGAATTAAAGTCATGGCACAATTTTTAAGGCGCTGTAGAGAAAAATCATAAAAAACACAAGGAAAATGGGTGTTTCGCAGTGGAAAATAATCATTGTGCAATTATTAATATTAAAAATGAAACCACACCAGTGATCTAGTTAATTTAGCTAACATATTAGATTCTGTCAAGGGATTTAAATAAAGTATATTAATATATACATACAAATGTAAACATTAATTTAAATAAATACATATGTATTGAATTGAAAAAGATGAAGGCAGAGGTGGAGACTGGTACTTAAGAATACATAAACATTAATTGAAACTATGCACTCGTATAGATCCGTGGATCTCCTGAACAGATGCATGCTTTAAAGGAATTGTCTTAACTTAAAAATATTATCACTACTGCATACAAAACCCTGGGTTTCAAGAAGTACAACATCTTTCTGAAGGTTTCTGTCTTGCAGCCATGCTGACTACAGCCGTGTCTTCAAAATAATGTCTTATGTTGTTTCCAATCAAAAGATAAACTGAGAACTAAAACTTTAAAAAAAACTTGACAATCATAAGTCACTGAAAAATTGCATTTGATATGAAACGCAATTTTTTTAATAAACATCTAAACACACAATCAATTCATTAATCAATTAAATGTGCATGGAATCAACAGTTTTACATTTTACATTTTTGAAAACTAATCGTTGAACAGCACAGTAAAGCTGACAATCTTGTTAGTAATGTGAGGAAGTTCTTCTTAAGCTCAAATAACAGGAAAGAGAAATAAAAACTTCTCCAACACAAGCCAACATGTTAGTATTTCGTTCTATGGTTAGATTACTTAACAATATTAGTTAAACATATAGGCACACATCAACAATTCTTTTACAAGCAATGTTAAAGCTCAATAGTTAAAGAAAACATGCACTCACATCTCCGGGAAAGGTGTGAAAAAATGGCTTGGCCCGTTGATACATAAGTTGATTATAGATCTCCTGTTCCCAGACCAACTTCCCTGCCTGTGGGGATGAAACAGATCTGAGGTCAAGAGTGTGCAGAACTTTCTAAGCATAGCTAGAATAATTGTAGTTTGTGTAATACATGGGTTTGTTGAAGTGATACTTTACAATAAATAATGATAGATGGTTTATTTGTTTAGGTTGATCTGGATCTGAGGCTTTCATTTACATGTGTGTATAATGTTCAGTAAGCTTAGATCCTAAACTGCTAGAAAGAAGTTTTAAGAACCTTTATATCATAAAGGCGAATGAAAAAGGAGCGCTGAGGGCTGTCCTTCACAAAACAAACCACTCCAGACTGCTGTGGCGTCCAGCGGTTCGGGTCGTTCGGCAGGGCCATGAGCAGCTGCACAACAGCGGAACACAGAGACTGGGGACAAAAATGAGACATTTTACATTACATTTACATTTTGTCATTTAGCTGACGCTTTTATCCAAAGCGACTTACAAATGAGGTTTACAATAGACGCATATACAACAGGCGACAACAAAGCAATCGTAAGCTAAATTGATGACAGTCCTAGCAAGAATAATAAAAACGTACGTACTGAGCGCTAAAGGAAGAAGGTTTTTTAATTTTAATTTTATTTTTTAAAGAAGAGTGACGATGTTAAAGGAGGTTTATTAGTAGTAGGTTTATTTGTGGGTTGGGTGCAAACGGAAAAGATGGGTTATGAGGCGGTTTTTGAAGATGGAGACTGCCAGACGTGTTGTAACTAGTGATGCATCCACAATAATTACAATGTAATATTATTAAATTCAAACTACAATGTTTAGTGTTCATGTGTTAAGTTAAAATTTGCAGATTAAGGGCACGTTGAAAGGTGTCACATACACATGTTTCTACAACATTCTGCACACATATGCATTTAAAGTCAAAGTTCACTCAAAAACACAAATCTGACATGAGTTACTCACTCCCTAGATGTTCCATAACTGTATACATTTCTTGTTTTGTTGAACACAGAGTGAGATGTTTGTAAGGATACTTGTAACCGAACTGTTCATAGACCTCATTGACTACAATGGTAGGAAATATTACCCCACAATTTTTGGCTGTCCTATTTTCTACTTACTTTTCGTTCAACAGAACAAAACAATTAGAAAGTAATGATCCTATACGGTAGTCAATGGGGTTCAAGAACTGTTTGGTTACACGTATTCTTGTAAATAAATATTTCTGTGTATAGAATTGTTTATTAACGTGAGTACTAGATGACAGGGTTTAATTTAGGGCGGTAAAATGAATGTTATAATTAAATTAAATCTTAAATCCAACTTTCTTGGCGTGTATGCATGTTTATAGTTTGGGTATATAAGTAATGTGTCTCTGCTAGTCGCAGTGGTGAGGTTAATTCCCTTTTTGTTGGTAAAATCATTCAAAATATGTAACGAAGCAAAGACAAGCCCATCATTGCTGTTTTGAGAAATTCTGGTGCATGCCTTCAGACTAAACGTGTAACATTCATGCGTTTGATTTCAAAATCTTTCAAAAAAGCCGCCTTTTAGTGTCTACACAAAATGAAAGTTGCCGACATTTTCAGAAACTCACACTTAAAGACCTGTTTTTAAATGAATGGGTTTTTAGTCCCCCAAAACACTGCTTTCGTTTAAAAGAATAAACCAAAATACATACAGTTTTCATTTGAAAATGATCTTGTATAAAGTGCTTTTGAGTGGTGTCTGTGACAGGAAATGTCTTTAAGCAACTTCCCCTGTCAAAGCCATCTGTCACATCTCAAGCTGCATGTGAGGGAACATTTTACACTTTTTCTTCCTTTAATCACGAAGCTTTCATTGTGCAGGCCCTCGAACAACCACAAAATGGCTGTTTCTGCAGATGACTACAAAAAATATTTTGTAGGTTTGTGCACAAATTAAGAATGCAGTTGTGTAACCAGGTGACGTACTTGTGCTGTAAAACCTTAGCAGGTGATTTAGTTTCAAGAAAGGGAAATAAAAGTAAATGTCAACGTATGAAAGCTAGACAACTTGCAGACAATGGATCCGGTCAGAGTGTATCAAAGCAGAACAACACACAGTAAGGAAGCAGATATTTGGTGCTCGATATAGAAGCGAGAAACACTTTCTGTGTTCTTTGAGGTACTGCATGTCTTACATGTAGCTGTGATTGTTAACATGATTTGAAGATTTAAATAATTGTGGACACACTTCATGATTAAGACTGTCTGCTGGACTTTCCCATGTCAGACAATCTGTAGAAAAATCTAAAGAGACCTCTGAAGTTTACCCAAAAATTATATCAATTATTTACCTTCATGTTGTTCAAAACCCTGCATGATTCTGTTAAGTACTTAGGAAGATATTTTGAGAAATTTCTTTGTGGTATTATGTCTACAAAGGAAGTCAATGTTGTTTAGAAATCAAAATGGAAAGAATGCAGATTTCAAATGAGATTAGAGTAAGTAAATGATGACCATATTTGCATTTTTTGCACCACAATGAAAAGCGGTATCCAAAGATTTTCAAAGTGATACTGAAGTTGAGTGTTCTACTTCTTTATTTAAATTTTTTAGGCAAATAAGGGGAATCCAATTGCCAAGGACATCAAAAAAGTTAATTTGTTATGTATTAGCCTAAACATACTATTTTAAACAAATAAAAAGGGTGAAAAATTAAATATATAATATATAATAAATCATGCTCAAATAACCCCGGCATGCCAATCCGTCTAAAAAAAATCTAAAATTTAAATATATTTTTCTTGCGTTTTACCTAAACTGTCACACAATTTACAATCTTTTTATGAAACAAATTAAAGCTTTTAAACGTTATTCCATTACATAAATGCACTTTCACAGAATAACATAATACAATAATTACAAATAAATGAACAGAGTACATAACTTCAAAAACGTATAGTATTAGATTTACATCCTTTGGGCCTATTAAGGGTAAAAAAGTTTACATTTATTTGTACCCCTCCCCCACTATAAAGTTTACATTAACCTTCGACCTTCTCCTACTGCCCCCCTGAACTTACCACACACCTCCTGCCCAGCAGCTCCTCTAGCCGTTCATTCTCCAGGGGACTGAGCAGAGAACTGCCCATACTCTCCTGACATTTACTCTTAGTTCCTCGCTTCATGGCCTCTCATGCACGGATCAAACCTTCAAGAAATGTCACCCGAAGTGAGACTCCAACACAGAGAAAAACAATGAGAGATCTCCAGTGATCTACTGGTGACTTGGCTGAATGGCGAGCATCAAGTTTCTCTTCCTAGTTCTAACTGGTAGCATCAGCATACAAAAGGTTTTCACAGGAAATGGACGACCACACTTTTTTTCTCTTTTCTATTTTAATTCTGTCGCCTTGTTTTCAGCGTGACACACTGCTGTTGTTCATGTTGCTTTCAGATAGGAGCGGAAGTCCCCATAAGTGGGACTATTGCAGCAGTCAAAGCATTAAATCACTCATACTGTCTACAACTGTAGAAATGTAAAAATACCAACTTATGTCAGTCAGTTCCTCTCTCTGCATCTGCAAGTGCGTGTGAAGAAGGAACAGAATTGAGTATTTTTGAGATACACTGAAAAAGAAAATAGTTGAGAAGATCCAAAATATAGTGGGGATGCAATACTGCACCTACAATATGAATATTCATGCTTTAACAAAGGACCCTTGACAATATATATAAAAAACAGATAAAAATGCATTAATACAATCCGAAAATAAGATCAGAGATAAGAATGTCCAAATAAAGTTGTTTATTCAATGTCTTTATGAATGCTGAGAAATCCCAAACCTTTTGAAATCAATTACATTCAAAGAAAAGATCCAAACCATTCCGTTACCATTGACTCCCATACCAGAACATTTCTTTCATTTCTGACATATCTGCAGAATATTGTCACTTCTACTCCATACCACCTGAGGTCTCCCACTTTTGAGTTTTTACTCAAGATATTACATAACACTGGTTATAATTAGTTAATGTATTTTTATCTTCACCCAAAAAATATTTAATGGGCTTAGTAAATTTCGCTAAATAATTGTAGTCATTAATTAACTTAATAAAATTGTATGTAAAAATTGGATTCTTTTAGTATAAAAATTTTAAAATAATTTATAAAAAATCCAACAGTAATTTTCTTAATTTCTAAATAGAATATTTTTTTGTTTATGTAAAGGAGAACAAGACTTCCTTTAATAAATATATATTTCTAATATATAACAATATTTATGGTTAATCAGATTTACTTTCTTTATTATTTTTTCTTAAATACACAAAACTTAAAATTTATTTACTTAATTTCAAAGCTTTTAAAAGTAATTTTTTGGGGCGTAAATGGTTTCCCATAAAAACACAGTAAACGTCTAGTCTCTGTGTTTTTGTTTTTATTTTCGGTAATATTATATAAGTTTCACCCTTTGTTCTGGAAAAGGCAGGAAAGTGTTGTTAATCCAACCGGTTGATTATTGAAATGTATTTAAATAAATATATGTATTTAACTACATATTAGTTGTGACTACAAGTATACAAAATATAAAAGTACTTACATCAAGAACTAAAAATCAACTTTTTTTATCATTTTTAACAATTTTATTTTAATAACTGAAATCATTCTGTAACATCCAGTCTTTATTAGGTAAAAAACAGAGAACAGCGTGAACATTAAAAGAATATTATTCTCTTGAATCCAAATGGAATGCTATTTTTCCTCTCATCTTTCCACCTCAGGCACTTTATCATGGAAAAATATGAAATCTGTTTTTACAAGCTATCCACAAGATTTTGTTTCCATAATAATCACTCTTCATTTTCTCTTGAGCTTTCTCAAGTCCAGTGTTAGCAGTGAAAGACTGAATAATACATGAAATAACAATTTTTTTTCGATATATGTACATGAATTGCTTTAGGGGGGCAGTCCTGCCCTGGTGATCCAAAGGTCGCTGGTTCAATATTTAGTACCAGCTGGATCATAGGTGGAAGGGTTAAATAAGCAGCACTCTTCTCCCCCTTCAATACCACAACTGTACACTTGAACGGGTTGAATGGAGTAAAAATTCCAAATATGAAACACAGACACCTGTTACAACATTTCACTTTCACTTTTATACAAAACAAGCACATGCCTCAACATTTCACTGTAGGAACCATTTTTAACTGTAACTGCCATGCAATTTTGTAGTGATTTTCATAAAAGGTGTAAACCAGCATTATTATCCTGCTCCTAAATTTCTTGAGTAGAATTTTACCGTGAGTAAACTAAAATTATAATAAAAAAAACTTCGGATAAACTTGGAAGTTTGAATCTTAATTATACAATTATACAACATACAAAATGGCACACAAAAAACAATAAATACCTAAACCAAAGGGTTTTAAAATACTAGATGACTGCTTTTCAGATGTTAAGATTTCTCCCTTCTCAATAACAGCATTATTATTTTCGAATAATGAAACCAAAGCTACAGAAAGCTATGATTTGGCAGTGCCACAATAAATGAGTTTTGTTAAACACTGCTACTTTGTATAATAAAACTCTCTGTACATTGCATTTTTGTGTTATAAGTATAATTATATACATATACGTTTGATTCTTTTTAAAATGTAAATATGTCCCGAAGTGAAATTCTTCACAAGCTGTACAACTACCCATATAAAAAAAAAAAATGTAATTCCACATATATGCACTGTAAAAGTGATGCTGTCAAATTTTCCAGGAGGTAGTCAAACAAAAATCTATTTTTCCGTTTATGCTAATGAAGATTGAATTCTCACAATAGTTTCATGCCTGTAGCTCAGTGTTGTGCAGTTTTGGAAGATCCGAACACTACTTCTCAAAACTAGTTAGTTCCATATGCCGGTTTCTATAATTTCATTTTTTTCAACATGTTCGATTCTGTTTTTACATGTGTGGTTTTGATTAAAAATCACAGCAAAAAAGTACAGATAGTCTTTAGTGCGGGGTTGGGATATAGTATGGGACGGGTTCATAACACTGTCCAGAGTCCAGACCTAAACAGACATCAAGAGCCTCATACAACAGCTCTTACAAATGACAACAGGATTGACACACAAATAGACAAGCCTGCACTTGAGTGACAGTGTTATCATGTTTTAAAAAATAACCCCTTAATTCTTTGTGTCCTAAGAATGATTTGGGAGGAATCGCATTCTTCTCTGTGATAAGTGTGCTCCAGCTGTGGAACAGCTCGGATTTTATGTTATAACTATTTAGGACTGCAAGTGCATGAACCGGTTCAAAGGTAACATGTGTATGTTCTGTATTTAAATTTGGAATTCATATGCTGTTGTGTCTCTTCGTTCTTTCAGTGACCACCCACGACCTTCTGTCCAGTCACCCAATCCTCTATGATGAAGGTAAGACTCATGATCATGAAGATGAAACCCAGCAACACAAAAACAATTGCCTGGAAAACAAGACAAATGTGAAAAAGAGTTCTAAGAACCTTGACTTGAATTAATCCCAGCTTTTACTGTCTCACCTGAATCTTTGGCCGTGATTTTAAAGGCTCCTGTTCTTCAGGGACGATGCGGAGGTAGAATACTCCTGGCAGAATGAAGATGAGACTGGGAGCCGATGTGGCACCTGAGAAACAAAGGTGCTATTCGTCTAAATTCTGCTTCCATGTATCAAATAAAATGAATGCATCATCAAAACAGACTCACCGATAAAGCAGAAGATGTCTTGAATGTTTTCCACAAAGATGAGAAGCAGGTTGACAGCAAAGAGCAAACACACAGTAATGAAGATGTGAAGCCCCCAATGGAAGGGCTTATTAGGAAACAGAAGCTGTTGGACAGCTCGGCGGATCTTAGACGACACAAAATATCAAGTCAACGAATAGCATTTCTTAAATGTACAGACATGTTTGGGAATATGAATGTACCGGGAACAGGACGACAGGAACGGTCAACGTCACTGCCACTAGAACAGCCAACCGAACACACAGCATCAGTTTGTCTGTTTTGCTGTACATCTCCAAAAGTTCCGACTTCACATTATCTGCAAACACACACACACACGCACGCACGCACGCACGCACGCACGCACGCACGCACGCACGCACGCACGCACACACACACACACACACACACACATGCACACACACATTGAAAATGGTCACATCACATTGATAATATTTATACATCTAATGTGTTTTTTAAAAGGGATGCAGTGAGTATTACAAAAAAATATTTTACTATGGATCCTATAAGTGAATAAAAAGGTAAAGTGGTAGTAAACACAAAATGAAAATTGTGTTATTATTTACTCACTCTAATGTCCTTTTAAACATGTATTAGTATCTTTCTTTCGGAGTATACAGAAAGAGATATTTTGACACTGGCACACAATTACTTGTATTGTTTAAGCAAAGTGAATGGGTGCCAGTTCCCACAATCTTTAAAATATATATTTGTGTGTTATTTAAAGTCATACAGGTTTGAAATGACAAGAGGACAAGAAAATAACCCAAATGTCATTTTTGAAAGAACTTTCACTTTAAAATATTTTTAATGAAATTTATCTCACCATAAAAGGTGAGGTATCCAAAAATGGCAGTCAGCAGATACATGACAAACATGGCCGTTATGGAGATGTTAGCAACATTCTGCATGCGATTCTTGCTTGGACTAATGTAACACAAGAAACAAAGACATCATAAGAAAACATTAATATGTCTGGTATGTTAAAGTATTCCACTTAGCAGGTGCAGTACTTTTTGAGTTCTGTGTAGATGGGCAGCACCTCCGGATGACACACGAAGGCAAACGCTATAATTGGAATGGTAAAAGCAGTCTGCAATAAAACCAAAAAAGAAAAAGATGAAATCCCTGTGTTTAATGTAACATGCATGTGATTTAAAGCTGATATGACATGTCTGACCTTTGAGTTGAGAGTGCTGAGTTTAGCTTCACATGTTTCAGAAGTGCTGTAATGGCCATTTTCTCCCAAACAATCTGTGACAAACTTTTTATAGATGACCTAATAAGACAATGCAGACAGACAGTGATGTAAGTAATGGACATGGTCACCATTACTGATGGTGTCATTTCAGTTTTCTAATAGATGGATACATGGATGGGTGGATGGATGTACTCACAGATATGAGGAAGAACACCATACAGGCAAGAGAGAAGCCACTGGTGTAACCCAAATATCCTGTAAGTGATATTTAACAAATATATTATTATAGCATATATACAGTAGTTCTATACTTAGAAATTGTGTCTTTAAGTTAAATAGTAGCTTTAAAAAATGCTCCAGCTGCTCAGTGCAGGTGTGTACATTTGAATGATCAGAAGAAACAATGAATTGACAAAGATGAATGGTTGAATGAAAAAGCACATAAATGAATAAAAAAAATCATGACAACGTACCGATATGTTTCATTAATGCCAATGGAAGAATGATACTGATGCTAACCAAAATTATGATGTATTTTTCATTAACATACCAATCGCTGCTAAAAAACAACACAGATGAGTTACACAACATGTCATGTCCACAAGAACGAAAATGAAATGATGAGAAACCATCTGAAGCAAAGAATTTGGCACATCAGCATCAGATCTTTGTCTTGTTATAAGGTCATACTCACGCTGAATCATCTGGCAACCCCGTAAGACCCATAATAATATTAGGTAACTCTGTCTTCAAAATGAAGAGATGACTGGACATTGCTGTTGGGTCAAATGAAGAAAACTTAGTGTTGAAAAGCATCTGTATAATGTATTTGCAGTGAATTGTACTACTAGTCAAGTTTTGGGACACCTCAGGAAAAGATTATTTATCAAAAAAACCTTTCTTATATAGGTCTTAATTTAGATTAATCAAAAGGTATGATTTTGCAAATGTTCATGAGGGCTGACAAATTATAGAAGAAAGTAAAAGTATCTCAGGATGAGACCTTAAACGTTGAACAAATTTTATTAAAATGTTATGCTAATTGTTGTTTGTGTATAACAAACTCAAGATTTTATGTTACATATCAATTGAAATATGGCATACGTTAAAAGACAACCCCTTTATAATAAGTATGCATACTAGCTAAATATAAAAAACATTTTTGTGTGCATGAGGATGACATTAAAATATGTTGCAAATAACATCAGCTGTGACATTGTTTTTCATTATAAACGATTATGTTGGTAACTTTACCTCCGATGTTGTGCAATGTTATAATGCACGTAGCTAAAAATTTTCCCGGGCGGCCAAATGCACGGTCGCCGAGTTGTTCGTAAGCACGTATACCTAAAAAAACAATAAATGACATTATAAATGTGCAATTCCCTGTCACAAAAAAACTGGTACAAAGGTTGTCCAAGAAAAGATGTGTAGATATACTGCACTGGGCGGAACCATTAGTTTGTGACATCACAATCCCATAGGTTGCATAAAGAATCCACTCGTGGTACTGTGATGTCACAACATCTCTGTGCTACTTAAAGTGTAATACACCTGAGGCTTTTCTTACCAACCACTCCTGCGCTCTTTAGAAGAAGGTGTATGGAGTATGCAGATAGAAAAGCAATAGTTATCAGCAGTATTCTAAAAAGTGAAAAGGAAAATCCAATTTACAATATTGCTTCATACATATCCTTTATAAGCAGACAACAAAAGCGACATTTTAGTTAAATATATTCTTTCAACAACCTTTTTATTTTGTTGTCCGCATCATCAATAAAATCTAATTATGTGTCAGTCCGCTAAGGAGACAAATCTCACCTCTAATCTTATTAATGACTTATTATTTCTCCACCACAAACTCTACCATCTAATGTCTGAAAGGAATCCTATATGTTAGGATAGAGAAGCTGCTGAGGTACAAACCAAAGCAGGGTTCTTTATAGCTGATGTGATCATAAACAAGCAGATTATTTATCATTTACACTGCTTTAGCATTCTGCATTACATCATAGAGATATTAATAAATGTACAACTTCATAAATGAGTCATATGAGATGTTCTAAGTTATTTAGATGCAGATTAAATCTAAATTCAAGATGGTTTTTATGATCTTATCATGCTGAACATTTACAAAGAATAGTATTAAACCTTCTTGATGTGATTTCTTCATGGAAAAAAATAGATGTATAAGTTGTCGAATTGGAACTGATTTTTTAATAGATAAAAGAAGCATTCACAAGACTTTTTTGCCTCTTTAAGGCAGATGGTATTTATTTTGGTTGTAAAACTTAATTTCCTATTTTACTTAGTTAAACTTGTTATCACACTTTCACTGAATTTGCTTTGATAAAAAGTTTCACTTACACAAACAGGATGATGCCAGTGTTGGCCATTGCATACGCCAGTCCCAGTATCCCACTGCCAATTATGGCATTACTGAGGTTGAAAATAGACATTCTAAATGAGGTTTTCCCCTCAAAACTAAAAAAGCAGAATGACACTAGTTATGGATTTTAAATTGCAATGCAAACATTAAACCACATTTGGTTTTAATGGTAGAATTTTGAGTTTATATATAGTTTCATGAACGACATTAAGGTGGAGTAGTCAGTAATTCCCACAAATTATACTTATCTGAAATTTGGTTGTGTTGTGTTTCTAATCAGGTTCAGCAAGCTGTATCTTAATGTGACATTCATTCTAAAATGTTAACTGTCATGATTATGCCTCTCTTGGTCATGTTTTACTTGATTTTGGCAGAATCAAAGCAGACCTGTGTTTTTTTGAGGGTGTCACATGACATTGTTTTTTATGACATGCCATGTGCTCTCTTGTCTCGTCTCATGACCCTGCCCCCTTGTTATCCTGTCTATCTTCCCGTCATACCTGCCCCTTACAGTTATCCCTTGTTATGTTACCCTATTTAATGCCCTTTTGGTTTCTGTCCTGTTTGCTGTATTATACTCCATGTATCCTTGTTAGATGTAAACTTGTCCGGATGTACTCCTGTTGATTCTTGTCTAGAGGTTACCTGTCTCTGGCTTGTTGTTTCTAGGTATTTTTTTTGTGAAAACCACCTTGTTTTGTGCCCCCTTGTGGGAAATCTTTTTTTTTTGACCATTTGTAGTGTCTTAGTGTACTGTTTTCCCCATCGTGGGTTTTGTTTTTATTATTAGTCTTGTTGTTCCCCTGATTCGCGGACAACACATGGCTGCAGAATGCAGAGTCCATTTGTTGTTTGGGATGCGCCAGGGAGACTGAGGCATCCGAGCCTTTGCCCAGGCCTTTCAGACGGTGACGGCGGAGACCGAGTTTGGAGAGCGGGAGATGGCAGTTAGCTCAAACAGCTGTCTCCTCAGCCCCTCAAACACAGCACGATGTCTTGATGTTCTTGGACGTGGTCAGGTATGTGACCAACCGGGACGATCCATGGCCAGCTGCTCCAGCCTGGGTTTCCAACCCGCTGGCCACGGTCACGGAGGATTGCGTCCTGGCCACTGCCACATTGGGGGGCTCAGCTCCTCTCAGCACCAGCGCCGCCAGATCCCCACTACCTGTTCCAAGTTCTGCCAGTCCCCCCATCCCCGTCCGAGGGAGACTGCCCAGAAGGAATCCTGGGACTCCCCGCGGGATTCCTCGGGCCCTTAAAGAGTCACACCCCCTCCTGCGCCCACTCATCTCACCAGCCGCTCCAGGAAAAAGGTCACTGCCCGGGATTCAAGGTCCAGGTCACTGCCCCGGATCCAAGTCCTGTCCCAGTGCTGGTCCCAAGTCCTGTCCCAGTGCCGGTCCCAAGTCGTGTCCCAGTGTCGGTCCCAAGTCCTGTCCCAGAGCCGGTCCCAAGTCCTGTCCCAGTGCCAGTCCAAAGTCCTGTCCCAATGCCGGTCACAAGTCTTGTCCCAGTGCCGGTCCCAAGTCCTGTTCCAGTGCCGGTAACAAGTCCTGTCCCAGTGCTGGGCACAAGTACTGTCCCAGTGCCGTTCCCAAGTCCTGTCCCAGTGCCGGTAACAAGTCCTATCCCAGTGCCGGTCCCAAGTCCTGTCCCAGTGCCGGTAGTAGGTCCTGTCCCAGTGCCGGTCACAAGTCCTGTCCCAGTGCCGGTAACAAGTCCTGTCCCAGTGCCGGGTACAAGTCCTGTCCCAGTGCTGGGCATTCCCAGCGGCTTCAGCTCCATTCAACCGGGCATTCCCGGCGGCTTCAGCACCATTCAACCGGGCATTCCCGGCGGCTTCAGCACTGTTCAACCGGGCATTCCCGGCGGATTCAGCACTGTTTAACTGGGCATTCCCGGCGGCTTCAGCACCATTCAACTGGGCATTCCCGGTATCTTCAGCAACGTTCAACCGGCATTCCCGGCGGCGTCAGTGCCGGTGCACCTGACAATCCCCCACCCAAGTTCCCCCCTGTCACACCTTTGTCTTGTCCCCCACAGTCTGGACTTTTTGTTCCCCCTCCTCGCATCCCTTCTATGTTGTTTTTATTATGTCACCCCAACCCTTTCATTTTCATGTCAGTTTTGCCTATGATTTATTCCGTTATGTGTGTTTGGTTAATGTCTTTGTCCTTTACATTCTAAATGAGGTTTTCCCCTCAAACTTAAAAAGTAGAATGACACTAGTCTTTGTGTACTGTTTTCCCCATCGTGGTTTCTTGTTTTGTTTTTTATTATTAAAGTCTTGTTGTTCCAACCCGCTGGCCACGGTCACGGAGGATTGCGTCCTGGCCACTGCCACATTGGGGGGCTCAGCTCCTTTCAGCACCAGCGCCGCCAGATCCCCACTACCTGTTCCAAGTTCTGCCAGTCCCCCCATCCCCGTCCGAGGGAGACTGCCCAGAAGGAATCCTGGGACTCCCCGCGGGATTCCTCGGGCCCTTAAAGAGTCACACCCCCTCCTGCGCCCACTCATCTCACCAGCCGCTCCAGGAAAAAGGTCACTGCCCGGGATTCAAGGTCCAGGTCACTGCCCCGGATCCAAGTCCTGTCCCAGTGCTGGTCCCAAGTCCTGTCCCAGTGCCGGTCCCAAGTCGTGTCCCAGTGTCGGTCCCAAGTCCTGTCCCAGAGCCGGTCCCAAGTCCTGTCCCAGTGCCAGTCCAAAGTCCTGTCCCAATGCCGGTCACAAGTCTTGTCCCAGTGCCGGTCCCAAGTCCTGTTCCAGTGCCGGTAACAAGTCCTGTCCCAGTGCTGGGCACACATACTGTCCCAGTGCCGTTCCCAAGTCCTGTCCCAGTGCTGGGCACAAGTACTGTCCCAGTGCCGTTCCCAAGTCCTGTCCCAGTGCCGGTAACAAGTCCTGTCCCAGTGCCGGGTACAAGTCCTGTCCCAGTGCTGGGCATTCCCAGCGGCTTCAGCACCATTCAACCGGGCATTCCCGGCGGCTTCAGCACCATTCAACCGGGCATTCCCGGCGGCTTCAGCACTGTTCAACCGGGCATTCCCGGCGGATTCAGCACTGTTTAACTGGGCATTCCCGGCGGCTTCAGCACCATTCAACTGGGCATTCCCGGTATCTTCAGCAACGTTCAACCGGCATTCCCGGCGGTGTCAGTGCCGGTGCACCTGACAATCCCCCACCCAAGTTCCCCCCTGTCACACCTTTGTCTTGTCCCCCACAGTCTGGACTTTTTGTTCCCCCTCCTCGCATCCCTTCTATGTTGTTTTTATTATGTCACCCCAACCCTTTCATTTTCATGTCAGTTTTGCCTATGATTTATTCCGTTATGTGTGTTTGGTTAATGTCTTTGTCCTTTACATTCTAAATGAGGTTTTCCCCTCAAACTTAAAAAGTAGAATGACACTAGTCTTTGTGTACTGTTTTCCCCATCGTGGTTTCTTGTTTTGTTTTTTATTATTAAAGTCTTGTTGTTCCAACCCGCTGGCCACGGTCACGGAGGATTGCGTCCTGGCCACTGCCACATTGGGGGGCTCAGCTCCTCTCAGCACCAGCGCCGCCAGATCCCCACTACCTGTTCCAAGTTCTGCCAGTCCCCCCATCCCCGTCCGAGGGAGACTGCCCAGAAGGAATCCTGGGACTCCCCGCGGGATTCCTCGGGCCCTTAAAGAGTCACACCCCCTCCTGCGCCCACTCATCTCACCAGCCGCTCCAGGAAAAAGGTCACTGCCCGGGATTCAAGGTCCAGGTCACTGCCCCGGATCCAAGTCCTGTCCCAGTGCTGGTCCCAAGTCCTGTCCCAGTGCCAGTCCCAAGTCGTGTCCCAGTGTCGGTCCCAAGTCCTGTCCCAGAGCCGGTCCCAAGTCCTGTCCCAGTGCCAGTCCAAAGTCCTGTCCCAATGCCGGTCACAAGTCTTGTCCCAGTGCCGGTCCCAAGTCCTGTTCCAGTGCCGGTAACAAGTCCTGTCCCAGTGCTGGGCACAAGTACTGTCCCAGTGCCGTTCCCAAGTCCTGTCCCAGTGCTGGGCACAAGTACTGTCCCAGTGCCGTTCCCAAGTCCTGTCCCAGTGCCGGTAACAAGTCCTATCCCAGTGCCGGTCCCAAGTCCTGTCCCAGTGCCGGTAGTAGGTCCTGTCCCAGTGCCGGTCACAAGTCCTGTCCCAGTGCCGGTAACAAGTCCTGTCCCAGTGCCGGGTACAAGTCCTGTCCCAGTGCTGGGCATTCCCAGCGGCTTCAGCACCATTCAACCGGGCATTCCCGGCGGCTTCAGCACCATTCAACCGGGCATTCCCGGCGGCTTCAGCACTGTTCAACCGGGCATTCCCGGCGGATTCAGCACTGTTTAACTGGGCATTCCCGGCGGCTTCAGCACCATTCAACTGGGCATTCCCGGTATCTTCAGCAACGTTCAACCGGCATTCCCGGCGGCGTCAGTGCCGGTGCACCTGACAATCCCCCACCCAAGTTCCCCCCTGTCACACCTTTGTCTTGTCCCCCACAGTCTGGACTTTTTGTTCCCCCTCCTCGCATCCCTTCTATGTTGTTTTTATTATGTCACCCCAACCCTTTCATTTTCATGTCAGTTTTGCCTATGATTTATTCCGTTATGTGTGTTTGGTTAATGTCTTTGTCCTTTACATTCTAAATGAGGTTTTCCCCTCAAACTTAAAAAGTAGAATGACACTAGTCTTTGTGTACTGTTTTCCCCATCGTGGTTTCTTGTTTTGTTTTTTATTATTAAAGTCTTGTTGTTCCCCTGATTCGCGCCTGCATTTGGGTTCTCCTTTTCCAGGCCTCCCCTCAACCCTGAATGTTAACATTAACACTCACTTCTGTAAACGTTCTCTTGATCTTTCCATTGCTCTTGTTGGGAAGTAATGTATCACCTTCTGTTATGTTTTGAAGGGCATCAAATCTGCATGAGTAAAAGATTTATTATTGACATGTATTTTTGACTTCTTTGCAATTGGAACTTCTAAAGGTATCTGTCCGAGGAAACTGAAGGAAATGACGCAGACACCAAATTTCTCGGTGATGTTTTAGCAGGGGAAAGCTCTTTACCTCACACTGTTTTAGGTGTCCAAAAAAAGTTTTTTTAATTTAGAGAAAACAGATTGTTATTATTTTTTTAATCACTTATGCCAACTAAACATATATATGTATCTTTCTACTATGGAACACAAGAGAAGATATTTTTAGAAATGCCTATATGTACCCTTACAGAGGAAGTCAATTGGGGGCAATATGTTTATTTTGGTAACTGACATTTATTAAAGTCACGACTGGAAACGATTTAATAATTTTATTTTTTGGATAAACTTTTCATAAAGCTTAAACTCCATCCAAGGCTGCTGATCATTTTGAATTAGAAGTTTTTTTGTCATCTGCCCAACCTCACGATGCTCCAAACGTTTTTTTAACACCAAACCAGTTATTATCAGTTATTATTAATTTTCTTTGAAACAAAAATGTGTTGTCATGCTGATAACTGATATTCCAATTAACATCTGAACACAAGAAACAGTATTAAAGGAAACAGTATACATGGACTAATAGACTACCACCAACCTCTTTGTCTTTTTCTACGAACGACATCAATTATTTTGTTATGTCACAGATGCCCATGATCTGTGCATTGTGAATTTGTAACTCAGGAGTTGTGGAAACTCACCCGTTCTCCAATGTAATTTTGTCAGTGGTGAGATCATCAAGACTATTTGCCATTTTCTGTAGTTCCATTTTTGTCTTAAGTAGACACAATCCTCTAAAGAATATTTTGAATCTCAAGTCCTGAAAGCACAAACTGAAACACAAACAGTAGTTCTCAGATTAATCATCTTTTTTACAAGAAATATATTTTTTACTGTATGTGACGGCAAGCTGTGAATGTGACATGTTACTGTATGAGAAAATAATGCCTTTGGGAATTAAACATGTGATAATATCAGAATAGACAGTTTTGCAAAATATATTTTAGATGCTCAAACTTGTTTAACGACTTGTTTTACAGTAGTTAGATAACATCACTAGTGTGAAACAGGAACATACCTTTCATAAAGAACATGTGAAAGTGAAAGACAGAGAATGTGCATGGAAAGAAACATTAACATAAGCCAAATGTTATTAATATTCCTTGAAAGCCTCATAACCGAATACTATAAAGACCCCTAATGGAAAAGCAGATGTGAGTTTTCCCAAGCCGCAACTCAAATACATAAACCTCTGTGTTTGTAATCGTAAGGTTTGTGAAGGTTTATTTTCTGTAAACAGTAATATGTATATGTAGGCCGTCCAAACAGATGCAAGTAAAAGACTTGACATGTCAAAGCTCTTAGACTCCCATCGTCGATATAATATTACTATAAAATGCTTCACAGATGTCTTATTTATCTTATAGCTTATTATGTTGATTTGATTACATTTGTTATTACAGAAACATGCTTCTTGTTCTCTTTTGTCTGTGGTTTGAAATGATGAGAGAAACATCACAGGGCAGAAATCAGCCAGTTGTGTATACAGTATAGATGAATACCAAGAATTAAGACTCAAATATAACATGTTCCACAAATAACACAAAACCCTTTGAGAGCTTGCACTCCAAGTGTATTAAGGAACAAATTGTAAAAAAAAAAATTAAAAATGCTATTCCCAGCTATTAGGTCAGGAAATGCCTACAGAGACTGTAATCTGCTTGGTATCAAATGTGGAATGAATGCATTCTGTCAGGTCTTTTTAAATACCAAGAGCTTTTGACTCATTTCCTTAATAGGCGAAATGTCCACTTAATCCTTTGTTTAAAATGGTAAAAATTTGGGTTACAGTTGTTACATATTTGCATTCAAGCACATAATAGCAAAAGGGAAATATTAAAAGTAAAGCCTTTAAAATCATTATTGGCCAAGAGACTTTCTGATGCAAGACTTGATCATCATTAAAACAGAAACTACTCACACACCTTTACACACACACACATATTATTCCAAAAGAAGGTTAAGAATTGATTACTTACCAGTGTGTGAAGGAGAGAAATGTGGAAAAAGTCTAAAATTCTTGTTTTAAATGTCATGAAGCAAGTGTGTCCGTTCATGTAAGATTTGTATGTGTGTTGCCGTAGTGAACTGACGTCTGTTTGAGCACCTAATCCCTTACCTGTGTTTTGGGGAGGAGCTTCCAAGGCACACCTAATCTAGATGAGTGTACATGTGTGTACGTCATTGTTTAGGTACACTCTCATATTTTGCTAGCATGTCTTTAACACAATTCTTTTCTCAAAATAATGCATTTACGGGGGTAACAAACACAGACATCTTCATGTGAAAATATCTTTAAAAAATATTCAGAAGTGTTATAATTCTGAAAATATCAGCAGTGAAGAAAAGCTATTGTTTCAAGATTGTTAAATTGGTTGAGAGATGTATTTTAAACTGCATGTTTAGTGTTGTGAGAAGGCCATAGGAGATTGTGTGTGTGATGGGTATATGTGTTAGTAATGGGATTAGGAGATCAAGGTTTTTTTTAGGACAGGCTGGATGCACCTGCTGTGCAAGTCATTTAAGGAAGTGTTCCACCAAACAGAAAGCTGTTTACAACTGTATTCACTGTATTAAAGGTAGAGAGGGTGGATGAATAAATAAGAAAATAATTATGATGACAAGAAAAAGCATTTTTGACATAACCATTCTGAGATTTCTTGGAGAACACTGCACCGACATGAAACATGAAATAAAATGTGTGAATTATCTTAAGGTGAATGAAATGTTATATTAATGTTTGTTTCCTTTAGTTTGCGGTGGCAAATACTGTAATATTCACACAGATCAAATTAGTTTCTTATGGAAATATTCTGTTATTATTTGCATGATTACGTTTATAGCAAAATATTTTAGTAAATAAGGAATCATGTAAAAAGTTAAATATTTATATTATATATCTATGATACTTTGCCAGATTTGGCAGAAATCAGAAATCATTATTTTATATTAAAGTGATAGTTTAGCCCATTATTATTAACTCAGCCTCTTGTAATTTCAAAAATCAAAAACTCTCTTTTATTCTTCTGCAATTTAGACAAGAATATAATTTAAAAATGGCAAAAGCTTTCACTATTTACCGCAATTGTATTGCACAAAACCAGTGGGGACCAACATCAATGGGGGGTGTCATGATTCTGCCTCTCTTGGTCATGTTTTTCATGTTTTTGGCAGAATCATAGCAGACCTGTGTTTTTTGTGGGTGATCACATGGCATTCTTTGTTATGACATGCCATGTGCTCTCTTGTCTCTCTCTTGACCCCGCCCCCTTGTTATCCTGTCTATCTTCCCATCATTGTTTCATTCCCCACACCTGCCTCGTGTCGTTATTGTTATGTTTCCCCTATATAAAGCCCTTGTGTTTTCTGTCCTTTGTCGTGGCATTAAATGTTGTACTCGTGGCTTGTGAAATCGTGTTCTGGTTCGTGTTAACGTCTTGTCAAGTGTTTCCAGTTTTATGTTTTTGTTTGAATTGTTCCTGGTCCCTGTTTTGCCTTGTTTGAGTTTATTAATATCACCTTGTTTTGTTCCCCCTCGTGGGAAGTCTTTTGTTTGACTTTTTATAGTGTTTAGTGTTCTGTTTTCCCCATTGTGTTCCCCATCCTATAATCCTATCCCATTTTGGTGACAACAGATGCCTCCCTGTTGGGCTAGGGAGCAGTGTGCAATGGGCATACAGTTCAGGTCGATGGACGGGTCCCCGACTGTACTGGTGTATCAATTGCCTGGAGTTGTTAGCGGTCATGCTCGCCCTCAGGAGGTTTCGACCTGTAGTAAGGGGCAAGCATGTGCTGATCCGCTCTGACAGCGCGGCAGCTGTAGCGTAAGTCAACCGCTAAGGCGGGGTACGCTCGCGCCGAATGTCACAACTTGCCCGACGCCTCCACCTCTGGAGTCAGCAGAGGAAAAGATCTCTGCGGGCCGTATTTCTCCCAGGCTACCTGAATCAGACAGCCGATGCGCTCTCTCATCAGATGTCGCCTCGAGGAGAATGGCGACTCCATCCCGGGACGATCCGGCTGATATGGGAACAGTTTGGCCAGGCACAGGTGGACCTGTTTGCCTCGCCAGACAAACACCCATTGCCCCCTGTGGTACTCCTTGACCGAGGGTCCCCTCGGCACGGATGCCCTAGCGCACAGCTGGCCCCGGGACAAGTGGAAGTACGCCTTGCCCCCAGTGAGCCTTCTTGCACAGGTCCTGTGCAAGGTCAGGGACAAGGAACACCAGGTCCTGTTAATTGCGCCATACTGGCCCAACCAGGCTTGGTTCGCAGAGCTAATACCTCTAGCGATAGCTCCCCCCTGGCCCATTCCCCTGCCGAAGGACCTTCCATCTCAGGGGAAGGGTACGGTGTGGCACCCACGACCAGACCTCTGGGATCTCCATGTCTGGTCCCTGGACAGGACAAGGAGATCCTGAACAAGTTGCCTCCGGCGGTGGCGGATGCAATCGTACAGGCAAGGGCACCAACCACAAGGCGTGTGTACGCTGCGAAGTGGCGCATCTTCTCATCCTGGTGCTCCTCACACGGTGAAGAGCCCGGAGTATGTGTGATCAGTGCAGTGCTGCCGCACACCATGAGCTGGAACAATAGCTTGGTCACCAGGTTCCTCAGGGGCGCGAGGCGGGTTAATCCCCCGCGTGCACGCCCCATACCCTCTTGGGATCTCGACGTGGTCCTAGCGGGCCTTTCCGAGACCCCCTTCGAGCCCCTAGTAGAGTCTGACCTTCCTCGTCTCACAGGGAAGACAGCACTCCTAGTAGCGCTCGCCTCTATCAAGAGGGTAGGGGACCTACAAGCATTCTCCATGTCCAACGAGTGCCTAAAATTTGGACCGAATTACTCTCACGGCATCCTGAGACCCCGGCCCGGCTACGTGCCCAAAGTTCCTACCAACCCCTTTCAGGTAGTGAACCTGCAGGCACTCCCCACAAGGGACGAAGACCCAACTCCTTCAGTGTTGTGTCCGGTACGAGCGTTACGCTTCTACCTGGAACGCATGCAGAGCTTCAGGAGCTCTGAGCAGCTTTTTGTCTGTTATGGAGGTCAGCAAAGAGGAGGGCTGTCTCCAAACAGAGATTGGCGCACTGGATCGTGGATGCCATTCCATGGCTTACTGATGCCAGAACCTACCCTGCCCGCTCGCAGTGAAGGCTCACTTCACTAGGGGTGTAGCCTCCTCGTGGGCAGTGGCTCAGGGCGCTTCTCTGGCAGACATCTGCACAGCTGCGGGTTGGGCTACGCCCAACACCTTTGCGAGGTTTACAACCTCAGGGTGGAACCGGTATCAGCTCGGGTTTTACGTAGGTAGGACCAGAGACCGGCCGGACGTACGCCTGCGAATGTGCCTTCCCCCCTTTTCAGGTGAGTTCAGTGCCCTAATCTGCCTTTCTGCTTCCCCTTCGGGTGAGTATAGGTAACCTATTCCATCACTCAGCCCCTCCATGGTAACAGGCCGGGCGGAGCGGACCTGTTGACCAGGCTGAACATCGGAGTAAGTTGTCCCTTTTCAGGTGAACCCCTTTCTTCAGCCAGTGCTCCGTACATAGTGGCTCCCCCTCAGGGGGTGGCCCTGTACGATGTAATTCCTTCACCAGAATTCTCCTACTAAGGCGAATTTGTGACCTCCCTCATTTGGCGCTCCCAATACGTGTAGCAATGCACACTAATTTTTCCACGAGTTTTCTGCCCTTATCAGGTGAGACCATTGGTACATATCCACATATTAACCTCCCTACGGTAGGATGTGGCCTCCGTAACGCACTCCCTCCTTGAAAGGGCCGCGTTTCCCAGTGCAGTTCACGGTCGGGAGGCTATCTGGCTGCAGAGATAGGAAGGCCGTCGCCCGTGGAGACCGGTGGTAAGTTACCTCTCACCTTTTTGTCAAAAAGCCCTGGGACGTCTTACCATTACCCCACTGGAAGGTTACGCTCTCGCGTAGAAGCACAGACCTAGGACCCGCTCGAGCCTGTTAGGGTCGCTCCGCTTGAGATCGTGACGCGGCGCAGTGCCGTGGCCTGTTACATAGGAACCCCATACTGTCGTCTTCGGCACAACGTCGAGAGACCGAAAGAAAGGGAACGTCTAGGTTACTAGTGTAACCCTGGTTCCCTGATGGAGGGAACGAGACGTTGTGTCCTTTCGTGCCATGCCGCTGTGCCGCTCGCTGCAGCGATCGTGAGTCATCCTTACATTCCTCAGCACAAAAGGTAATGAATGAGCACGCCGTCTTCCCTTTTATACCCGTATGTCCGGGGCGGGGCACGGCATGCAAATTTCATTCGCCAAATTTCATTGGCCTTTTAAATATAGCCAGAGTCGATTGGTTCTCAAGAGCGAACCCCATACTGTCATCTTCGACACAACGTCTCGTTCCCTCCATCAGGGAACCAGGGTTACACTAGTAACCTAGACGTTTCTCTTCTTAGTTCTAACTGGTAGCATCAGCATACCAAAGGTTTTCACAGGAAATGGACGACCACACTTTTTTTCTCTTTTCTATTTTAATTCTGTCGCCTTGTTTTCAGCGTGACACACTGCTGTTGTTCATGTTGCTTTCAGATAGGAGCGGAAGTCCCCATAAGTGGGACTATTGCAGCAGTCAAACCATAAAATCACTCATACTGTCTACAATTGTAGAAATGTAAAAATACCAACTTGTGTCAGTCAGTTCCTCTCTCTGCATCTGCAAGTGCATGTGAAGAAGGAACAGAATTGAGTATTTTTGAGATACACTGAAAAAGAAAATAGTTGAGAAGATCCAAAATATAGTGGGGATGCAATACTGCACCTACAATATGAATATTCATGCTTTAACAAAGGACCCTTGACAATATATATAAAAAACAGATAAAATTAATTAATACAATCCGAAAATAAGATCAGAGCAAGAATGTCCAAAAAATGTCTTTATGAATGCTGAGAAATCCCAAACCTTTTGAAATCAATGACATTCAAAGAAAAGATCTAAACCATTCCATTACCATTGACTCCCATACCAGAACATTTCTTTCATTTCTGACATATCTGCAGAATATTGTCACTTCTACTCCATACCACCTGAGGTCTCCCACTTTTGAGTTTTTACTCAAGATATTACATAACACTGGTTATAATTAGTTAATGTATTTTTATCTTTACCCAAAAAATATTTAATGGGGCATAGTGAATTTTGTAAAATAATAGTAGAATTTAAAATTGCATGTAAAAAAGTGATTCTTTTAGTATAAAACATTTTGAATAATTTATAAAAATCCAACAGTAATTTTCTTAATTTCTAAATAGAATATTTTTTTGTTTATGTAAAGGAGAACAAGAATTCCTTTAATAAATATATATTTCTAATATATAACAATATTTATGGTTAATCAGATTTACTTAATGTTTTTTCTTAAATACACAAAACTTAATTTCAAAGCTTTTAAAAGTAATTTTTTTGTGCTTAAATGGCTTCCCATAAAAACACAGTAAACGTCTGGTCTCTGTGTTTTTGTTTTTATTTTCGGTAATATTATATAAGTTTCACCCTTTGTTCTGGAAAAGGCAGGAAAGTGTTGTTAATCCAACCGGTTGATTATTGAAATGTATTTAAATAAATACATATATTTCACTACATATTAGTTGTGACTACAAGTATACAAAATATAAAAGTACTTACATCAAGAACTAAAAATCAACTTTTTTTTATCATTTTTAACAATTTTATTTTAATAACTGAAATCATTCTGTAACATCCAGTCTTTATTAGGTAAAAAACAGAGAACAGCGTGAACATTAAAAGAATATTATTCTCGAAGTTGAATCCAAATGAAATGCTATTTTTCCTCTCATGTTTCCACCTCAGGCACTTTATCATGGAAAAATATGAAATCTGTTTTTACAAGCTATCCACAAGATTTTGTTTCCATAATAATCACTCTTCATTTTCTCTTGAGCTTTCTCAAGTCCAGTGTTAGCAGTGAAAGACTGAATAATACATGAAATAACAAAAAAAATTCAATATATGTACATGAATTGCTTTAGGGGGGCAGTCCTGCCCTGGTGATCCAAAGGTCGCTGGTTCAATATTTAGTACCAGCTGGATCATAGGTGGAAGGGTTAAATAAGCAGCACTCTTCTCCCCCTTCAATACCACAACTGTACACTTGAACGGGTTGAATGGAGTAAAAATTCCAAATATGGAACACCGACACCTGTTACAACATTTCACTTTCACTTTTATACAAAACAAGCACATGCCTCAACATTTCACTGTAGGAACCATTTTTAACTGTAACTGCCATGCAATTTTGTAGTGATTTTCATAAAAGGTGTAAACCAGCATTATTATCCTGCTCCTAAATTTCTTGAGTAGAATTTTACCGTGAGTAAACTAAAATTATAATTAAGTGAACTTCTGATAGACTTGGAAGTTTGAATCTTAATTATACAATTATACAACATACAAAATGGCACACAAAAAACAATAAATACCTAAACCAAAGGGTTTTAAAATACTAGATGTTAAGATTTCTCCCTTCTCAATAACAGCATTATTATTTTCGAATAATGAAACCAAAGCTACAGAAAGCTATGATTTGGCAGTGCCACAATAAATGAGTTTTGTTAAACACTGCTACTTTGTATAATAAAACTCTCTGTACATTGCATTTTTGTGTTACAAGTATAATTATATACATATACGTTTGATTCTTTTTAAAATTTAAATATGTCCCGAAGTGAAATTCTTCACAAGCTGTACAACTACCCATATAAATAAAATATTTTTTAATTCCACATATATGCACTGTAAAAGTGTTGCTGTCAAATTTTCCAGGAGGTAGTCAAACAAAAATAAATTTTTCTGTTTATGGTAATGAAGATTGAATTCTCACAATAGTTTCATGCCTGTAGTTCAGTGTTGTGCAGTTTTGGAAGATCCGAACACTACTTCTCAAAACTAGTTAGTTCCATATGCCGGTTTCTATAATTTCATTTTTTTCAACATGTTCGATTCTGTTTTTACATATGTGGTTTTGATTAAAAATCACAGCAAAAAAGTACAGATAGTCTTTAGTGCGGGGTTGGGATATAGTATGGGACGGGTTCATAACACTGTCCAGAGTCCAGACCTAAACAGACATCAAGAGCCTCATGCAACAGCTCTTACAAATGACAACAGGATTGACACACAAATAGATAAGCCTGTACTTGAGTGACAGTGTTATCATGCTTAAAAAATAACCCTCAATTCTTTGTGTCCTAAGAATTTTAAGGATTGCATTCTTCTCTGTGATAAGTGTGCTCCAGCTGTGGAACAGCTCGGATTTTATGTTATAACTATTAAGGATTTGAAGTGGCTGAACCGGTTCAGAGGTAACATGTGTATGTTCTGTATTTAAATTTGGAATTCATATGCTGTTGTGTCTCTTCGTTCTTTCAGTGACCACCCACGACCTTCTGTCCAGTCACCCAATCCACTATGATGAAGGTAAGACTCATGATCATGAAGATGAAACCCAGCAACACAAAAACAATTGCCTGGAAAACAAGACAAATGTGAAAAAGAGTTCTAAGAACCTTGACTTGAATTAATCCCAGCTTTTACTGTCTCACCTGAATCTTTGGCCGTGATTTTAAAGGCTCCTGTTCTTCAGGGACGATGCGGAGGTAGAATACTCCTGGCAGAATGAAGATGAGACTGGGAGCCGATGTGGCACCTGAGAAACAAAGGTGCTATTCCTCTAAATTCTGCTTCCATGTATCAAATAAAATGAATGCATCATCAAAACAGACTCACCGATAAAGCCGAAGATGTCTCGAATGTTTTCCACGAAGATGACAAGCAGGTTGACAACAAAGAGCAGACACACAGCAATGAAGATGTGAAGCCCCCAATGGAAGGGCTTATTAGGAAACAGAAGCTGTTGGACAGCTCGGCGGATCTTAGACGACACAAAATATCCTCAGTCAACGAATAGCATTTCTTAAATGTACAGACATGTTTGGGAATATGAATGTACCGGGAACAGGACGACAGGAACGGTCAACGTCACTGCCACTAGAACAGCCAACCGAACACACAGCATCAGTTTGTCTGTTTTGCTGTACATCTCCAAAAGTTCCGACTTCACATTATCTGTAAACACACACATACACATTGAAAATGGTCACATCACATTGATAATCTCTATACATCTAATGTGTTTTTTAAAGGGACGCAGTGAGTATTTCACTATGGATCCTATAAGTAAAATAAAATGTTAAAATGAGAGTTCACATAAAATGAAAATTGTGTTATAATTTACTTACTCTAATGTAATTTTAAACACCTATAAGTATCTTTTTTTCGCAAAATACAGAATGAGATATTTTTACACTGGCACACGATCACTTATATAGTATAGGCACAAAACCAATCCAAGTGTACGGGTACCAGTTCCCTACATTCTTTAAAATATATTTTTGTGTGTTATATTTCTGTGCGAGTAGATATCACAATTGTCATTCCCTTTCTGTCGGTCTCTCGACGTTGTGTCGAAGAACGACAGTATGGGGTTCGCTCTTGAGAACCAATCGACTCTGACTTTGTTTAAAAGGCCAATGAAATTTGGCGAATGAAATTTGCATGCCATGCCCCGCCCCGGACATCCGGGTATAAAAGGGGAGACGGCGTGCTCATTCATTACCTTTTGTTCTTCGGAACCTGGCGGATGACTTCGAGTCTGAAGCAAGAATCGACTTCTGGCGATCATCTTCCTGCTGGTGTCACGACGCGGTTTGCAGCGGACTGTCCATCTTCGACTCCCCTGAGCGTCCAGCAGAAGACAGAGAGTGTCTTCTCTTTCTTAAAAGAGCAATTTCTAAACAGCGTGTTGCCTCATGGCGCATAGCTGTTCCCTTGGTTGCGGCAAGCTTGTCCTAGATGGGGACACCCATGATGTCTGCCTCGTGTGTTTGGGTCTCCAACACGCTGAGGCGGCATTTATGGGACCGACCTGCCCGCATTGCGAGCAGATGTCGATCAAGACGTTGCGGTCACGGGTGGCTTCTTTCCTTGGAGAGCGAGCCACCATTTCGTCAGCTCCCTGTGGATCGTTGGCTGCGGCTACGGCACGGTCGGCGGGAGCGGCGTCCGTGATTACGAGGGCTCTATGGATGACACCCCGTCAGCCTCTGGCTCGCGGAGCATCTATACCTCGGCACGCTCGTCTACCCCATCAGTGAGAGACGGTACGCCGGGATGAGGACGAGCTGTCTGTCGCAGCATCGGAGGGTGACCTGCTAGCCTCGGATTCGGAGGACATCCTGGAGCTTCCGCCTCCGGCGGGTAAGTCCCGGGATGATCCGGATCCTGAGATGGCGGCCATGCTTTCCCGGGCCGCCGCGAGCATTGGGCTTCAGTGTACGGCCCCGCCGTCACCCCAACGTTCGCGGCTGGACGCATGGTACCTGGGATCCGAGCGGGGTTCAAAGCCACGCCCGATCCCGGTGCCATTCTTTCCGGAAGTGCACGAAGAGATTACGAAGTCGTGGAATGCGCCGTTCTCGGCGCGTACACGGCAGACGGGCTCTTCCACCCTCACTTCCCTCGATGGGGGGGCAGCAAGGGGTTGCATTGACATACCCCAGGTGGAGCGGGCTGTTGCGGTGCACTTGTGCCCTCAGACCGCTTCTACCTCGAGGGGTCAGCCGAAACTTCCATCCAAGGCGTGTAAGATCTCTTCGACCCTCGGGTCGAGAGCTTACGCTGCCGCTGGACAGGCTGCTTCCTCGCTCCATGCCATGGCCATCCTGCAGGTCCACCAGGCCAAGGCTCTTAAGGAGCTAGACGAGGGAAGTTCTGACCCCGCAGTTCTGCAGGAGCTGCGCACTGCGACTGACCTGGCCCTTCGGGCCACTAAGGTTATGGCGCGTGCCCTGGGTCGGACGATGTCCACTTTGGTGGTCCAAGAGAGACACCTCTGGCTGAACCTTGCGCAAATGCGTGAGGCCGAGAAAGCCCGCTTTCTCGATGCCCCCATTGCGCAGGGTGGGTTGTTTGGAGACACGGTGGAGAGCTTCTCTCAGCAGTTTTCCGCCGTGCAGAAGCAGACGGAGGCTATCAAGCATATCCTCCCTCGCCGCAGCCAGGCCGCCCCCGTGCCGTCTAGGCTCCGTGCATTGTCTGCTCCCAAACGGCCTCGCCCCTCCCAACCGACCACTCCGGTTGTATCTCCCCCTGAGGCGGCGACCCGGAGATCGGCGACCCGGAGGAGAGCGACTCCTCCCAGTCAGCAACCACCCCGCAGGAAGCACGGGAAGCGGTCCTGACGGGAGGCAACCAGCGGAGGAGACACCACCATGCCCGGCCCAGGACATTCGATCTCCAAAGTGGCCGGTGCGGGACGGTCCTGCCACGTCCCAACTCGTGCCGGGCCCTTTTCAGGGCCTGGCACCCACTTCCTCTCAAAAATGGCTGTTTCCTCCTCTGGTCTTAAAACTCAACCGTTATCACTCTCCGAGCGACGGTGTACGGTTGCAAGACGTTTCGTCAGTCCGACCCGACGTTGCGTCAACCCGACCCAACATTGCGTCACGACTAGACGTTGCGTCACATCGGCGGAATTGCAGTCAGACACACTCTCAAATAGACGGTGTGCTACACTGCAAATCCCACAGGCAGGTAAGTACTCGGGACAGCAAGCCCCTAGGGGATCCGTCCCCAGGCAGAGCGGCTGTCCTGAGAGCCACAGAACCCCCCTCCATGGAGATGGTGAAGGAGATCGTTCCTCTGGTCCCGCTGGCCCAACGACTGCACGCATGGTCCATGCTAGGCAGACTGGGGCGGTGGCTAGACCGAACGATCCGTCTCGGCTATGCGATCCAGTTCGCCAGACACCCTCCCAAATTTCGGGGAATCCTTCATACCTCGGTACGAGGGAAGAATTCCGCCGTTCTTCGGGCAGAGGTGGCGACTCTTTTGGCAAAAGAAGCGATCGAACCCGTTCCCATGGCCGAGATGTCGTCGGGCTTCTACAGCCCGTACTTCATTGTCCCCAAGAGAGGTGGAGGGCTGCGCCCAATTCTGGACCTGCGTTCACTGAACAGGTGTCTATACAGACTTCCGTTCAGAATGCTAACACAGAAGCGCATCCTCGAGTCTGTCAGACACGAGGATTGGTTCGTGGCGATCGACCTGAAGGACGCGTACTTTCACGTCTCGATACTTCCTCGGCACAGACCGTTCCTACGGTTCGCCTTCGAAGGTCGTGCGTACCAGTACAAAGTCCTGCCCTTCGGGCTGTCCCTATCTCCCCGCGTCTTCACGAAAGTCGCGGAAGCCGCACTATCCCCCCTCAGAGAGCGGGGCGTGCGTGTACTAAACTATCTCGACGACTGGCTTATCTTGGCTCACTCGCGAGATTTAGTATGTACACACAGGGACATGGTGCTTCAGCACCTAAACCGATTGGGTTTACAGGTCAACCGGGAGAAGAGCAAGCTCGCCCCAGTGCAGAGCATCTCTTATCTCGGTATGGAACTAGACTCTGTCAC
Source organism: Triplophysa yarkandensis (assembly GCA_033220385.1). Taxonomy (NCBI): domain Eukaryota; kingdom Metazoa; phylum Chordata; class Actinopteri; order Cypriniformes; family Nemacheilidae; genus Triplophysa; species Triplophysa yarkandensis. The sequence goes on from CM065656.1 coordinate 16,205,040, forward strand.
CATGTTTGCACGACTCACGGAGGAGCGTGCTCAAGCCTTGCTGCGAAGCCTGAGCAAGCTCAGGCGTCCAGTGGTCTCCCTGAAATATTTTCAGAGGCTCCTGGGGCATATGGCATCCACGACTGGGGTTATCCCACTCGGGTTGATGCACATGCGACCACTTCAGCATTTGGCTTCAGAGTCGGGTTCCGAGGAGCGCGTGGCGCACAGGCACCAGGCGGATTGCCATCACGCCTCAGTGTCGGAGCACCCTGGCCCCATGGTCCTCCAGGACCTTTTTACGAGCGGGAGTACCCCTCGGACAGGTTTCGAGGCGCGTTGTGGTGACAACGGACGCCTCCCTGTTGGGCTGGGGAGCAGTGTGCAACGGGCATACAGCTTCGGGTCGATGGACGGGTCCCCGACTGTACTGGCATATCAATTGCCTGGAGTTGTTGGCGGTCATGCTCGCCCTCAGGAGGTTTCTACCTCTAGTGAGAGGCAAGCATGTGCTGATCCGCTCCGACAGCAGGGCCGCGATAGCGTACATCAACCGCCAAGGCGGGATGCGCTCGCGCCGCTTGTCACAACTTGCCCGACGCCTCCTCCTCTGGAGTCAGCAGAAAATAAGATCTCTGCGAGCCGTATTTCTCCCAGGCTACCTGAACCAGACAGCCGACGCGCTCTCTCGTCAGACGCCGCCTCGAGGAGAATGGCGACTCCATCCTGGGACGATCCGGCTGATATGGGAACTGTTTGGTCAGGCACAGGTGGACCTGTTTGCCTCGCCAGACAACACCCATTGCCCCCTGTGGTACTCCTTGACCGAGGGTTCCCTCGGCACGGATGCCCTAGCGCACAGCTGGCCCCGGGACAAGTGGAAGTACGTCTTCCCCCCAGTGAGCCTTCTTGCACAGGTCCTGTGCAAGGTCAGGGTCGAGGAACACCAGGTCCTGTTAATTGCGCCATACTGGCCCAACCAGGCTTGGTTCGCAGAGCTAATACCTCTAGCGATAGCTCCCCCCTGGCCCATTCCCCTGCGGAAGGACCTTCTGTCCCACGGGAAGGGTACGGTATGGCACCCGCGACCAGACCTCTGGAATCTCCATGTCTGGTCCCTGGACGGGACGAGGAGATCCTGAACGAATTGCCTCCGGTGGTGGCGGACACAATTGTTCAGGCGAGGGCACCAACCACGAGGCGTGTGTACGCTGCAAAGTGGCGCATCTTCTCGTCCTGGTGCTCCTCACACAGTGAAGAGCCCGGAGTATGTGTGATCAGTGCAGTGCTGCCGCACACCATGAGCTGGTGGAAGGTAAGTATCTCGGACAGCATAGCCTGGTCACCAAGTTCCTCAGGGGCACGAGGCGGGTTAATCCCCCGCATCCACGCCCTATACCCTCTTGGGATCTCGACGTGGTCCTAACGGGCCTTTCCGAGACCCCTGTCGAGCTCCTAGTAGAGTCTGACCTTCCTCGTCTCACGAGGAAGACAGCACTCCTAGTAGCGCTCGCCTCTATCAAGAGGGTAGGGGACCTACAAGCATTCTCCATGTCCAACGAGTGCCTACAGTTCGGGCCGAATAACTCTCACGTTATCCTGAGACCCCGACCCGGCTACGTGCCCAAAGTTCCTACCACCCCCTTTCGGGATCAGGTAGTGAACCTGCAGGCGCTCCCCACAGGGGAGGAAGACCCAACTCCTTCAGTGCTGTGTCCGGTACGAGCGTTACGCTTCTACCTGGAACGCACGCAGAGCTTCAGGAGCTCTGAGCAGCTTTTTGTCTGTTATGGAGGTCAGCAAAGAGGGAGAGCTGTCTCCAAACAGAGATTGGCACACTGGATCGTGGATGCCATTTCCATGGCTTACCGATGCCAGAACCTGCCATGCCCGCTCGCAGTGAGGGCTCACTCTACTATGGGTGTAGCCTCCTCGTGGGCTTTGGCTCAGGGCGCCTCTCTGGCAGACATCTGCACAGCTGCGGGTTGGGCTACGTCCAACACCTTTGCAAGGTTTTATAACCTCAGGGTGGAACCAGTATCAGCTCGGGTTTTACGCAGGTAGAACTAGCCACTGGCCGGGCGTACGCCTGCGAAAGAGCCTTCTTCACTTTTCAGGTGAGTTCAGTGCTCTAATCTACCTCTCTACTTCCCCTACAGGCGAGTATAGGTAACCTAATTCCATCACTCAGCACCTCCATGGTAACAGGCCGGGCGGAGCGGACCTTGTAACCAGGCTGAACATCGGAGTGAGCTGCCCTTTTCAGGTGAGCCCCTTTCTTCAGCCAGTGCTCCGTACGTAGTGGCTCCCCCCTCAGGGGTGGCCCCGTACGATGTAATTCCTTCACCAGAATTCCCCCATTAGGTGAATGTGTGATCTCCCTCACGTGGTGCTCCCAAAATACAGGTAGCAATGCACACTAATTTTTCCATGAGTTCTACCCTTATCAGGTGAGACCATTGGTACATCTCCACATGTTAACCTCCCTACGGTAGGATGTGGCCTCCGTAACGCATTCCCTCCTTAAAGGGGCCGCGTTTCCCAGTGCAGTTCACGGTCGGGCGGCTATCTCGCTGTAGAGATAGGAAGGCCGTCGCCCGTGGAGACCGGTGGTAAGTTACCTCTCACCTTTTTGTAAAAAAGCTCTGGGACGTGTTACCATTTCCCCACTGGAAGGTTACGCTCTCGCGTAGAAGCACAGACCATTGGACCCGCTCGAGCCTGTCAGGGTCGCTCCGCTAGAGATCGTGACGCAGCACAGCGCCGTGGCGTGTTACATAGGAACCCCATACTGTCGTTCTTCGACACAACGTCGAGAGACCGACAGAAAGGGAACGTCTAGGTTACTATTGTAACCCCGGTTCCCTGATGGAGGGAACGAGACGTTGTGTCCTTTCGTGCCACGTCGCTGTGCTGCTCGCTGCAGCGATCGTGAGTCATCCTTACGTTCCTCAGCACAAAAGGTAATGAATGAGCACGCCGTCTCCCCTTTTATACCCGGATGTCCGGGGCGGGGCATGGCATGCAAATTTCATTCGCCAAATTTCATTGGCCTTTTAAACAAAGTCAGAGTCGATTGGTTCTCAAGAGCGAACCCCATACTGTCGTTCTTCGACACAACGTCTCGTTCCCTCCATCAGGGAACCGGGGTTACAATAGTAACCTAGACGTTTTTGAAAGAACTTTCACTTTAAAATATTTTAAATGAAATTTGTCTCACCGTAAAAGGTGAGGTATCCAAAAATGGCAGTCATCAGATACATGACAAACATGGCCGTTATGGAGATGTTAGCAACATTCTGCATGCGTTTCTTGCTTGGACTAATGTAACACAAGAAACAAATACATCATAAGAAAACATTAATTTGTCTGGTATGTTAAAGTATTCCACTTAGCAGGTGCAGTACTTTTTGAGTTCTGTGTAGATGGGCAGCACCTCCGGATGACACACGAAGGCAAACGCTATAATTGGAATGGTAAAAGCAGTCTGCAATAAAACCAAAAAAGAAAAAGATGAAATCCCTGTGTTTAATGTAACATGCATGTGATTTAAAGCTGATATGACATGTCTGACCTTTGAGTTGAGAGTGCTGAGTTTAGCTTCACATGTTTCAGATGTGGAGTATAAAGTATGGTTGAGCAAAGTGCTGTTATGGCCATTTTCTCCCAAACAATCTGTGACAAACTTTTTATAGATGACCTAATAAGACAATGCAGACAGACAGTGATGTAAGTAATGGACATGGTCACCGTTACTGATGTTGTCATTTCAGTTTTCTAATAGATGGATACATGGATGGGTGGATGGATGGACTCACAGATATGAGGAAGAACACCATACAGGCAAGAGAGAAGCCACTGGTGTAACCCAAATATCCTGTAAGTGATATTTAACAAATATATTATAATAGCATATATACAGTAGTTCTATACTTAGAAATTGTGTCTTTAAGTTAAATAGTAGCTTTAAAAAATGCTCCAGCTGCTCAGTGCAGGTGTGTACATTTGAATGATCAGAAGAAACGATGAATTGACAAAGATGAATAGATGAATGAAAAAGCACATAAATGAATGAAAGGAATCATGATAACATACCGATATGTTTCATTAATGCCAATGGAAGAATGACAAGGATGCTAACAAAAATTATGAGGTATTTCCCATTAACATACCACTCGCTGCCAAAAAACAACACAGATGTGTTACACAACATGTCATGCCCACAAAATAATGAGAAACCAACATAGACAGCAACTGAAGCAAAGAATTTGGCACATCAGCATCAGATCTTTGTCTTGTTATAAGGTCATACTCACGCTGAATCATCTGGCAACCCCATAAGACCCATAATAATATTAGGTAACTCTGTCTTCACAATGAAGAGATAACTGGACATTGCTGTTGGGTCAAATGAAGAAACATTTAGTGTTGAAAAGCATCTGTATTTGCAGTGAATTGTACTACTGGTCAAAAGTTTGACCCTTAAGTGTAATGTGTCTCATTATTTAAAAAAACTATTGTTATGAAGGTCTGAAATTAAATTTGCAAATGTTCATGATGGCTGAGAAATTATAGAAGAAAGAACAGCCAATGGGTGCGCAGAATAGATGGGGACTCCTTTGAAATTCTTCAAAAAGTGTCTCATGATGAGACCTTAAGAAGCTGCTTGATAAAATGACAGAAAAGATCAACTCGACATTGTTTTTTATTATAAACGATTATGTTGGTAACTTTACCTCCGATGTTGTGCAATGTTATAATGCAAGCAGCTATGATTTTTCCTGGGTGACCAAATGCACGGTCGCCGAGTTGTTCGTAAGCACGTATACCTAAAAAAACAATAAATGACATTATAAATGTGCAATTCCCTGTCACAAAAAACTGGTACAAAGGCTGTCCAAGAAAAGATGTGTAGATATACTGCACTGGGCGGAACCATTAGTTTGTGACATCACAATCCCATAGGTTGCATAAAGAATCCACTCGTGGTACTGTGATGTCACAACATCTCTGTGCTACTTAAAGTCTAATACACCTGAGGCTTTTCTTACCAACCACTCCTGCGCTCTTTAGAAGAAGGTGTATGGAGTATGCAGATAGAAAAGCAATAGTTATCAGCAGTATTCTGAAAAGTGAAAAGGAAAATCCAATTTACAATATTGCTTCATACATGTCCTTTATAAGCAGACAACAAAAGCGACATTTTAGTCAAATATATTCTTTCGACAACCTTTTTTATTTTGTTGTCAGCATCATCAATAAAATCGAATTATGTGTCATGGTAGTTGGGTGAAAAACTGATGACAGGATTATTCGGCTGCTGGGCAGTCGGCTAAGGAGACAAATCTCACCTCTAATCTTATTAATGAGGGATAAGCCTCTGTTCTCCACCACAAACTCAGATAAAGAACAATATATACACTACCATCTAATGTCTGAAAGGAATCCTATATGTTAGGATAAAGAAGCTGCTGAGATACAAACCAAAGCAGGGTTCTTTATAGCTGATGTGATCATAAACAAGCAGATTATTTATCATTTACACTGCTTTAGCATTCTGCAAAACATCATGGAGATATTAATAAGTGTACAACTTCATAAATGAGTCATATGAGATGTTAGAAGTTATTTATATGTAGATTAAATCTAAATATTTCAGTCGCAGAAGCACCGACATTTCGGTCGGATCTTGAAACGTGTGTGATCTTGTCATGCTGAACATTTACAAAGAATAGTATTAAACGTTCTTGATGTGATTTCTTCATGGAAAAAAATAGATGTACAAGTGTCGCCTAAAGCTGTCGACTTGGTACTGATTGCTAAATAGTTAAAAGAGGCATTCACATGACTGTCTCCTGTCGCTTTAAAGCATATGGCACCCAAGAAGCATGCAAATTCTGACTTGTATGTTTATAAAGGTGGAGTTGGTTTTTGTGACGCCAGCAAACATTTCGTGGCCGTGTAAAAACAAAGAAGCCTTAATGCTTTTCCAGGCACCGCATACGTAACAAACAACAGGGCCATTCTTTGACCTCAAAGAGAAACATGCTTCTGTTTGTAGTTGTAACACAAGTTAACCGGAAAGAAACCAATTACAAACTGGATAAACATGTTTGTACTTTTCTGTTTATGGTGTTTAATAATAACTATGATTTATTTTGGTTGTAAAACTTCATTTCCTATTTCACTTAGTTAAACTTGTTATCACACTTTCACTGAATTTGCTTTGATAAAAAGTTTCACTTACACAAACAGGATGATGCCAGTGTTGGCCATTGCATACGCCAGTCCCAGTATCCCACTGCCAATTATGGCATTACTGAGGTTGAAAATAGACATTCTAAATGAAGTTTTCCCCTCAAACTAAAAAAGCAGAATGACACTAGTTATGCATTTTAAATTGCAATGCAAACATTAAAACACATTTGGTTTTAATGGTAGAATTCTGAGTTTATATATAGTTTCATGAACGACATTAAGGTGGAGTAGTCAGTAATTCCCACAAATTATACTTATCTGAAATTTGGGTGTGTTGTGTTTCTAATCAGTTTTAGCCAGCTTTGTCTTTGTGTGACATTCATTCTAAAATGTTAACATTATACTCACATCTGTAAACTTTGTCTCGATCTTTCCATTGCTCTTGCTGGGAAGGAATGTATCACCTTCTGTTATGTTTTCAAGGGCATCAAATCTGCATGAGTAAAATATTTATTATTGACATGTATTTTTGACTTCTTTGTTGGAACTTCTTAAGTTATCTGTCCAACAAAGGAAATTGCTTAGAGGAAACTGAAGGAAATGACGCAGACACTGAATCACTCTGTGATGTTTTAGCAGGGGAAAGCTCTTTACCTCACACTGTTTTAGGTGCTTTGTTGAGAAATTCCATTAAGCAAGTACAAATAAATTGAATCTATTGAATAAAGCTTTATTTTTAGAAAAAACATTATTTTCTCTCACTTATTCCAACTAAACATATATATGTATCTTTCTACTATGGAATGCAAGAAAAGATATTTTGAGAAATGCCTGTGTGTATCCTTACAGAGGAAGTCAATGTGAGTTTTGTTTACTGAAATTTATTAAAGTCACGACTTGAAAACGTTTTAATAATTTAATTTTTTGGATAAACTTTTCATAAACGTTCCATTCAAGGCTGCTGATCATTTTGAATAAGAGGTTTGTTGTCATCTGCCCAACCTCATGATGCTCCAAATGTTTTTTTAACACCAAACCAGTTATTATCAGTTATTATTAATTTTCTTTGCAACAAAAATGTGTTGTCATGCTGATAACTGATATTCCAATTAACATCTGAACACAAGAAACAGTATTAAAGGAAACAGTATACATGGACTAATAGACTACCACCAACCTCTTTGTCTTTTTCTACGAACGACATCAATTATTTTGTTATGTCACAGATGCCCATGATCTGTGCATTGTAAATTTGTAACTCAGGAGTTGTGGAAACTCACCCGTTCTCCAATGTAATTTTGTCAGTGGTGAGATCATCAAGACTATTTGCCATTTTCTGTAGTTCCATTTTTGTCTTAAGTAGACACAATCCTCTAAAGAATATTTTGAATCTCAAGTCCTGAAAGCACAAACTGAAACACAAACAGTAGTTCTCAGATTAATCATCTTTTTTACAAGAAATATATTTTTTACTGTATGTGACGGCAAGCTGTGAATGTGACATGTTACTGTATGAGAAAATAATGCCTTTGGGAATGAAACATGTGATAATATCAGAATAGACAGTTTTGCAAAATATATTTTAGATGCTCAAACTTGTTTAACGACTTGTTTTACAGTAGTTAGATAACATCACTAGTGTGAAACAGGAACATACGTTTCATAAAGAACATGTGAAAGTGAAAGACAGAGAATGTGCATGGAAAGAAACATTAACATAAGCCAAATGTTATTAAATATTCCTTGAAAGCCTCATAACCGAATACTATAAAGACCCCTAATGGAAAAGCAGATGTGAGTTCTTCCAAGCCGAAACTCAAATACATAAACCTCTGTGTTTTTTTTTGTGAAAGTTTATTTACTGTAATCAATAATATGAATACGTAGGCCGTCCAAACAGATGCAAGTTAAAGACTTGACATGTCAAAGCTCTTAGACTCCCATCGTCGATGTAAGATGACTATGAAATGCTTCACAGATGTCTTTTTTATCTTATAGCTTATTATGTTAATGATTACATTGTAATTACAGAAACGTGCTTCTTGTTCTCTTTTGTCTGTGGTTTGAAATGATGAGAGAAACATCACAGGGCAGAAATCAGCCAGTTGTGTATACAGTATAGATGAATACCAAGAATTAAGACTTAAATATAACATGTTCCACAAATAACACAGACCGGCTGATGCAACCCTTTGAGAGCTTGCACTCCAAGTGTATTAAGAAACAATAAAAAAAAAAATGCTATTCCCAGTCAGGAAATGCCTACAGAGACTGTAATCTGCTTGGCATCAAATGCGGAATGAATGCATTCTGTCAGGTCTTTTTAAATACCAAGAGCTTTTGACTCATTTCCTTAATAGGCGAAATGTCCACTTAATCCTTTGTTTACATTTTGGTGCTGGATTTTTTTGACTGTTTTCTGCCCTCTATTCTGTGATTAAGCATTCCACAAGTGACTATAAAACATTGCGATCTAAGTAAAAACTGCAGTAATTCTTTTACCAACACAACCCAATGACACAGTGTATATAATGAGAGTTGACTTAGAATTGAACCCAAATATTACACTACCATTTGCAGATATATACAGCATTTTATTATGTACAATGTTTCATGAGATTGTTTTAAAAGAGAGGACAAGACATAAACAGATGCCTTTTTCAAGTGCTTTCCTACATAAAAAAATGTTGCTGTTTGGTTAAAATGGTAAAAATTTTGGTTGCAGTTGTTACATATTTGCATTCAAGCACATAATACCAAAAGGGAAATAAAAAAAGTAAATCCTTTAAATTCATTATTGGCCAAGAGACTTTCTGATGCAAGACTTGATCATCATTAAAACAGAAACTACTCACACACCTTTACACACACACACCTTATTCCAAAAGAAGGTTAAGAATTGATTACTTACCAGTGTGTGAAGGAGAGAAATGTGGAAAAAGTCTAAAATTCTTATTCTTGTTTTAAATGTCATGAAGTAAGTCTGTCCGTTCATGTAAGATTTGTATGTGTGTTGCCGTAGTGAACTGATGTCTGTTTGAGCACCTAATCCCTTACCTGTGTTTTGGGGAGGAGCTTTCAAGGCACACCTCGTCTGGATGAGTGTACATGTGTGTACGTCATTGTTTAGGTACACTCTCATATTTTGCTAGCATGTCTTTAACACAATTCTTTTCTCAAAATAATGCATGTACGGGGGTAACAAACACAGACATCTTCATGTGAAAATATCTTTAAAAAATATTCAGAAGTGTTATAATTCTGAAAATATCAGCAGTGAAGAAAAGCTATTGTTTCAAGATTGTTAAATTGGTTGAGAGATTTATTTTAAACTGCATGTTTAGTGTTGTGAGAAGGCCATAGGAGATTGTGTGTGTGATGGGTATATGTGTTAGTAATGGGATTAGGAGATCAAGGTTTTTTTTAGGACAGGCTGGATGCACCTGCTGTGCAAGTCATTTAAGGAAGTGTTCCACCAAACAGAAAGCTGTTTACAACTGTATTCACTGTATTAAAGGTAGAGAGGGTGGATGAATAAATTATGAAATAATTATGATGACAAGAAAAAGAATTCATGACAAAGCCATTCTGAGATTTCTTGGAAAACACTGCACCGACATGAAACATGAAATAAAATGTGTGAATTATCTTAAGGTGAATGAAATGTTATATTAACGTTTGTTTCATGTAGGTCGCAGTGGCAAATACTGTTGTAATATTAACACAGATCAAATGAGTTCTGGAAATATTCTGTTATTATTTGCATGATTACGTTTATAGCAAAATATTTTAGCAAATAAGGAATCATGTAAAATGTTAAATATTTATATTAAATATCTATGATACTTTGGCAGAAATCACAAATCATTATTATATGTTAAAGTGATAGTTTACCCGATTATTATTTACTCACCCTCTTGTCATTTTAAACATCAATGACTTTCTTTCTTCTGAAATGTACAGAAGAAGATATTTTTAAAATATTGGTAGGCAAAAACTGTCCATATTTATCTCAATTGTATGGAACAAAACCAGTGGGGACCAACGCCAATGGGGTACCACCAATTTCTGCTTACCTTACACATCTAATACTTGAAAACAAAACCTATGCCAATTTGTGCCATTTTCCAGCATTCTTTAAAATATCTTCTTTTCTGTTTTGCAAAAGAAAGAATTTTATACTGGTTAAAAATGTCAAAAGATGAGCATTTCCATTTTGGGATGAACCAACACTTTGTCATGCGTTGATATTGACTTTATTATTTATATTTATAGCAACTGTATATGTACACATCTACTGATGCTACAATGCATTAAGTCAAACAGAAAGCAAGCTAAAGTAACACTAAATATTGAACACATGAGCACTAGTATTTTTTAAGCATTATCGCCATAATAAACCTACAAATAATCAAAAGACTTTTAAGGTGTTCATGTGGTGACTCGAAAATTAAAAAAATGGTATCTTAACCGGATGTTGTAATGCAACAACAGGAACTAGCTGATGAGTCTTAAGACTCTGTAAGACATGTGCTCTTAGTCACACATTGAGCTATATATAGTATTGTCAAAAACAATTTTGGTTTTGACAATACTATATATATTATACTTTTTAAAAGGTCATAGTTAAAACATACTTGAGAATTACTAGTCAATACATATAAGAAGTTCAGTTCAATTGTCAAAGTAAGACTACAGGACATGAAAGCATGCTCCTTAGATACAAAGCGATCGGATAAAGAGATCTGTTCAGGGACAGATTTGCCACAGATATACACTGTGTATACATATCTCACACAAACAGTGTCCAGAAAATGTATCTGCCAAACTTTCAGATAACCTGTCACAATGATCAAAGTTATAAGGCTCTTCAAGAGTCTGGAGAAACAGACAATAGCCTTACCCAAGAAAACCATTCAAGACATTATATAAAACACATTTACTACATAGAAACAGTGTTTAGATGTCTGTTAACCAGAAACAAAGGGTGGTCTCCTGAGCTACTTTTTGGATGATTTTGGCTCTAGCTGCCATGCATGGCAATCATGTGCCACATGATTTCTTTCACTCTTCCTTTGTTGAGAGATACAATGAACGGTGCTAAAGATGAGTCGAGAAAGAGATGAATTATTAACCAACCATCCTATAAACCACCCGTCGCCATCTGTTAAGGATGTAGTGATGGAAAGAATTAATAGAGGGAGAGAAAGTTAAGGTCTTACCTTTCTGACACTTTAGGAAGGAATCTTTTCACCAATAAGGAAAGTTCTCCTCTTGATCAGACTCAGATGATATGCTTGTTTTCCAGACAAACTGTCAGAAGTTATGATACAGTAATACAGAAAGATAGATAGAGAGGAAGGGAAAGCATGAAAGACAAAGTGGCAGAAACGTGGCTGTGAATGGTTTGTGTGTTAGTTTTGTTAACCACTCCCATTTCTTCTAAAAAAGAGCGGGACTTCTAGTTTGTCCTGCCCTCCAACTGTCACAAAATTGTAATATCTGTTTTTATATGTGTGTTTGTATACAGTTTTGACAACATTATCAATGAAAAATGAAAGAAAACCAGGTTAAAGTCAACAAGGTCAACAGACTTTTGATGGGGTACAAGTCTGGCAGGAGTGAAACTATGGAAGTCTATTAGATGTCCTCTCAAATACAGTAAAACAAACTTATCCCAGTAGAAATAGTAATTGTTTAACCCCGGGATGACTTTTTTGGTCTCAATTAAGGTAATCTAGATTTACAAAAAACAGTTTCTGTTTTTGGAAAGCAAATAAACATTGTCATAACAACTATTTTGGGACAACTAAATGAATTTAAAAAAAATCTAAAAATAATAATAAATAATAAAATGACAAAAGCATATAATGAAACAGCTCAAATTGTAACTAAAATAATTCAACACACTTCAAATAAAAGCAAATTTGAATACTTTTTAATAATACTACAATAAACTTAACTGGTCTCAATAAAATACAGTATAAAATCTAACTAAATTTATTGATTTGAAATCTAAGATTGCTGTAAAGGGGTGGACTTAGTTTGTCCAGAATAAAAAAGGACGTCTTTAAAAATAACACACAGAAACCCATCATACAGTTTGTGTCTGTGTATAAGTGTTTGAGAGAGATTTGTGTAATTAAAAGTAAATAAAGATTTGCCTTCATACACTTCATATGATTATACATTTTGAATAGAGTTTTACTGTTAACATTTCTATTTTATGGGAGGACTAGTGTCAATGCTTGTTTATTTCTGTTGCATTAGTAAATTATTTTAATATAATAAATCATTTTTTATGTTTAACTACAGGAAAGATGACACCATAGCTACAGAACAGCAGAACTGCTCTGTATTTCTGCATTTATAGTGATCAGATGATGATTTTCAGCACGTGGACTGCGACCTCCTAGTGGTGCGAGTGCGGTACTACAGCAAGCCGGGGACTTTTATTTTCTACAAATACAAAATTGAAAAATTGATAAATATCTTATGTAATATTTTTAAATCAACACAAAATTTTATTACATTTTTATTAATAGGTGCTGCCATAAAATTCCACCGGGGTTTATGAGGTTGCCGGGACTTTTATTTTGTTTGTATCTCTCTTGAGCACAAACCCGGAAGAAGGAAATAATAACCGTCGTCCACCGCTAAGCTCAAGTCAGTTTGAGGTCGAGTGGAAGGTAAGTAAACAAGTATTTCTTCTAACTGTCGCTTTCTTAATTAACTAGTTGTGGCTTTTATTGTCGTTGCGTTTTGTTGTTTGTTAAAGTCGCTTAAGGTTTTGATAGAAATGTAAGAGAATTATGTCAGTTTCACACTTTTTAATTAAAGAGGAGATTATCCAGACAGCTAGGTTGCAGCTAGCAGACTGACAGACAACTTAGCACAACAACTTTTTCTACTTTTTATATTTTTCTTTAGCAGCATAACCAATTATTGGTCGTTTTATGTTAATAAATTACATAAATGCAAACATATAAGTTACTAATGCAATATGAGTGTTAACAGAAGTTTGTTTATGGTCTGTCAGTCTGTTTCAGTTTGTCTGACTTGTATGTTTAGTTTGATGACGTAATGTTTTCTTCACCTGCCTTTTTGTCTAACAAAAATAAAGTTAATCTTAAAGTTCCAAACTTCAAAATCCAAACTTTACACTTGTTTCTTATATTAAACACTACAGATTTGCTGTTTTTTCTTAAAAGGAATGGCTTTAAAGTAGTATTATCTGTTATAAAATAATTTGAGTTTATTAACAGTTTTAGATACAACTTCTGTTTTGTTATTAGTCACAAGATTAAAATTTCCCTTGCTGCCCATGGGAACACTCCTCCAGACATGAGTCTCATCAACCTTAGACGTTTAGTCAGATGACAAATATTGTGTTAGCTTGAATTTCCACACTGAGTAGAATAAACATACTTTTTAAGGAGCCCTTAATGCTGGTTTGGACTACAGAGCAAAAACAGGGGCTGACAGACTCTCTAGTGTGGAATGTTTGGGCAGTGGAACATTCAGGACTATGGGGTTCTGTTTAAATGAACTACACAACGAAGAAGTGAGGAAGTGACGTGACATACAGCCAAGTGAACACACACACACACACACACACACACACACACACACACACACACACACACACACACCCGGAGCAGTGGGCAGACATTTATGCAGTTAGGTGTTTGGTGCCGTGCTCAAGGACAACTAATTCAGAATATTGCCGGCCCGATACTTAAACCCACAACCACTTGGGTTAGGAGTCAAACTCTCTTACCACTAGGCCTTGACTTCCAAAGTAGTTGATGTTAAATGCTGCGTTACTGTTAATATCCTGTTAGACTCATAATACAAAGAAATAATATCGTAACGTGAAGCAGCGGCATGGTTTCTTTATCCATATCACACAAGCATGTCGGTTTAGTCCAGATTAAAGGTCTTATAATCATACTTTTATGTTTATATTTACATTTTTAAAATGTGGCTGTTACAGTAATGATCAATATTGTCACGTGCATTGTATGACAAGAAAATGTTAAACTCTTAACATGAGTACTATAAAGAAAACTTTTCACTAGGGATGCTTCGGATTTTTTCCACCAATAACGAGTACAGATTTTTCGTCATTGTGATCGGCCGATACCAACATTGATTCCTTTGCTTCAAATGTGTATAACTGATATGTGAGCTCTCTTAGCAAATCTAGAATTTTCAAATTAGTAATATCATAGATGTGGCCTTTCTTATATTTTTCCTACATTTACAGTAAATATGTTATGATTATAATTTAACTCCTTAATGATGATTTATTATACAGTGAACAATTAAGTAAGCCTTTACAGTAGGGTTGCAGCGGCAAAACATTTACATCGCCACTCTTCATGAGTCTCCTAAGATTTTGACGTCATCAAATGAGATTGGTTCAGAAGACGGCCATGTTTAGTGATTACCGATAGATTCTCAGAATTTGATTATTGACCGATAAGGATCTCCTACAGATTGATTGGAGCATTCCTACTTTTCACCAACTAGCAGGTGCTGGCAGATGACTTACTTTAAGCAAAATCAAGCATGAAATAAAGATCTGGACATAAACTATATGTTAAAACTGTTATGAGGATTAGATATGAGTATTCAATGTTTTTGGTCGTTTGAGAGGATATTATAGAATATAATATTTTGTTTTTTATCATTCAGTCAGACATAGTTAACATATAACAGCAATGACATTTTCAGTATAAAATGCAATAAAATACAAAAATAATGTTCAAATGTTAAATTATTATTTATTCTTGGTAGAGAACACAGTTAACTTAATTTTTAAGATTTCTTTTGTTTTAGAAATGTTTTCATACCATTACTGTCATGAGGTGTCAATGGTTTCATAGGAATGACCCATTTAGTACCTTGTTTGTTTTTAGAAACACTTTACAATCTTCTCTTTTTTTTCTACTAGTCAACCATGGCGATGACAAGTCAGATGACCTGTTCCTCAATGAGTAACCACACTAAGGAGAGGGTCACTATGGCCAAGGTGACCTTAGAGAATTTCTATAGCAACCTGATATCACAGCATGAGGAAAGAGAAATGAGGTAAGAGTCATATTTAACATTTAAATCTACAATGTATTTTAGCGTTTTTCCACTTGAACATTGGTGCTTCAAATTTATTAATTTTAATTGAAGACATATGCCACTTTGGTCTTGAGCAAAACAAGCTCTGTTTGTTTCTCTTCTATTAAGCATTTGCTAACAAACACGTTTGGCAAGTTTGCATAGTGAGCATTTTGACTATTTATTGTAATTCCTCGCATGTTTTAGGCTTGGCTAGGTATTTAGGGACCACTATATGTCATTTGTCTTTTAAGAACCTCCCACATTCCTTTGGCCTCTCATTCAAAACTCTGTGTTCTGTCCCACGTTGAAATGCATTAAGCTATTTGTTCACACCTTTCATTGAACTAATGAAGCAACTCAACCTCATAGCAAACAATGATGCTAGTGTTTCAGAGCATGTGTTAAAGGTCTCCTGTGTCCGTTACAGGCAACAGAAGTTAGAGAAGGTCATGGATCAAGAGGGACTAGCTGATGAAGAGGTGAGCATTTGAGACAGGCCCTGCTTACATTTACAAATGTCTTTAACTTTTGACAGCCTATAGACATGAATATTTTTACATCTACCATGTGTCAAGCTAGTAGTGTTGTCACAATACCAAAATTAGGAACCAATGCCTGGATGAAATATTGCAATACCAAAATGATAGTATGGTGAAAACTGCAAAAGCAATGGAATAACAGATTTTTTTTTTTAACTAATAATTAACCTAGAATTTGCTTCCTGCAGATTGAACTTAGTTTATAAATTAATTACAATATATATTTTTGTCAGCTGTCTGTCAAGCTTAATGGGAGTGGGGGAGCCTTTTTAGTTTAGAAACCAATACCAAACCGTCTCTAAGTGACACTGTTGTTATTGTTTCCAAATGTAATCTGCCTTTTCGGATGTACAGTTAATATTTGTGTTTATTATAATTCTTCCTAATTCCTTAAAAATCATAGTTTATTTATCTTTTCATTATTTCATATCTTTTACCAACATGTGTATTTAACAATTATTTAGTTTACTTAGCACACATTATGTTTTGTAATAGTATTCCAAATAAATAGTTCTATATTTAATATTTTAGTCATTTTAGTTAATGAAACCATATATAAACCACAAATTGTGTATTAAGCAGTCTAAGCACACATCTTTGCACAAAATAAATTACATTAATAAATTATATATGGGAGATAAGCAGAATACTGGTGTCATATGTTCGAACCTGTTGCACACTAAATTCTTTAAATTAGTCTTGGTGTCTTTCAGCAAAATGCTTTGCCAAGTCTGTCTTTGTGCCTACCTTTGCTTATATTGTTTTGTAAAAATATTCTTGAAGTTGTGTTTTGCAATGTCCATGGGCTTGCCCCGACTGTCACCAACGCAAGCGAAATAATGCCATATTTCTCTTTGCTGGTCGACTTTGTCAACAAGCCGTGGGCGGCCGTAAAGAGCACTTGTATTTGCATCCATGTCTCTAGTTTCATTTCTGGAGAGCTTTGTCTTGCACGTTTTGTACTGAAGTAGAAGCAGCGAGCTGCACACACTTCCCCTTGCTACAGCTGTCCTTTTTGAAGCACCAGAATTCATAATCTTATGGTTTATTTAAAGCAGGGTATGGCCTTTCTAGTACAGGTGTATTGTGCAGAACAGATTTGGTTGATTACAAATGTTTTTATTTTCAATCCTAAAGAAGCGTATTCGCCGATCTGAGCATGCGAGAAAAGAGACAGAGTTTCTACGTCTGAAACGAACACGACTTGGGTTGGAGGACTTTGAGTCGCTCAAAGTGATTGGCCGTGGAGCTTTTGGAGAGGTATGAATTCCTTGCCCTCAAACACATCATAAAGTTATAATGAAGTCCTCTATACTCTTTGAGAACATAAAAATATTAATTCTCATACACAGGTGCGCTTAGTTCAGAAAAAGGACACCGGCCACGTTTATGCCATGAAGATCTTACGTAAGGCAGACATGCTTGAGAAAGAACAGGTGAGATCTTTAATGAAGTTACATACTGTATAATGTTAGTATTCTCTTTCATGTGCACTGACGTCTGTCTCCTAATGTTCTAGATTGGTCATATTCGAGCAGAAAGAGACATTCTTGTAGAAGCAGATAGTCAGTGGGTTGTTAAGATGTTCTACAGCTTTCAGGATAAGATGAACCTCTACCTCATCATGGAGTTTCTACCTGGAGGTGAAAACTAATATGAGTGTGAACAAATACTGTGACTTTACTACTTTAGCTTCTGAACACATTACCCATAAAAAGCTAAATCAAGATCATTCTGATACCTGAAGGTTGGAAATTTGTACCAGTAAATGTGTCCTGGGAATCAAACCCTTGATCACCACTACTTCATTCTCTGAAAGTTGTTTTTTTGCCTAGGTGATATGATGACTCTACTGATGAAGAAAGATACCTTAACGGAGGAGGCCACACAGTTCTATATTGCTGAGACTGTGTTGGCTATTGACTCAATTCATCAGCTGGGATTTATCCACAGAGACATAAAACCTGACAACCTGCTGCTGGATTCAAGAGTAAGAACACAAGACATCCATGCATATGCCATGGCTTGCATTTGAAATATTAAGATTTGAACATGACCACCACGAGAGTAAAATGTGAAACATTACAAGGGGAAACATTTCTAATCCGAATGCCTCTTTACTTCATCTAGGGCCATGTGAAGTTGTCTGATTTTGGTTTATGCACTGGTCTGAAGAAAGCCCATCGCACTGAGTTCTACAGAAACCTCAATCACAGCCTTCCCAATGACTTCAGTAAGCAGACACATTGGGTTACAAATTCACAACTATACAATCTTCCAAGCATACAATATTTGATTATTAATTTTTTGGAATATTTTTTAGGATGTATCTTTAAATGCATTATAAAAGTAAAGGTATAGTTATTATTTTTATTTATTACTCTTGCTTTTCGTCATCTTTCTGCAGCTTTGCAGAATATGAACTCGAAGAGGAAGGCAGAGACATGGAAGCGAAACCGTAGACAATTGGTAAGTGTGTCTATTCACCCAATACTTGTTACATAGTACAACAAATTAAAAATTATTTAATTAAATATTATAAAAATATGTATTTTAAACTTAAACTTAGGTCTGTCTGTAACAAATGTAAATTTTTATTTTCAGGCCTTCTCCACCGTAGGAACCCCTGACTACATCGCTCCAGAAGTGTTTATGCAAAATGGGTATAACAAGCTTTGTGATTGGTGGAGTCTTGGTGTCATTATGTACGAGATGCTGATCGGTGAGAAATTCTGAATTTTTGGAAGAAATTTTTTTTTAATCACTTTCTTAAAATTCTTTAACTGTACTTGCATTCTGCTGTATTAGGTTACCCTCCATTTTGCTCTGAGACACCTCAAGAGACTTACAGGAAAGTAATGAATTGGCGGGAGACCTTGATCTTTCCACCCGAAGTCCCGATTTCAGAGAAGGCCAAAGATCTCATTCTCAGGTTCATTAATTTCCTACAGTCTTATTTTTTCTTGGCCATGGAAGAAAGATGGGGCTGTGTTCATGTATTTGACCTTACTGTGATTCTGAGTTTTTTGCCTTTACTCTGTGCAATACTTTTTGTCATCTTTGTTTTTCTTCAGGTTCTGTTGTGAGAGTGAGCACAGGATTGGAGCCTCGGGAGTGGAAGAGATCAAGACTAACCTTTTCTTTGAGGGGGTGGATTATGATCACATAAGGTAGAATCGACATTGGGCAGAGAACTGTATTTGATTAGAAAATTGTGACTTTTAAATTCATGTTTTGTCTGTAAATTTAAAAATGTTGCATTGTGGGATACACTTAGAAAATGTATTAAGTCATCTTGTATTTTAAGCATTCTTTGCCTTTTTTGCATAATATATGTTTCCACAATAACAAGAGAAGGCATTGTGTTTTTTTAAACACTCCTTTTTTCACAGGGAAAGACCAGCTGCAATTCCAATTGAAATAAAAAGCATTGATGACACCTCCAACTTTGATGAGTTTCCTGAATCAGACATTCTCAAACCTTCAGGTAAATTTTTAGTTCAGCTAATGCCAAATTGAAACTCATTGAGGATATTTCTGAATGTAAACTCATGTAAAAAGCTTACCTTTGCTTATTGTTTCTTTCTAAAGTTCCTGTTGTATCCAACCACACTGAGGCTGATCTTAAGAGCAAAGACTGGGTCTTCATCAACTACACCTATAAGCGCTTTGAAGGGCTGACAGCACGCGGTGGCATCCCATCATACATGAAAACTGGGAAGAGATAGACGCTAAAAGACTTGATAACATTTTACACACTCGCAGTAGATCCGTCAAACAGACGTTCTTCATCGCTTCTGGCATCTGAAGCATTCTATGCAGTCTTTTCCTGTGTAGATCACAACTTATTTATGGATGTCGACTTCACCTCTGTTCTATCCATTAGAGGATTAATCTCACAAAAAGGGCTTTTTTTCCTCTAACTCCTCTTGAATGTGACCACATCTGTTTTGGGCTTCCCCCCTCCTTTTTAGGGAGATTTTGGTCAATTGTCTTAAAGGTTGCAAGATTTAGTAATTGCAATATTTTTTGGGTAAAAAGACTAATAAGGACTTGAAAAGAAGAAGCTGGTTAGACATCCTTTATGGTCTAAAGTGGACTAGTCCTTCTGCAACAAGAATCAATGTAAATTGCATTAGTATTCGTGGAACATGGATTTACCAGTTTTAAGGGCAAGCGTTTGTGTCAGAATTTTCATTCTTTCTCAGCCGTCTTTCTTATCCACATCTGCTGTATATATCATGAAAGAGTCGCCCTTGGATTTAATCAAGATGAAGATGACTGACTCTTGCTCGGGCAACGTTATTTTTAAAAACATTTATTTTTCTCTCTTGTGGACAATCCTTCCTATGTTAAGCTCCACATCAAATGCCCTAACAGTGACAAATCAAGTGGCTTAATAGTCACACATCAGAGCTGCAGATGAGGCCTTACATTTGGATCCTTCTCAGACCAACATCATAAATACATTCACATTGCCAACCGTACCAAATATACCAGCCGTTGTTCAAGACCAAGCAAATTCGATGGACCAGCGTTTGTTATATATGCAATGTGTAGTTACAGCCACTGACAGATCAGTTGTTCATTTAGAGTTTGCTTGGTGCTTATGCTTTTCACATTTTTTTTTTTCATGAAAGCGCTCATCGCATATGTTTGGGTGTTCATAAATTTTTTGCAAGTTTAGAATAACACACTGTTCAGGGAACTGAATTTGGGTGAGCGTCTTATTGAAGCTTAGTCATACGTTTGAATACGGGGTGAAAGTTTAAAGCAAAATGTTACCAAAGAGACATTTTAACATTATGCAATCATTCCACAATGATTATATCTAATCGATGTATAATTGTTCCTGCAATACATTGTAAGGGTGGCTGCGGGTATAGGCATGTTTCTTTAAATTTAGTTAGCTTATCTAAAGCATGTTTGTAAAAATCAACAAAGGGCACAAGATTGATTAATTGAAAACTCAAACATTTTTTCTGTAATCAGAACTCATAAGTCTTCTCTGTGACCAAATTGAATGTATTTTTTAAAAGACTCGCCTCTAGTTTTGCAAAACTTGATTTGTCCTTGCAGCCCAAGAATGCAAAAATTTGGAATGTGTTTTTCTGGGTGTTTCAAGCTTCACAGCATGAAAAAGATGAAGATGAATTGTATGTTGATAGATGCATAAATGAGTAGCCTTGCACCCTAAACACAATATACTGATAGATATGTATTTAATAATGTCTCAAGACACAGAATACTGTATACCTGTAGCATAATTCATGTATGAATGGTGCATTAAGAAGTCCTTGGAGCAATATGTGATCTCCAGAAGACTGGATATGTGGTTTTCTATTAATGTATATAAGTCATGGCTGGAGATTATACCTTCAATGCTGTCGGAGGGTTGATCTGTATTGCATGTTTTTGCAACAGTGCTGAAAGTCAAAGAGCTATGAATGAATTTGAGGATTTGTTGTATTTTAATGAATTGTATTGTATTTTATGCTGCTTTTTTTTCTTCATGGCATCACTGAATGAGACAATGTGGGGGATCTTCTTGCTTCTGAATTGAAGACCATCATTCAGTGCTTGATGAAACTATACACTGTCTACAAATGGGCTGATCATCTGGTCTGCTTGTGTTTCTTGCTGTATTTCACATGTTAAAAATGAAGCCAGCATTCATAAAGAGCGTGTTCTGTTAGTAACTCAAATGTTCCCTCTTGATAATATGGGTGGTTCTGTAGCTTTTTCTCTTACATCTTTACGGGAATGTTTTCCCAGAGCGTGGATGTGTTTTCATTGAAACAATGCACCTTTAGTTGCACCTTTAGTTGTGATGTCATGTATATTTAAATACACGTTGAATGACTTCTCTTCTGAGAAATAGTCATTTTTATCATCATGCTAGAAGTAGACAAGTCTTAAGGTATTAGGTGGTCTCTTTCTCTGCTTAAAGAACGTGTTTGCTTAAAAAGTTTATTCATACTGGCGCTAATTCTGAACACAGCTCGGGTTTTACTGATGTCACAATCTGCTGTGGGAGGTGGAAGTTTTTCCCCTCTCTGCCTTAAGTTTGAGTTGTAGAGTGCAATTTTTCCAGCAATTTATACAGCACCTTTCACTGGTTTACTTGTCTGAAAGTGTTTGTTTTTGAGGTGGGAACACACTTTGACCCTTCAAACGTCTTAAATAAAACATTTCATTTACATATGTGAGAGTCTTCTGTACGTTCTCATCATAAATGTTTGCCAAGGCCCAACACTTCCTATTGCACATCAGGTTTTTTTCCACCTTCAGAAATTTTACCCATAACTAAAAGTATCCTTCACATTTAGGCTTTGGAAATTAATAATATAACTATGCAGGAGGAGAGGTGCTATTGCTTTACTATGAAGCATACAGGGAAACTATCCAAAGAACTTAAGTTATTCCAGACCTCTTTAAATGTATATTTTTCTTTGAAGACAAACAAAGATACAGTGTTAGGAAAAATGTTAGCAACTGAGTTCATGGGGCCACACAGACCACCTAGATGCCCAAGATGACTTGTTTTTCAAAATTCTCTAAATAAATCTCTCGTGTTCACCAGAACAAAAAATTCTATATTTTTCCTCAGTGGTAGTCAATGGTACCAATGAAATCTTCTTTCCTAACATTCTTCTAAAGGTCTTAAGTTGTGTTTTGCCGCAAAACAAACAGTTTTAAAGACACTTGAAATTTCTGTGGTTTCTAAAAAATATAGAAATGGGTTTTTGCCTTTGTGTTTTTGGGGATGTTTTATTACAGGTTTTGTTAAAGATGGAACTTCTGATATTTGTAACTTTATATTAAATACAAAAAATTAAAATTTTGTGGCTCCAGACATGAAAATGAGAATAGCTCTTATGGCTTCAGGACCGGTATCGAATAAAAAACCTACCAACTACAAACACCCTGGCAACAAAAGCACCATAATGATATTTTAGATTGCTTTGTTTTCATCATCTACTGTGACAACTTAACCCCATGTTGTGAAGTTAAAGAGCTTTAAAACGGATCATTAACAGCGCCTGCCTATTAATGGCACACAGAAGTTTGAACATGTTTGTTATTCCCCATCCCACACACTCCTGACATCATCAATCTTTACATAGACTCTTCTGATCATCAATGACTTGGAAAAACTGTATTGTTGGATATGACTATGTATTGAAAAGGGCAGTCATTCAAAAGCTTGAAAACATATAAAAAATTATAAGTTGTCATGAAAAGATTGAGATGTTGCTTTAGGGATTTTCCGGAAAAAAGCCCACAAAAGTAAAAAAATTACCGCTGTCAGTGCAATGCATATAGACAAACTAACCAGCACCATGTTTCTAAAAGTGCTGCTTGGATATGGTTTTCCTGTGGTGATGGTGGTTATGTTGGGGTTTTCCCATTGATTCAAACCTTCAGAAAAGTCCAAAGTCAGCATGTTAGGAGATATCACTCTAACCCCTTTATACATTCTCTTAACCCGATGCCTCTCAGTGTCCAGTACATCACAGCGATACGTGCCACAATCCTCCTCTCTCAGTGGGTCTAGGACCACCTTGTCCAGACTCAGAGCATCATATCTGGTAAACAGTGAATCATCAGAGGTGATCACTCCACGAGCATAACGCCAAGACACCACAAAAGCAAAGCGGCCCATGATATCCATCACTTCTTCTAAACAGTCAAGAACGAGCTTCTGACTGGCAGTCGCAGTTTGGGTCTTCAGTCCACACTGCCAGGTATCTAGGCAGCGGACAGTCCTCATCCTGCAGGCAGTGGTGGAGGTGCTGGCCAAACCCCCGATCGGGCAGAGCTCTTGGGTGCGGAGGCCCAGCCCACAGGTGGTACTGCAGGGTGAACTGTGGGTGATGACCCATGCGTCGATCTTCTCCAGTTCTTGCAGCTCGGCCTGGGTTAAAGGGCTTTGGTTACATTTCTTTGGGGAGTACAAGAGTGTCCAGTATAATAACGCCAGCCAGAACGCTGAATATGACATGGCAAGACCTGCATATATCACAATGGAGAATCGGTCAGAAAGTCAAAAGCATACTTCAAATTAAACTTAAGCGTAGAAAGAAATTTAATATTGAGAAATATTCCCATCATCTGATTTGTTGTCACATTTTAAAAGTAAAGATACGACTAAACTAACAACAAACTAACAAAACTGCAGAACTTTGATAAAAAAATAATATTGTACACCAACAAATGAGTTTTTGTGAAATCATTTGTTTATGTTTAAACTTCCAACAATGTAAAAATAATGCAAAAATATTTTTAATTACATTCATTTGCAGTTAATGTTAGTTGGAAAAAAACTAAATAAACCAAATGTAAAAAAACTGTACATTTTTTAAAAACATTTTGTTAAAAACAATTTGTCAAATTACTACATAGTTCTTAGGCCTATATTTTTATAGTGTGTTTTAGCACTTTAATCTTTTACAAAAAACAAAAGCATCTTAAAAAGATCATTATTTACCTTTGCGTGATGTTAATTGATGTGAAAAACACAAATATCCCAACTGATCTTTGGTGACGTCATGCCATCTCCACTAGGGGTCTCCCTATCAATGTTGCTTTTGTTTAAATAGAAAGTCTGGAAGACTTCAGCAGAACCAGCATTTTCTTTTCTTATTTTTGTTTGATTACATACATAGTAACATTTGCTGTTTTTTGTATTACAACCATAAGCACAAAAAATTTATTATGTTCTTAATGTAACATGCATTAACTAAATGGTATAACAAAGAGTAAAATTACTCAATTAAACTGTTTAACTATAACAAACCCGTTAGTTATTCTTCTGTCACTAGATTGCACTCGGCCATGGTTTCCTAGTGAGTTGAATATAGTAACATTACTCATTGTAGCATTTTACTCATTTAGGTTATTTGTAAAGAGTAATAAAGTCAGACCTCATGCCAAGTTAAAGGTTAGTTAAAGACTCCTGCAGGTTAATAGTGATTGAAACCACAGCAACTAGTTATTCTTTATCCGTCATATGTTGGGGTCTGGTGGTTTGATGGTATAATTCGTGATTGCGTGTGACTACATCTAGTCTTTTGTCATTGAGTAAACAGGATGTGGACAGGCTCATCATGCTGAGAAAGCATCACCTCAAGGGCACAAAGGGTACGAACAAAGTCTTCCGTGCAAACCAGCCATCATAAACACCACGAAATGTGTTTTATTCAATTATTATGGCCTTTAAAATGGGTGTGCCGTAATGAAACAACTCCAGATCTTTAGCAGAAATCTTACAGACGTATCGTCACCTGTTATATCTGTGGGGGTAAAGGCATAAATGAGAGATTCCTGGATTGAACGTCAAAACTAAAAGTTGTTCTTGTTTACCCTTAAAACATAGATTAACAACATTTCTAGTTTACCTGAAATCGCACATACAACTCAGCGTTACAGGTGTGACATTTCGCGTATTGGATGTGACATAAAAACAATCTGAGAGTATAATTGAGACCAGTAAACTGAACCAACTGTTTATTTTATACTAAACTCTTGTTAATAGTGCTTAAACGTCAGAAAAATGTCAGTCTATTTGAAAGTTTTTATTTAAAAAAAGCTAGTTAGAGTTTCGCACGTTACATTTTGCGTGATCGATTTGATATAAAAACACTCTTAAGATAACTGTGACCAGTATACTAAACAAACTGTTCATATTTTACAAACCCTTGTTAATAGTGTTTAAACATCAGGAAAATGTCAGTATATTTGAAAGTTTTATTTAAAAAAAGTTAACCTGCGTTACAAACTTGACATTTTGCGTTACGGATGTGACATAAATACGACCTGAAAGTATAATTGTGCCAAGTAAACTAAACCAACTGATTATTTTATACAAATCCCTGGTTGATAGTGTTTAAACGTCAGGAAAATTTCAGTCTTTTTTCAAGTTCTTTGTTTTCAAAAAGTTAACCAGTGTTATGGATGTGACATAAAAGCATATTTAGAATGGAATTGTTACGAGCAAACTGAACCGACTGTTTATATCATACAAAGCCCTTGTTGATAGTGTTTCAACATTAGAAAAATATAATTTTATGAACAAGTTTTCTATTTTAAAAAAGATTAATTAACATGGGTTATGGATGTGACATTTTGCGTTATGGATGTGACATAGAAATATTCTTAGATTGTAATTGTAACCGGTAAACTGAGACAATTGTTTATATTACACAAAACAATTATTGATAGTGTTTAAACATCAGAAAAAAACAGTCTATGAAAAAGTTAATAAAGATAAATTAACCTGTGTTATGGATGTGACATTTTGCATGATGGATGTGACATAAAAATGTTCTTAGATTGTTAATAGTGTTTAAACATAAGAAAAAACAGTCTATAAACAAGTCTATAAAGTTAAATTAACATGTGTTACGGACGTGACATTTTGCATTATGGACGTGACATAAAAATGTTCTTAGATTGTAATTGCAACCGGTAAACTGAGACAATTGTCAATATTACACAAAAAATTATTGATAGTGTTTAAACATCATAAAATATCAGCATATGAACAAGTTTTCTATTTAAAAAAAATATAAATAAACATGTGTTACGGACGTGACAAAAAGACAAACTTCTTCATATAAAAGTGAATTGAAATGTGCAAACCAGAATCAAAAATATCCAAATGGTCAAGTGTTATGTCTGTATAAAACTAATTATTATACTTTTATTTCATGTGTCTGTATTTAAGCAACACTGTAGCGTTACGGATGTGACAATCCTGAAACCTCCCTAACTTGACTATGAAAAACCATGCCTTCAAATAATGCAAAAAACACATCTGCACCACGAAACGTCAGCAATGCAATAAATATTAAAAAACTCGATATTTGAATGGCAAGGTTGATATAGTCACGGAATTGCTCATCGATAACCCCTCCGAACTGAAGACGTGATTGCGCAAGCGCCGCAACTTGCAGACGGTCCCTGAGCGACAAGCGTCTCACTCTACAAGCCGCTGCGTGACGTCAGCTTGCCGTGGCTTTACCGCACCGTGTTGTCACGAGCGCTCAATCCTCCTGCGTGCGCTCCAGTTCTGCACACCTCCGGACTCTCAGCACCCCCGGTCCCGCTCATCGGCTCGCCTGCAGCATGGGACGCGGATCGCCTTGACTCGGATGCCGCTCCGCTAACTCTCCAAACTTATTTCGATGTGATATTTTCCTGCCGCATCCTCCTGAAGGGACGGAGCTCATGGATTAGGTTTGCAGCCCTCTTGAGCATCTCGTGCATTCGGGCTTTTAAAATGAGCGAAATAAACGCAGAGGAGGACAGTCCACAAGATCACTGCCGGGACTCGGACCGTCAGCTCCGGTTGAGACTTTGCGTCTTGAATGAGATCTTGAGCACTGAACGGGATTACGTGAGAAACCTTGCGTTTCTGCAGTCGGTGAGTTTGAATCGCTTCAACTTTGTGTCTGAGTTTGAGCTCTCATTGGAATCGGCTCATAAAGTGCCACATTGTTTCAGATGTGTCCTTTAAAGAGGAAGAAAGAGTTTCGAAAGCTGACCCTGTTGATCATTGTAATGAAACAACAATGTTGTCATCTGATCAACACCAGGCATGAGGTTACACAAGAGATTGTTTGTAGACATCATGGTCAGTGATGCTCTGGTTCTCTTGTGCCTGATGTCCAGGATGGGTCTTTTCAGGTGTTGGGGAAAGTTTTGGAAAGTTGAGCCACATTTAAAAGTCTTGTCTTTTTCAAGAGGACACGCTTTGGATGAGCTTGAACACAAGTTAGGGTGTTTTCCTGGCCATGTGTCATTTCCTTTTTGAAGGAAAGACAGCAAGCAGGTGTGACTCTGTGTGAGGGCAAGTTTTCTCCCCATCTGGACCACCAGTGAGGCTTTATATGCACTTTTAGTGAAGTGATGTACCCATAGTCAGAATCCGGGCTAGACAGACACACACACACACACACACACACACACACACACACACACACACACACACACACCCCCGCAAGAAGTTGCTCAAGGGCACACCTAAGTCATCATATTGAAGGCCCGAGACTCGAACCCACAACCGTAGGGTTAGGAGTCAAACTCACTAGGCCATGACAGACAGACAGACAGACAGACACACACACACGCACAGACGGATGGACGCACGCACGCACACACACACGATTAGTTGCTCAAGGGCACCTAAGTCATCATATTGCAGGCCCGAGACTCGAACCCACAACCCTAGGGTTAGGAGTCAAACTCACTGCCATGACTTCACCCCAACAAGCAAAGAAAAATTGTTGAAATCTAAAGTGAGCGACTTGGAAGACCTGGCAAGTGTTTTCTTGCTCTGATTAGCATCAGATCATGACATAGGCCGCAGTTAAGAGAGATTATGAGGATGGTAATGAGTAGTAAACCTTGCATCGATACTTTTAAACAGACCTGTTAGACTCAGAGGTCACTGTAGCTTTTGGGAAGATTGATCTACTTGATATTCAAAGTCTGTGTTTACATTTCTGATTGATAAAGGAAAGAGCTAAATGGTGTTATTGTTTTTTCTCTTTCACCTAAAAATAAAATTCAGTGTCTCTTCGGTGAGTTCTCTTGTCCTTTCAAACTTGTATGACTTTCTTCCGCAGAACACAAAAGAAGATGTTTTAAAGCAGGTCTGGTTGGTGATCGAAGTTGTACCCAAAACCAATGCAACTACATGGGTGCCAGTTACCAACATTCTTCAAAATAGTCCTTTCAAACTTGTATGACTTTCTTCCGCAGAACACAAAAGAAGATGTTTTAAAGCAGGTCTGGTTGGTGATCGAAGTTGTACCCAAAACCAATGCAACTACATGGGTGCCAGTTACCAACATTCTTCAAAATATCTTCTTTTGTGCTCTCTGGAAGAAAGAAAGTCCTACAGGTTTAAAAGGACCGCAACATAATTGCCATTATTGCGAACTATCTCTTTAAATGCTAGGAAATTGTCATAGTCTCATAGGGGAACGTTTCCCTTGTGGTGCGTCTGATGTTATTTGATCTGGAAGCATTAAGTGAACCGTGACCAATCAAATTAGTCCCCGCAGATGCACCTGACGGACTCTCATCAAGATATGTTGATGCATGTAAGCGAAGCAGACAGCGGCAGTTCAGGAGAATGGGAGAGGAAACTGCATCGCATGACCCTTTATAGCCCTTGTGTGGATAAAATAGCAGCTTGAGATTGATATCAGACGGCTGCTTTTCACTCCGGTGGTCTGATGTTCTTTTGTCAGTGGGTCTGAACATGGCTGTCTGGGGAGACTGCTAATTGCCATATAAATAGGTTTATATATTTAAGCAAGTGAGAGGTTTCAGGACTGTGCCGTTGTCATTCCCAGAATGGCTTTGCCTGCCAATGTTTATCTGTGAAATCCCATGCCGACAGATATTACAAAAGGATAATGTCATGCGTCCAAAGGCAAATTTCATAAACCTCTGGCAGAACCAGCGATTCCCTAATGAACGTTTTTGATGGCAATTTTGATACATTCTGCAATCTTTGCACATTTAACTATTGTACGTAAGACCCATATTTATGTTTAGTAATTGCTTCATGCATGGTATCATGTCAAATGCTAGACTGTCAACATATTTTGGATTTATTTTTTCGGGATAAAAAACACAACATCTGCTTTAAAGTGCCATCCCATAATCCCAAGGGAGTTGAGGAGCAGTCAAAGGAGTACGTCATGCATTGGGTTAAAAGCACAAAGGTCAGGGCAGTAGCAGCATGGTGGATGCAAAACGTTTTTATTTATCATTTATTTATACTAAATACCTGCAAAACTACTACATGAAGCGACTGTTTCTACATAGAAGAGATTCAATAAATTAAGACCTACATTTAAGCTGTCTAAAGGACCGGCCTAAATAAGGTGTTAGGCAGCCTCTCTGATGTCTTTGTTGTCCGTCCAGCTGTTGTTAGTTTTTGGGCCACAGCTGGGATCCCGAAGAGGAGTGAGAATTGGTCCAAACAGGATGAGAGGAATATATGTAGGACCGGAGAGAGGAAGTGGACGTGGTGTGCTTCCTGCTTGCAGATGATGTCTCTGTCTGAGAGCCTGCAGGAGCACAAGTGTAGGTTTTCTGAGTTATAAATAGTTTGTTTTATAGACCCGATCCGCACCACAGTGCCACGACCAGCAACTCGGCGTAGTGCCTGCATTAGTCACCATGTAGGAACAGCAGCTTTAACTGCTGCTCAGAATTGGAAAAAAATGTAAAAAGTGTTTTAATAGTTTTTTTCTTTTATGGGAGAGCAGACATGAAGGATTGGGCAGAGATAGGGGAGCAAGTAAGGCAATAGATTGTGGAGAGTGGAATCAACCTGGAGTCGTGTAGAGCAATGTTGTTATTTACGGGGTTGTTGTTGAAGAATAAATTACATTTATTGTGTTTTTGTGGCTTATCTGGACGAAAGAGTGTGTAAGTTAAGGACAGGAAAGCACAGGGTAGAAGAGAGGTCAGGATCCGGGTCACTCCATGACCAATGGTGCTGCATGTCAGGTCATTGGTAACCAAAGAATACTGGTCCCCATTGACTTCCTTTGTATGGACACAAAACAATGAGACACTTCTCAAAATATCTTTAAAGAGTCACATACTGGTTTTGAATTACAGGAGGGCCAATATGTTTTCGAATTGAGAACTATCCCTTCAAATCCCTGCTGCTGGAGATAGGAAGAGATCAAAAATATATATAAACCTTAAAATATCACATAACAGAAGTTCTGATAGGTGTCCAACAAATATGGATCATGACACATTTCGAACTGAAATTATTAATTATATCACAAAACTAAAGGACCAATCCGGTTTGTATTGACCGTGTGTCTGGATGTGATTTGGCACATTATCTTGTACCCAACTGGTTGTTTCTGTCAGCTCTGATATGCCGTCTGTGAACCCCCACAGATGCTGCAGATGCTCAGAATCACAGATGATTATAAGCGGCATGACCACCTGTACAGCAACACTCTGCAGCTGGTAGCTGTTGTATTACAACAGGGTTCCAGTGACACTTTAATATTAAAAATAGAATATTTGAAGTCTCACATTATTGGGACTGATGTAAGGACTACGGATCACAATGTGCAATTGAAGTGTCAGAGTAATATCGGGACAAGTCACACGTTACAACCCGGGCCACAGAGGCACAAGTCAGCACAAGGAATTTCAGGAATGTCTTGAACTTTCCTGAGCTCATGACTGATTAAACATCTGATAAAAGACCAACCATTTCAAAGTGTTTTTTGAAATTCCACATATATAACAGACTTATTTTTAACATTATCATATGACTTATATCACATTGCACCAAAAACCAATTAATCTGTCATAATTTACCATCTTGCCATTTTGAACCGTTTTTTTTTCTTTCTTCCGCAAAGCACAAAAGAAGAACTTTTGAAGAATGTTGGTAACTAAAATGGCCTTCATTGAATTACTGAATTGAAAGAAAATGCTGTAGAACTTTGGATAAATCTCACCCCGTCACTCTTGGTAAATTAAGAAGCAAACCAAAATCCCACATGGTTTATATTTCAATACTTTTATTGTGTAGGAGGAGATCTTGACTCATCATTGTCATCTTTTGTGGGTCCTAAACCGCATAAACATCATTGTTGTCCACAATAATCTTGCTGTGCTGTTTTGTGGTTTGAGCTATTATGTTAAAACCTGCTGATCCTCTGTGATATTTGCTATCATCGGCCTATGAGGCGGTCTAAACAAAGTCAAACGTGCAAATGTGAGACAGTCATCTGATTGGTGAGTCACTGTGAGGTCATTAGCACAGCGTGAAGCTGATAAAGATGTCTGTGTTCCCTGTAAAACTCTTTGGGATGCTAATGAATTGTCTGTTTATTCGGGTTTCAAAGACAGAACACCATTCTTGACATGAGTCGATAGTGTAAAAACCATCACATACTCTTACTAGCTTGATTCACACCTCACATTTAATCACATAAATCTGGCTAAGTGCCATCACACATACACAGACGCTGAAAGTACTCTTGGCACGTCCTTACCTTCGACAAACAAACAGACAGCAAACAAAGCCATGTGTTTGAGATTATGGATGTTATCAGACGTCGGAAAGGTATGCGGGCCACGGTCCTATGGGATAAGTCTTTGTACAGATGTTCTCAAAATGGTAAATAGACCAGAGATTGTGGCTTGCGGCAACATCATAGACCGTCATACTTACGAGCATTAAACCTATGCTTGCAAGTATTTAATTCTGAGGTTGAAAAGCTCTGGTTTCTGTTCTCGGTTGTTTAATTGTTCAGATGGTGGGAATTTGTATATGTATGATGGTGGTGGTTATTTGCTTGAATGATCTACAATGAAATACCAGCTTTTTTCTTGCTTTCTTGACCGCAGACACCCTTGATTATGACCCCACGCCAAACATTACCTCTTTAGCTGGGGACAATAGTGGCCTACTCGAGAGGCATGTTTGGCAAAGAGATCCGGCTGTAAAGCCCATACATTGATGCATTGACCCCTTGGCCCCCTTTGAGAGGGAGAGCTCTAAGGAATGCCACAGTTGTCTGGAGGGAATTGCCCCTGCGGTTTCTGGCCACAGGCCGGCCATAGTGTCACGTTTTTTTTGGTGGACTCTTTAGGGTTCTTCCAGATGGGGCTTCCCGTTCCTGAACGGAACGAAATATGAACGCCCTGATGTTAACTTGTCCTGGTCGCCTCAGCCCATGACAAACAAAGGAGTGTGCAGCATTGATAAATGCAGACTGATGGCGGCATGACAAATTTATACTGAATCATTGACTCTTGCACTAATAAAGAAGTTGGTAGACCAAATTAATACCTGTTAGCTTGATGTAATGCCCATTCAAACACTGAAGTGATTGCTTTTAAGAAACTGATTTAGATTGATCAAAGAAATTAATTTTATTCATTTTATTCCTCTTTGTTTGTTGGATAGTAGCAACTTTGATGTGGGATTAAAGGATAATGGGAATTTATAAAGCTAATATTGACCATTCAAACGTATTCCTGAGTTGTTCTTTACATAGGTTTAACTCTTTTACTATCAAGGTTTTTTTGACTACATAATAGGCACATTGGCTTTGCAACAATGTTGTCACTTGTTTTATAATGCTTTTTACAACTTGCAGTGATTCAAAGCATCTGTACAAAAATAAAAAAATGTCGCAATAATGTGAACTTAAGAAAGTAAAGGAACGAAAAATGGAGGAAAGAAAATAAAAGAAAAAGTTAAGCAAGAAAAGAAAAGAAAAATGCTGACTTTTCAAAAATTAAATTATATTCAAAGATATTACGTCATCATGTGTGAGGGTTTTGTGGTTATTATCCAGCCACCAAAGCTGCATTTGCAACTAAATCAATGCAGAAATGACAGAAATCGTTTATATATACTGCTTTGGTGTCCATGACATTGTGATTGTTTGTCTTACTGTGACATAATAACTCAATCCCATTAATCTAGGAGGGAGTAGAAATGATGCATAAATTAATTGGATAATTTGTACACACATTTATATAAGCATGTGGGAAATGACAAAGTAAGTCGCTGCGGTTGAATACAAGCAGTTAGATGTAAGTACACACCACAGGTTAATAGACTGTGTTTGTGTGTGTCCCTGGTTGACTGGTCAAGATAATAATTGGTGACACATGACCAGTGCTGGTGCCTGCTTGTGTCATTTAGGCCAACTAAGGGTCTAGTGTCTCCTTTCCCCCCTGGGGTGACTGTACCCCTGGCTCGCATGGCACTTCTCCATGTGCTCAGTCGCTCTTCCATGGAGATGAGCCCAAATGCTTTCCAGATGGTCCCTCCAATCTGGACTGAGATTTTATCTGAACTACCACATGTCAACACCCAACCTTTGTAGCAGTGCTGTTCAACAGACATGCAGAAGCAGTGTTGGATTTTCTCTCCACATAATGTTAGTGTGGTGTCACAGAAGCTTGGGTTTTTTCCATGGGTCTTCCAATGGTAAATAAATAGAATCTGACACTTACAGGTGGTTTCAACAAACTGTAGATATTAGATATCTATTATGAGTTGAGAAATGAAAGTCATTATTTATTCCCCCCTTTTCATTTCAAACCTTTGTGACTTTCGTTGTTATGCAGAACACAATAGAAGATATTTTGAAGCAAGCCGGTAACCAACAACTTCTACTGTATGGAGTCTATGGGCATTGGTGTTACGACTCTCTTAAAAGATTCTCTTTTTTCAACCAAAATTCATTGCACTCAAGTACAAACACATAATGTGTTAGAGAAACATAAAATCTATTTTCTCTGAGAACGCTTAAAGTGTATAATAAAACATTACTTATAAAAAAATAAAAACACACTTTTTAAAGTTTTTCTAATGTCCAAATCTGATGTAACATAAATGTCAAAGGTCCAGTTTTAGTGTTGTCACATTTCCAAAATTTCAGAAGTCGGTTCTGTTCTACAGAAAAAAAAATCTATATGAAAAATTCTACAGTTCTTGGTACCACATGCTAATTGAACACCACACATTATTTCGATAAAGCCCTTTTGTGATATAAATTTATAAAAGTTATGTTGATGAAATTGTTGTATACTTGGACTGTTTTACTCTGCTGAATGTCCTCCTCTTACAGTGTGAACCTGTAATAAAGAAAAATAATGTAGACACCGGACTGAACATTAATGCATATATGTAATATTACAACAATCTTAAGCTCTTATACTACTATTACACAAGATTTCTTTAATGAAGGTTACTGTATGTTAAAAGTATTCAAATGCAACAGACAAATTTTATAAATCTAGTTATTCAGCCCAAATGATAACAACATACAAAGCGCATTGATAGTCATGCATTAATTATTTCTAGCAAATGGGATTTGGGTATATACAATGAATAAAACACAACCGGGTCGTAGGAAAATGAGCTGAGCCACATGAAATCAATCTAGGGGTCCGTATTAAATCCCCTCCGGGTCCGGAAAGGACAGCATAAGGTGGAAATAAAATGTGGGAAAGGAGAGAAGTAATTGTGATGTAAGAGAAAAACTCACTATAAGGGAATCGCCTTCCATTTGAAATGAAAGCGTTTTTATGTACGGATCGAGATCATGATTTTTTGTTGATTAACCGTGCGGCGCTAGGGGGAAAAGTTTCAATCTAAACTCTTTTGTGTTCTGCAGGAGAGAGAAAGCCATACAGTTTTGAAATAGGAAAATGATGACAGAATTTTCTTATTAAGGTAAACCATCCCTTTAAACAAACAAATCATCATGGATTTATCTTTTGGGCTTGAACTAAGCCATATTTATTGAATAAAATGATATCATATATCTTATAAATAACAATATTGTTATCAAGTGACTAGCATGGTTAATGCAACTTGCAAAAACAGTACCTTAGCAACTCCATAGCAACGTGCAGCAGCCCCCCTAGTGATGGGACAAGCGGTTTTGCAGACGTTGTGGTTTTTAGTCAAATCATCTCGATCAGTTTCCATTATGTCGTTTCACATGCTCTTCCTATATTTATGAAATAAGTCTCTTGTCACCCTCATCTCTGTCTGTCTGCTATCCTGTGGCGCTGTGGCTCATTTCCACCGTTATGAGTAGCTGAAACCGCCATGAACTTTAAAGCCCCTCGTGGCGGAAGTACAGGACAGGGGGCCAAACTCAATGAGGACTTTGTTGGAGGGGGCGGTGGAGAGGGGCGATGGTCACGAGGAATAAGGGGCGAGCTGGGGTCCCCTCTTTCAGACCCCATCCTCATGCTGCTCGGCTCTTTGTCTCCATTAGCTGTGTCGCAGTCACAAAGAGAGGATTTTTTCTCTCTCTCGCTATCCCCCCTCTCCCTCGGTTTATTTATTCGATTTCACGCCACTCCGGCCAAAATGGCCCCTTCTTTGCGTCCAAAACTACTTGACGCGTTTTGCAGTGAGGCAGATTCTCACAGCGAGTTATGAAAGGGCCCATTGGAAAGGCCCGGGTGAGTTTTTAGCCGGCTATTCAGAGGAACATGAGCATCGGATTCAGTCGACTCTGCTGTTGCTCACGTTGTGGGAACCAATGTGGGTTGTCAAGATTCTCCTCACTCGCTTGGAGAATGAGGACAATCGGGAGGTTTAAAGAACCTTAGGGGTTTTTCGGTGACCCTTTAATGTTCGTTGAATGCTTAAGTACCAGCAAGTAAACAGCACTGTTTGTTTAATGCGGGAAAAACAACTCTGGGCAGGATGCCTTCGCCGGGAACATGTGTAGGGACGTTTAAGTGAAGGAAGGCCTGATGGTTTATGATTTAAGGACGTCCTGCACAAAGGGAAAGTGGATGTCCTATAGTTTAAACAATATCCTGTCTATTATTACCCATTATGTCTGCTTGAGTGGGTTTTATTTCATTAAATATCCCCAAATTTCCTTATGGTGTATCGATATATGCAGTTCTATATGCATTCCTATTGGGATTGGGTTGGGCTAGAAATGATATTGTTGGACAGTAAGGTGACGTCCAGTTAGAAAAGTAAGCTTTCGAAGCATGAAGAGCAAGGAAAACCTGATGAGTCATGAAAATTCCTCAAGCTTGATTGACAGGTCATTGAGTTTGCAATGCAGAGGTCATGGATTCAATCCAAGATAAATGTCTAAACTCAATGCATTTTGGATATAAGTATCCGCCGAATGCATAAATGTACGTTCAACCTTGAACGAAAATTCCACGCTCGCTTTTGCAATAAACTTATGAGTAGAAGTTAACGGCCTTGTATTTTCTTCATACTGTCCTGTTTTTTTGAATAACCAGGTTCCCTGTATTGTTGTGCATTGTAAACGCTTTCATTGTTGCAGGATAAAAGTGATTCAGGGAAGTTGACTGCTTGTAAATGTCTATGATGTGCATAATGTTCATTTAGTTTAGCTTTTATTTTCTGATGCACTGACTCTCTACAAATGTGCACTTAAGAACTTCTTTATCCATACTGTGATTTTGTTAGATCTGAAATTTTGCATCTGACATCCAGGAAGTGCATCATGTAACAGGAGATGATTCATGATTGCAAATCTGAATGTGTGTGTGTGTGTCAATGTTAAACATCGCCGTTTGATGTGTCAATATTCAATTGTAATAGCCTCAAGGAGAGAACTTTAATACGGGATATTACCTGATCTTGCCACTTGGTAGTTTTTACATTGTGGCTTGTATTTTAGTGTAAACTATGCGCTTATTCATAATCATTTTTGTGTGTCTTACATGGCTTATCTTTACTAAAATATCAAATTGTGGTACATTACAGTACACCTCTACTGAAGAATAGCCTTATTTAAGTAAGATTTATTTTGCTTTGACCATAAGCATGACCTCAAGGTCTTTAAAGTTTCAGTTTTGTCAAGTCAGAACTTCAACTCGTACATGTTGTTCTTTCTACCCTCTGTGAAACAGCACAGCACTGTTTTCCGATGTCTCACTTCTGTTTCTTCGTGCGATTGGTTGGAATCACGTGCCACTCTGAAGACTCACACAAGTGTGCTTGAAAGTTTAAGCATTTCTGCTTTTTCGTCATCTGTAGCTTCCTTCACATTTTTATGCAATTTTGGCTCGCCCAAAGCACTTTCAAGTGTTTGATGGTAAGCGTTGTTCTTGTATAATGGGGTCACAGCTAAAGATTTGATTATTTTAGCTCAGATAAATTTCTGTTCTATATCAAATGCAGTGCATTTTTTATTAACCTTTTTATCTGGCTTGAAACCATTCCTTTATAAATGACATCAAGCGATATGCATTTTAATGTACGAAGCTTTAGTTAATTTGAGGAATGTCATGCCAGGATTATCATGAAATTGCAGATTTTACCCTGGTTTCTCAACTAAGGGTTTTAAAGGGGTATGTCTCAATAACCCTTGTCCTTCATTTCAATGACGTGCTCCTGTGTTTGCCCTCGTGCGCCAGACCTCACGTGTGTTTTAAAGTGGATGTGGTTAAAACAGGATCTTAATGACAAGTAACCAGATGGCTTGATGCCCTGATTAAGTGTGTCAAATAAAAACATTTTATGCCCCACATCTGCAGTATGTATATATATATGGCATTCACATTTTAAATGAGATTTCGTAGACCTACTGTATTGCCACACATGATACTCATGTAATGCAAATCAATTCTTATTTCCCGTCATACTCGTGTTGTCCGTCTGTGGTCTGGTGATGCTTGGTGACCCAGAACGGTGCTAGCCTCGACGTCTGCTGGTGGCAGAAGTGATGGCAGCAGGTTCTTGACCCTCAGTGTGTTGGGAGAGGTTGACGTCCACCATAGCATATGGCCAGTCTGGTTTGGTGCACCTTACTGTCTGACCATCTTTGACTGACTGATTCACATCAAACAAAAGGCTTCTTGCCCATGTCTGACCTTCTGTTGTGGGGCGATCCATCTCAGCTGGTGTGTTTTATCTTAACCATGTGATGGACATATTTTATATTATTTATATAGTCATGTTGTAATAATAAACTAATAGTAATGACGTGATCATGTACATTCAGAGGCATTCACTGTACCATATTTAAATATGATCATTACTCTCCATGCCTTGAATTAGCATGAATTATTCATTCTCAAGTTCTCTTTAACTGTATGTAAATGTGTTGGTTCTGCTGCACACAGAGGGAGATATTCGATAGAATGTTAGCAACTGACATTTCTGGTGTTCCATTGACTAGTATAATAAGAAGGCAAAGGTGCCCCAGAACTGCTTTTGAACATTCTTCAAAATATCTTCTTTGGGGGGGTGTAACATGTAAAAGAGTATACAATAAACACCACAACACTACTCTGGTAGTCAATGGTTCCCGAAATTTCTCAGTTACTTACATTTTTCCAAATATCTTTCTTGTGTTCATCGGAACAAATAGATTTATATAGATTTTGAACAACTTGTGGTTGAGTAATTTGTGACAGAATTTTCATTCTTGGCTGAATTAGCCCTTTAACAACACACTTGCATGCATGTTGCCTTATTCTGTAAACTGACGGACGCTGACCACATGAAGCCTCTTA
The DNA here is from genome assembly GCA_033220385.1 of Triplophysa yarkandensis. Lineage (NCBI taxonomy): Eukaryota > Metazoa > Chordata > Actinopteri > Cypriniformes > Nemacheilidae > Triplophysa > Triplophysa yarkandensis. Next base: position 16,243,934 of record CM065656.1, read on the forward strand.
ACACCACAGTTTCCTGTCCACAGTCATATCCTTCCTCTTTTTGCTATCCGTAAAGAGAAGTCAACTTTATTTCCCCTATAAGAGTTTCACCTCTGTTCATCTTTTGCTCAGATTTTGGCCCATTGATTCTTTAAAAAAGATTGTATTTGGATCTGACATTTAACAACTAAAGTGTAAGAGTTCCTCCATAAAACATTTGTTAAACGTATACATATTCGACTTTTAATTCAAAGTATAGGCTACATTTCACATTTTCATACTTTCCCCAGGGATCAGTCCATGGTTGTTATATCAGTTGACAGGAGTGATTACATTTTTTTCTATACTGGCTAGTTGTTTATTGTTATTCAGTGGTTTATCCCAATCTACTTTTGTAATACATTTTCACTTGTTAAGACATGGGCACTGCTGATGTCCTGCTTATTGAGTTGCAGAAGTGTTTGTGAACCAGAGAGGAATTGAGTGCTCTGCCAGTTTGCATGACAATAATGGACTCTCATCTGTGAGAGAGGCCAGAGAGAAGGTCATTTGAGTGGACCGGTGAAGTGTCTGACCCCCTTAAACAAGATGAAAGGGTTGTTTGAGGACCAGGACACGGATGATCTATGCTCACTCATGTTGTCATTGTCTTTTGACAGATTCAGATCTGTCGATGTGCCACTGCGTTCTCAGTCTAATTGTGGTTTCACTGATACTCATAAACTTCTGCTGACTTTGCAGCATCAGCTTGTGAGAGACACTTGTTTTATTGTGATGACTGTATCTGTTCTTGCACCGGTCGATTCTGTTGTATTCGCAAGGTTCAGTCAGTAAGATTTCCTCTTTTGATAAGGTTTCTCCGTTGGCATACTGCTGTTGGTTGGCATGTTTGATCATCTTACCTTGAGAACGGCCTTGTTTTTGTATGTTAAAGAACGGTTTTGGTTTGAGGTCAATAAAGTAGGATTTGGTATGAAACCTAGATGTACTGCTGGTTTGTTATAGTGATGCTCAACTATATAAAGCATCACCTTCCCCCCAAAATTGTCACAACATCATGATGTTGGATCTAAAGTGCTATGTTTGGTGCAGAATTAAGAAAAATTGAATTTTTATGAATGTTTAAGATTTATTTTGTCTTTATTTTTTACATCAAAGGGATAGTTCACCCAAGAGTAAAGAACTGTCTTGTTGTTTCAAACCTGTATAAAATTCTTTGGTTAAACATAATATATAAATATTGGATAAATCCTTTAAACCAAACAGTTTTTGGCCCCTATTGACCACCATACTAGGAAAAATTACAGCCACTTTCAAAAGTACCCCAGAATTTTTCTGCTGTACATTTCAAAATATCTCAAAATGAATTTGGTATAACACGGAGAAAGATATTTGGAAGAATGTTTATAACAAATAGTTATTAAACCCAATCGACTGCCACATTGGGGAAAAAAGTTTTATATAAAAGACAAAATAAGATATATTTAAGGAAAGAGTACAATACCAACAGCATTCTTCCAAATATCTTCTTCTGTGTTAATCATTTTAGAACAAAAATGATGACTGAAATTGTATTTTTGGGTGAACTATCCTTTGGGCATGGTTTGGTCAGAGATTTGCTTAAAGCAATACACCCAAAAATCTAAGTTCTGCCAATTTAAAGAAGATACTTTGAAGGATGTGCTTATCTATTTATGTATTGATGGATAACTGACACTGCCTCTGGTAGCCAACATAAGACTTAGTGTAACTGTAGTATAAAAAAACCCCAAATACCATCAGAGAGCTGGCATATGTGCGTTTCTATGCGGCTTACTTCACTGTTTGCATGTGCTATGTTATTGGCTGTAGTCCATCCACAATACAAGGGTGGCAGGCAGTACAAGCTTCCTATCTAGCCCCCCTCATTTCCCAATAATGACAATCATTGTTTGATAATGGACTAATTTAAAAGGAAAGCCATCTAGACAATAAGCAGTGTTGATGTATTGTGTGGGAAACTGCAGCCTTTTTGTTTCGGAAATGGTTTGTTCTGCCTTTTCCTTCCTCAAGTGTAAGAGGCCAAGGTCTCTCCTGTCATTGAATTAAGTCTTCGTGTTTTGGTTAAGGTCACCCCGTGTTGCAGGTGGCAAAATTATAACGTCTGTTTCCTGGCAAAACATTTCATTGAGAAGGAAAAAAGAGCCGGCGAACAGCTTGTTTCCTTAGTGGGGGCATATGGACGCATTCATTTTCATCCAGATCTAATAGCCTGTGGCAATTCTACTGTGTGTAACTCTATTCCCCCGTCTCTCGTACCAGCTGGACGGAACGGCCACCGTCACAGCATTCAGTGTTGTAGCCTCATTGGGACAGTTTAAAACTGACATTATTTTATGATGTTAAACTCTAAAGCTGTGCTTTTTGTTTGGTTTTGGCGGAGGTACCAAATCAAGCTGCACACAATATCTGAGGTTATTTAAATCAGTGGCAGTACTCTTAAATCATTGCTTAAATATTTCAGTTTTGTAATTTTTATATATTTTTATATATTTTTAAGTTATTTTATTAAAAAAACATATTTTATTTTATTTATTTGTTCTATTTATTGTTTTTTTTATCATATTTTTTAAATATATTTAATAATCAGATTGAATAATGTTCAGATTGAATAATGTTGTATTGTTTAGATGAAGGTTTTAATCCCATTTTAAAGATAAATCAATTTCAAACCTCTTTAACAACTTGTTTCAGCTCTGGGTTTTGACACGAAATACAACTTCATCCATTTACTCGAAGAGATTACAAGTCATAAGAAAATTGCATTTGAAGATGGGTTTTCAATATTTCATTAGATCAGTGCCTTTTGCATCTGTGAATGAGGATGAATGAATTCATTTTTCATCCTGCACACATGCACCGCTTGCACCTGTCATCCTCTGCTGCTGACTTCACACTCGCCGTTGCCCCGAGTAACGCTAGCGGTTACCATGACAGCACAGTGTAGCCCTGTAGTATTTGTATATTTACGTGATCTTGTTTGACGTAAGTGCGAGAGTGATGCGGTTGAGGGCTGGAAAAAACCACGGTGCAGTCCAGAGAAAGACGCTCAGCTCATCCATATTTGAAAACAATTAAGCTACAGTAAACAGTTTAAAACGATAAATCCATCAAAAAATAAACAATTCATATTTTCCAAATGTAGTGTTTGTTCCTTTTCGAGAACATTTTGAAGAACTGAATGTCTCTCTTATTGCCTCTTGTTCTGTATGGCAGTGTTGAAGCCTCATGGCCCCCTCAGGCCTAGGCACACATAGATGACCGTTTTATGGTTATCCCCCGATGGGGCAATAAGAGAGATTGAATTAACACACCCCTGTGGGGCGGTCCCCTTCACACTGCCCCCGGCATTTTCAGTAAAGAACAAGACCACCATCATCGTGTCAGATCCAAGCTTAAGTTTAAGTACTTCACAAATATTAAAGATTTTTAAGGATTCACATTTGCTCATTTTAGTTGTGAGTATGTGTATAAGTCTAACCATGTGATGTCACATGGTGTTACTTAAATTTGAGTTTAAATTTGTGAGTCTGAGAGCTTTAACAAACAAAACCCATTGGAGGAACTACCTTCGTTCAATCCTGAGTTTTTGTTTTGCAGAACACTAAAGAAAATATTTTGAAAAAATATTGTTCACCATAAACCATTGGTCCCATTATATACAATGTAAGTCAATCGGGATCAACAGATGTAAATAGTTTGTGATGGTTTGTGTTAAAAGGAATAACTCACTTACAATATTCACTGACCGTATGAAACAGAGATCTTGTGATTTGTAACGCTAATAAAACACCAGTTACATGACAAGTGAAAATGGCTTTGTTGTTGCTGTGGAAGACAACAGTTGAAGTGATGGATCACAGAAAAGACATTTGGACATTGTGTCCATCACCATGTTTGCAGATCATCTCATTTCTCCTGCTGCGACTGATGAGGATTGGTTCACAGAGCCAGTATTAGAAATCGTGAATGAGTGGCAGACTCTCCTTCTTTTTAAACACTTTAAAAACAATGAAAATCTGACTGTGCTCGAGAATCTCACTTTTGTGTATTAATTTTGATTCCCGGTTTTCCCCCGCCTCAGATTGAAAGCCCTTGACATATTATCTACTATACTGAATTATCCAATAGAAAGAACACATTTCAGAATGTTTCAGTTTACATTTCAGTTTACACCAAGGCTGTCCACTCGGTTCTGCGGTTAGTAGACAACATGTATATGTATAACACTGCAGTGATTTCCCCTGTAAATACTAACCATCGTCTCTGTCTTTATTTTGTGTCAACAGGCTTTTCTTCAGAGAATTAGGCAGACATCAGAGAACCAACAATGTCTCACGCAAGAGCAGTTCAAGGTAAATCCTCAACAGCCATTCTTTTTCTTTTCTTTTTCTTTTATGACAGAACATTCACTGATTCTTAAAGAATTTGGACACCACATTCAGAAAGGTTTTTCTAGAGTTAGAATTGTTGTAAAAAGATTTCAAATAATCTGGCATCTTAAAGCAATTTTTATGAACTTAAAGTGATGTATAAATTAAGTGAAACTAAAAATCTTAAATTCTGTTCTTGATGTGATATTGTAATATGCAGGTTTATTTGAAGCCAAATTTTTTCCAAAAAGATTACCTGTTTTTTTTTCATTCTTCCTCTCTCTCAGATCTTGTTTTCAAACATCGAGTCCATTCTGGATGTCCACTGTGACTTTCTCAATGCTTTGGATAGCAATCTACAGCCCGAACCTCAGTCGCATCACTCTCTTGGACATGTCTTCCTCCAATTTGTGAGTTTATGTTGTCATGTTTTTACTTTACATTTACATTTACTAATTGTTTTTATCCAAATCGACTTACAAGTATTGTGCAGTGCCCGACTATCACTGTAGAGCAGACAGTGGTAAGGTGCCTTACTCAAGGGCACTTCAGTCATTGTCTGCTGGCACTAAGATTCGAAGTCCAATTCTCCACCACCAGACCACAACTGATTTTATTGTGTCCTGCAAGTTTGGCCGCAGAAACTAGAAAAAAAATCTTATTCACTATCCATCCTTACATATGAACTAAACTTATTTGTCTCCCAGATAGTTTCAAATAAACAATATTCCCAGAGTTCCTCCACTCGTACATTCTGCCTACTTGTCTAAAAACAACGGTGTCCCTGCCACAACAACTTCCCGCGAGCCTGAAGTAAACAGTTTTGTGAAATAAGCATTTGTACGACATCTTGCTCCGTATGAATATTAATTTTCCATGCACTTAACACTAGACACAGAACCCCTGTACTAATGACTGTTCAATTCAGACAGCTGACATTTTGACTACTGTAAGTCATTCAGTCTGGTTTAAATGCTTTGGCACATGGATTTGTTATCCCAAGGAATCGTAGACTTAGTTCAGCTTCAAAGCATGTGTGATTTTTCCTAGGGCCTTCACAGTCAAAGCATGCTTTATGCCGAGACCTAATGACCATCAGATCTTTCTGTGAAGTCTACATATTGCGTGACTGCTTAAAATTTCATGATTTTGCTGAAGTATTCACCATGTATAAAAGTTATAATTCAAACACATTTCTTCAGCCCATCTGAGACCAATCCAGAATGACTGTGTGTTGCATTGTTGGGAAAATTCTTATCGGTAACTTACTCATAGTAAGTTCACCCGGTCAAGAGTTTTCCGTCTGGTTTACAGCTGATGCTGAAAGGAAAGTGGGTCCTGACCTTAAAATCACCAGCGCTGTTTCTTAATGCTGTGTAAATAGCCGTCTGGATGTCTGCCTGTTTTTCTGTGTAAAACCTTCTTGTGCTTTTCTTAGAAAACATGGCAGTGATGATAACTACGTTATTAAGCGATTTGATACACTTCACTGAATAGTTTCACAAGTAGTCTGGTGTGTTTTAACGCCATGCAAATGTTTAACACCTAACCGTCTATTGCTCACAACAAGCTGTTCAGGGTTTGGCATTAATGTCTGACCTCCGACCAAGTTCACTGAAACATTCTGAGGTTTAACCTCAAACTGTAGTGAAATTTCCTCTGATTGGAATGCCTGTGTGTTCTGGGATGGACTGTTTAAGAGCATATGCCAGGACAGATGTTTGTTATGGATAGCTTGTGATGTTGCCAAGCTCTCTCATTACAGGTGCTGAGGTCTGAAGCCCTGAGGGCTGAACCACAGCGCCTACGCTCCTGCCAAAAACCCACACAAACACACGCTGCATGTACACTAATGCAAATCACAAACTCACCACAGAGAAAACACATGGATGGGATGGATAGAAGTAAATTAAGAATACATGAGCCACGTCAGGTCCAACCATGGTATTTGGGACACATATCATGGTACTTTTGATCAAGTATCAAGCAGTATTATAATTCTAAGGCTAAAAAGAGACTTTATTTGGAATTGTTGATAAAAAATTATGTGGTTTGTTTTGTGGAACAAATAAAATTTGATATTATTAATAATTTCACACTATGATAGTCAATGGGGTTAAAGAACTGCGTGGTTACAAGCATACATCCAAATATCTTTCATTATATTCAACCAAATAAAACAATTATACAGATTTGGAAAAACTATAAAGTGAATGATTTCCACTTCCCTTTAACAGACACACAATCTCACAGTTGCCTTAGGAGTCTTCTACTCTGTCAGGATGGCTGATGCACCATCAGCCATCAGAAAGACACAGTGGCCCTGTCAAGGTTACTGTTCATGTGGAGCTCAGATGAATGTCATCCTATCACCTAATGCATCATTTATTCTCTCTTACCTCATCCCTCATCTGATGGCCCTTAAACAGTTCCTCTAGAACAGTACCTTACAGAATGCTTGTTTTTTACAAAAAAATGAATGCTTTTATATTAATTACCTTACCAATTGTTACTGTAAATGCACAACAAAATTAATACAAAGCTACGTTTTTGAAAATTGTTTGACAGTTAATAAAACTTTGTGTCTGTTTATACTTTTTATAAGACAGAAAATTTGGAAAATTAAATTCTAGATTAATGTTTTAATCACATTTATTACATTTTGTTTATATGTTTATGTAGTGTTTGTAATATGTGTTTTTTTAGTTGAGGCAGGGCTAATATGCATATTCATGTTTCTAAATATACTTATTGAAGCCAAGGTGGATCACTCAACTATTTTAATGGGGAAAAATATTTTATTTTCACTGGATAAAAATTAAATATGTATTGGACAACAATTTTAGTTTCTTATGGATAGAACAAGTGAAAAACCAAAACAATGTTGTTACAGACTGTACAGAACATTGTTGATTGTGTATTTGTAGTTGTGTAATTTTAGTGTGTCACGCAATGTCTACATTAAATCATTTGTGCAGTTTGCTAATGGTCATCATATATTACTCAGAATTAACACTTAGATACAAAGATTGTACATGCACAACTTATCTGTATAAAAGTCTTTTGCGATCATTGTTTTTTACATTTTACTTTCAACCTGCTTTTGTAGGGCATAGTAAAGATGAGGCTTTTAGACAAACCCGTGCACTTCGATTTCACATCATTTGTTGTTTCGAATAATGTAGGGCAAAGCGATAGCAGCTGGGATCCTCTCGCACCTCTGACAGTTTCACTACCCCAAATCACCCCTTTTATCACCTCTCAGCTCTGGCTTTGAGAGAATAGTTTATGCAGGGTGCATCACAGAGTTTAAAGCTTTTGACAATTTTTAGAACGTAAGTTTCAGAAAAGGAAATGTGCAAACTCTGAGAGGCCATATGGTGAAAGATTAAAAAACACTAGATCTATTACAATCTGAACATTTCTGATGAGTTCAACATTTTCGATGCATAATAAAGAGTTTTGCATTTAAAAAGTACTCTTGTTTTCATTTCAGAGGGAGCAGTTCTCCGTGTATGGTGAATACTGTGGTAACCATGAGAAGGCACTTAGACTACTGATGGAGCTCAACAAGATCCCTCACGTGCGGACTTTCCTGCTGGTGAGCAAGCTTTATTTGAGAAACCGTCAATTCCTCTTCCTTTTACACTTATTGATGAAGTTCTTGACAAATAAGTCACAGATCGGGCTTGTTAAACTGCAGATTTCATTAATAGCTAAAATTGCTACATTTATTTTGAAAATCTGGTGAAGTGAAACCATATTTAAACTTTACAAAAAAGGATGTGAGCCAATTGTACTTTAAGATTTCCATGGAAAACTCGTCACCATACGGTCAACTTTCAATGAGTCATAACCTTGAATCTGTGTTTGTTCTCATTTCTGTATCTTGACATTTGTTTATGTTTGTTTATGCAGCATCTCATGCTGTTGGGAGGAAAGAAGAGCACAGATGTTCCTCTCGAGGGCTACCTGCTTTCTCCCATCCAGAGGATCTGTAAATACCCTCTCCTACTAAAGGTGTGGCTTTAAAGCCTGTTTACCTCCATTGCAATTGTTAATTTATTTAAATGTTAAAATGATAGTTCAGCCAAAAAAGATAATTCTGTCATTATTGACTCGCCCTCTTGGATTTCTGTATATCTGTATATATAATATATTTGTGGTATAAAAACAATAACGGCACCCATTCTCTTCTATTGGGTGGACACAGAATCAATGCAAGTAAATGGTTGACAGATACCAAAATATCTTCTTTTGTTGTCTTTTGTAATCTGCTAAAGTAAGTCATACAGTTTTTAAACGACAAAATAGTGAATAAATTATGAGACCGTTTTAATTTTTGGCTGATTTATCACTTTAGTACTGTGAATTTTGGATAAAATTACAACTATAAACTGTTAATGGCTGAGCATATGAAAGTCACAGTTGTTGAGCCTAACTGTGTAACATAAGCACCTGCTGTCTGCCCACCAGGAGCTTTTGAAGAGGACCCCTAAGAAGCATCCAGATTACCCCGCAGTAGAGGAGGCCCTGCAGGCCATGAAAGCTGTGTGCTGCAACATCAACGAGACTAAGAGACAAATGGAGAAATTAGAGGCTCTGGAGATACTGCAGTCACATATAGAGGGCTGGGAGGTGAGTGAAAGGGGCATTTATTACACGTGTTTGTGTGATCTGATGGGTATAAGATTTTAAGTGTGTGTGTTGTTAATAAAAAGTTTCGAGAAGTGCAGCTATGACACTGTTCTTAGTGTTTCAATGCATATTTAGACACAGTCTAGCAAAACTCACAGATGTGAACATGATCCAAGCTGCTTATGTTTGCTGGTGACATTTTCTTAGTGCATACCACAAGAAGGAAGAGGAAGTCTTGACACAAAAGCATGTTGCCATGGAGATCAGTCAGTTTTGTATACCATGCGATATTGTTCCACCACAAGTCCTCTCGCTAACTCTTGCTCTAAAGACACAAGCATCTTTCTTTGCTGGCATTTCTGTTTTTCTTACTTTTCTCACTTTAACCGTGTCCATTTATCCTCTCTATTGATTTATCTGATGCGCTACTGAGTGGCTGGGCAAAACAAAGCCTTTTTTACAGCCTTGTGTAAGTGTTTTTAATGGAGATGGTAAGAATGCTGAGCATTTAGTGCTCCCCAGGCACCCAGAATAAGATTCAAAACTCCTTAAAACTCAGATCAGGAATCTAGACCCAATATCAATCCAAGGATCAGGCTTTCCATGTTAATGGACCGAAACTGAACAAGAATCTTGTCCGTTGTCAGATGTTTTTACAGTTGTATTTAGGTTCCTGAAATGTCTATAGAGATTAAACATTCAAAATGGAATTTTGACATGATTGACTTAACCTCAGACATAGATTAAGGGTTAAGCATGCAGTCTGGCTTAAAAGCAAATGCATTAGGTTTAAATTTAGTTCAGACAGTCTCACTTTAAGTAAATAGTGAAGAACAAGCTGGAAGCAGAGTCCCATCGTTCTAATTGACCTGTCTGGGCGCGTCATTGATCAAGCCAAGAAAATTGATGCCGCTTATCAACCGCACTCTCGCACGCCCACTATTGCACACCTGCCAAGCATGGATAATCACATCCTGTACCGAGTCAGCATGAACCGCGGCGTCTCAGCAGAATCAATTTTTAATGCTCCCGAGTATTGAACTGGACACACTCTCAGTTACCAAAACCTGTCGGGCTCCTCTGTTCTCTTAGACAGGGGGCTGCTCTTATCTTTGGATGGAGGGTCATGTTAAAAAGGCCTGAAAGTAGACACACTTAATAATGCAGACCGAGGCAAATCTAATAAATTTGTGTGAAGTTATTAGGTGTGAATGAAAGACGTGAGTAAATTATTGTATGAGTCCTCCTCAGATTTCTCTGCGAAATATATCTGTGTTCTTTTGTGTGGTTTCTGCTTCATGATTTTGAACGTTTTTTAAGTATTGATATTGAAATATTTCTGAATGATGCATGGCTGTTACAGTTGCAGTTGTACACTGTAGGAAAATAATCATGTTACAATAATGCAAACTCAGTACTAAACAGTAAAAATGTAATAGAAACTATTTAATTCTTGAAATGCAAATTTAATTAACTTTTAAGCTCTTCTTTGTCAGTTTTTAAGTGATAGTTTAGCCCAAGAATGAAACTTGTGCCATTAATTTAAACCTGTTCCACCTTTTTTCTTTACCAGAACACAAAATAACATATTTTAAAGAATGTTGGTAACTGGCTCCCATTCACTTACATTAGTTAATTGGTTTTACAATAGAATGGAATAGATGCCACTTAGAAAAAAAACTTTTGCTTTTCCAAATTACAGTAGACCAAAATGTGAAAGAATTCGACAGCAGTCGGTTTTGCATGTTACTGCATGTTCATTCATCAACACTTGTAAAATGAATAAAAGTTGACTTTTTATAGAGATGTGAACCTTAGTAAAAATATTTCTTTGTTTTGTTTTGCAGGGGACAAACCTGACTGATATTTGCACAGAACTGCTGCTTCAAGGCAACTTGTTAAAGATATCAGCTGGAAACATCCAAGAGCGGGTCTTCTTCCTGTTTGACAACCTCCTGGTCTACTGCAAGAGGAAGTCAAGGTAGCATGTGGTTCACAATACTCACATTATGTCTGTTAGCTTCATGAATATGTTGCTGTAACTTTATCTAGTTTTACAGTACTAGAAAACATCATTTCAGTTGATGCTTACCTACATTGATAAGCATAAATAAATAATTATTTCATTATATAGAAAATGACCATTGTGTTTCCTTCCTCGGTTCTTAAATATTTAGGGTGTCAGGAAAGAAATCCACCAAAAGGACTAAATCCATCAACGGGCCGCAGTTTGTGTTCAGGGGCCGCATCAACACTGAGGTCATGGAGGTCGAGAATGTGGAAGATGGAACTGGTACGTTTAGATTTTTTCCCTCAAAACGCACAACGTTTTTGGTATCTAATTTCCTCTTTACTAATATGGGCGAAAGCATACAACATGATCAAATCAAGTCTCCCTTTATGCAAGGCGCACTATGTAGGTTGCAAGGAACGTGCTAGGTTTTAGAACAGAGCTTCACATGGTTGTTTCCTGTCCTTTAATGCAAATAGATGTAAACAAATTTTCCTGTGTGCTTTGTAAGGGATTTTTCTGCATGATATCCGTGTTCATTCCATCTGAAAGCATGTGATGTTTGCAAACAAAAAGGAACTTTAGTACATGTTGTAGAAACGATCGCCACTGTGCCCTGAAGATAAGATCACAGATTACTCTGCATTTATCACCTCTGCCGGGTCGAGCACAGCAGTCTAAGGAAGCCTTCAGCTGTTGTGCCCATCATGAAATTCAAGTCTCAGAGGAAGCCATGGCTGCAGCGTCTCACCTTTTGCACTAGTCTTTCAACACACCTTAAGTGGCAAGGTGGAAGTGCAACTTTTTTTTCTTTATCTTTTTTTCTTGCTGCCTCTCTTAGCCACAAAGAAAAACATCCTCTTTGACACAAATGTGAAAAACAAGCCGTGGGGTTGTCACAGTACCAGCCTTAACCGCATTTGTATTAGTGTGATAAAGCCAGTCTGTTTTGATTTTCAGTCTCTAAGCAGTGTTTATTGTCACATGGCTCTCAGCATCTGTGAAAATGTATCATTCGGCCTGGATGTTTTGCATTATTAGATTAAGCTACAGATATCCTCAATCACTTTGTTGTGAATGAAGAAGTTGCTGTTGTATAATAGGCCACTTAAACTGATACTAACCTAAAAATGTACTCATCCTCTTGTCTTTTTAATCCTTTAGGGGTCTTGCTTCAGCAGAACACAAAAGAAAATATTTTGAAGAATGTTGGTAATTGACGACCTTGTTTGGTTATCAACTTTCTTTTAATGATCTTTTTTGTGTTCTGCGGAAAAGAAAGCCATATGGGTTTGAAATCCTTATAAATATCCATAATTTAAAAATTAGTCCTATTTAATTTCTAGGGATTATTTAATAAAAATGAAATGAAAATGAGAATGAGAATATTATTTAAAGAAATACAGGCATTGTGAGAATCCTTTCTGAGTGATGAGTACCATCGCCTAGCACCTTTCTGCATAACGGAAATATATTAAATATGCATTATTCTAACTTTGCAAAGCCATCCTCATGTTTTGACTGGCCAGTTTTATTTAACTGGAAAACACAGATAAGGTAGTGCTAAAGTACTTTATTACCAAGCCGCTTGCATGTTCTGACAAATATAATTGCTCATAAATTGGCTCTAACCAGATTTATATGCGCTAAAAGCCTCTCATATATTCTCAGTGCGGTGAAATCTATTTATACTTCCTCAGCATTAAGCTCATTACATACCTCATTCATTTCTCTGTATAATTCACCTACTGTCAGATCCCGGATAAAATTGGCCGTGAGTGAAAGGAAGAATTTCTCCAACACATGCACATCGCAGCCTTTGGTTTAATGGTGGGAGAGAAGTGCCATGTGCTGAAATGCACCGTTAATGATTTTTCACACTAATGGCCTTAGTTTAACCTCTTTGCATTATTAATGCTTCTAGATTGTTGGAAATGTTTTGATTCTGTATGTCAGCATTTGTGTATGGGACAGTAACTCATTTAGTAATGGTAAGAGACAGCTTTTTGTTCTAGGATGGATGAGCCATAAATGAGTATACTGTATTCTGCTTCCTAAAGCTGATGTGCCTTTTTTAAAAACATAATAAAGATCCTAGGCAGACTAATGGAGCACCATATCCTTATAATTTAGCTTTATGTGTTAATGTTAACCATTATCTTTGACTTTTTTAGCGGATTACCACAGTAACAACTACACGGTGACCAATGGGTGGAAGATTCACAATACCGCTAAAAACAAATGGTTTGTTTGCATGGCCAAGAACGCTGAAGACAAACAGAAGTGGCTGGATGCAATTTTAAAGGAACGTGAACAAAGAGAAAGTAAGTCATTTTGCTCTTCGACTATTTAATATATATAAATAGATATACACGTACAGTAATAAAGCATACACCGTTTTTTAATTACTTTTTTTTATTTGGTATTTACCAACATTGACTTTTTGTTATGTTTTTTATTTGGTTTATTGAATGTCAGAAAATTCTACTCGGTTTCCTTGCAAAAATGAAAGTAAAATGAAAAACTCTCAAATTGTTCCAAACCTGTATAAGTTTATTTGTTTTATTGAAATCAAGGGGAGATATTTAAAAGAAAGTAAACAACTAACAATTATGTGGTACAATTGACTACAATAGTGAAAAATAGTCTGCAAAAGAAGATGTTTTAAAGAATTTAGGCAAGAAACAGTTGGCCTTTTACTACCAAAACTGTCAGTTGCTATCATTCTTCCAAATATCTTCCATTTCTAAACAGAAAAACCAAATGTATACAAGCTTGGAACAACTTCAGTGTGAGTAATTTCTAACAGAATTGTCTTTTTTGTTGAACTATCCCTTAAATTGAAATCTGCTGAACTATTGGGTTATTTGATGTGGATACTTTTCTTTTGTTGTTGGTTTGCGTTATGGAACACCTGTCCTCTGCTGCACACCTGTTCTTGGTATTTTTATGTTTGAGGCCCGTGTAATGTGTTTACTATAGGGTTGCACTGATTGTTTAAGTGATGGCCACTGTTAAACCACAGATATAGCACACAGGTCATTCTGAGCACAGGTCTTAGGTTTCAGCAGGAAGGTTCAGTTACCAGTGTACAAATCTCTTATAGGCAGCCAGAGCATTAGGCCGCGCTCTTAGTTGGCGGTAGAGCGAGATGTCACTGCTGCAGTTTGATGCCAGATGAAAGCAGAAGTTTATGGTGCGGCTCAGATATCCGGCGTTTGAAATCGGAGCCCAGTCCAACAGGTGCTGCATCAGTCACACGTCGCGAACTGTCCAAGTCCTCAGCCAGCAGCCCCATCGATTTACACGTTCTAATTGATACTTCGTTTGAGATACACGATTGTTTTGATGCAAGTTGTTTGGCTTTCTGCAATCTTTTGCCAATGTATACTTTATGTAGGGGTATATAAATAACACATAACAAATTTCTTTTATTGAATGTGTTTGATTTACATTTTGGAACAGGGAGTTTAAAGTTCAGCTGCAAGCAATGAATTTTAGCTTTTGTGGCACTGAGATCATATTTACTGAAATCATGATCTCATTTCTAAATATGTTATTCTGTGTGCGGCCGTCAGATGAGGAAACAATGTTTCAACAGGCCCGTTTTCAGAAGCAATTTTAAACGTTCCCTTTTTGCCGCCTCATGATTGAATCGAAGCGTCGTACAGCTGGCGCGGACACCTCCTAAAAACAGTCTTTGTGAGCCAGGGCTGCAGCTGCCGGTGACTCTGTCTCACTGGGACCTCAGACACAGCGAAGAACTCGGGAGTGAGAGCCACGCCAGCTGCCACAGCCACATCTTAGCGCTACATCAGTTGCACACCCTTTTATACACTTTCTTTAACATTCTCCTTTTGTGTTACCTCTTAAAAACCTTTGCAGCGTGTTTTGTTCCGTTTCACGAATTGAGCTGTTGAGTCCCACCTTTTTGTGGCTTCCTCTGGCAGCCTTGTTGCAGAGATCTCAAAAAAAGTTACCAAATCAAAATTTTTGTAACCAAAAATATATCCTGTCATTATTTACTTTCCTTCTTGACACTTCAAACATGAATTACTTTCTTTTGCAGAGCTCGAAAGAAGATATTTTGAGGAATGTCATTAACTGTCACATATTCACTCCTACAACCAACCCGATGCTGGACTTGAATGGGTGACAGTGCTTTTCGGTTACCTTTTTCGAAATATCTTCCTTCGTGCAAAATTTTTAATTTTTGTTTAATGCTGCTGCTGTTCTACTTGTTTGTGTTTTTAAAATAGAATGACATAAGGCTTAGTAAACCATGACATAATTATTATTTTTGGTTGACCGGTCTCTTAAATAAAACCAGGCTGTTTAAGTAGAAGCGGGCCAGCATTGCACAGTTTTACTAGATTATGTGATGTTGTTGTTTTTAGGTCTTTTCGGTGGCAAGGAAACAGCACACTCTGCCTAACAGAGCTTTTATCTCTGTTTGTAGCTCGAACTGTTTACAACATCTTGTCTCTTGACTGAAAGTTTAGTGATAACATGAGAAAGACTGTTATTTTGGATGACCTGCCTTGAGAAATGTGTGATAAATGTCTTTGTCATCTAATAGAGTTTAAGTGCCAATCCAAAGAGTAACACATGTTACTGTCTAAGTTGATTTATATTGACAATGAAAGGAAATGCAAGCAACTTCTTTATTTGTGGTGTTGCGTTGCCTGTACGCTCAAGTAGTTTTTTTTCCCTGGATGACTGATTTTAGGTGGCCGCCCTTCTGATACCAAAATACCCCAAAAGCCAAATACACCTACATGTGTGAGCAAACATGGGCGTATAATAAAATCTGTTAAACCAGTGTTTCCTCAGCGCCACTGCGCCTCACACCTTAACATTAACTGATGCAGCAGCACCCACGCTGATTCAAAACTACTGCAAGAGAAAACTTACAATGTTTGAAAAAAAAAACATTTTACCTCCAAAAAGTTTAAATTACAGTTGTCAACCTTTGAATTCCACTTATAATGTTGACTATTGTAATTACATTCTGTTTAGACTGACTGCTGTTATATTCTAGAGAGTTAAAAGAATTTTTTTAGACGTAAGGCTTATTCATTTTAATATTTCATATTTGTACATATTTAAAAGGAATGTGTTTTGTAATTAATAAAACTTTTGATTTTGTGAAGTGTCATATTTTTTATTTGTTAAACTTTATATTTTTTAAAAACTGTTAACCATGATTAAAATTTGTTTCTATGCAAAGAAATTATTATTTTGAATAAATATTTGCCATAAATTGATAAACTTTTTCAAAAAAACGTTAAAAAATAAAAAAATATTTTCCAAGAAAAAATAATATTTAGAATATAACATTTTTCTAAACAACAATTCACAACTTTAATAAAATAATCTTAATGTTCATATTTCGTCATGATGATTTCTTAGGTCTGAAGCTGGGCATGGAGCGAGATGCTTACGTCATGATCGCAGAGAAAGGAGAGAAGCTCTACCATATGATGATGACCAGAAGCCGGCACCTCATCAAAGACCGACGCAGGAAACTCACCAATGTCCCCAAGTGCTTCTTGGGAAAGTAAGTTTTTGCTGGTTTTCGCTGTTATGTAATACAGTACTTAATTGTAAAACATTTGAAAGAATACCAGTCTGTTCCCATGCTGGGGATTGTCTCACTCCATTCCAAGTGTGGCTCATTTCCTTCCATGCATTTACACCCTATTACTGTCTCTTGAATACCTTGCAAGTCATCTTATTCCAAGAGGCCCTGGTATAAATGAGGATGCCCACACCCTCACGCATACACACACATATACGCTCACTTAGCACTTGTAAATGCTTTCCCAAGCTCACTGCCAAGCTCCCCATCGGACACAGACATTCCCAGGAAGAAAGCATTCATTAGAGAGAAATCTGCATTCAGTCTCAGTCTCTCTCTCTCGCTTGCTGTCTGTCTCTTTACTTCTCTCTCGCTCGCTCACTCACTCACCCTATCAACACTCTGAATGAACAATGAGTGCTATGTATGCGGTTAATACACGGGATGTGTTTAGGGGCATGAAGGAGAAATTCTTCACACAAATGATATATTTCGGATTGTAGATAAGATAGGAAAGGTAGATTCGATTATTTTAATGTTTCATTAAAGAGAGATGCCACAAAAGGGCACAAAAATTCTCACTTTAAAAAGGTTTACAGGGAGAGTTCATTTAAAATGAAATTTTTGTCATCCTCGCATCTCATTTAAAATCTTTCCATGATTTTCTTCTGTGAAAAACAAAGAAGATATTTTGAGAAATGTCTTTGTGGTTTTATCTTTACATTGGAAGTTAATGTGGTTCAGTGTGGTTTGGTTACCAACATCCTTTAAAATATACGTGTTCTGCAAAATTGTGTTCTGATTTTATGTTTTTACCCAGTAACTTTAGAAGAAGTGCTGCAATCTCTTAGCCTAAAATGAAGATAAACTCCAATGGAAAATTGGTGATAAATGGTTTCTATTAGTTGACTCAAAATATGTAGTTAAACGAATGCTGTTCACCCAAAACTAACAATTCAGACCATCTTTAAGTTGTTGCAAATCTGTTAATATGTCTTTGTTCTTACGAACACAATGAACTGTAATTGGAAGAAGGCTTGTGACAGCACCAGTTGGACCCCAATGACCACCATAGTAGAAATAATACTTTATATTATAAACAAGTTTATCATTATTGTCATTTATTTTAAAGAATGTATACTAGTATATACCAGTTTTATTATTCCTACAATAGAAGTCATTGGGGTCCGAGTAACTGTTTTGTTGCAAGCAACAAATTTATACATTTATACAGAGCAATTCATAAAAGCATTTTCATTTCTATCAAGTTAATGATTGGTAGATTGTTGCCTGTCCATCTTTTCTGCTGAAGTGTCTGAGATGCAAACTGTGGTTGGCCTCATGACCTCAGCTGGCCTGTTGTTCTCCTGTCAACACCTGACTGGATTAATGTCACACGCCTCCCTCCGAACACAATTACTCTTGCGTTTCAGCTTCGGTGGTCCAGGTGAAAGCAGCTGTGATTGGCTCTGTTATTTTCCACTGGGTCGTGCTTCCGCCTCAAGATAGAACACAATTGCTTTCTCCTCCAGGAACAGCAGAACATTTCAGCTGTTAATACAGACAGATTCTGTCTGTGGCTCCTCACACTCAGACCTCTCTTCATATCTGTGGCTGTTTGTGCCCCTCTTAGACAAACAGTGCTTTATTTGTCTCTTTGCAGTCATGGTGAAATCACTTGATAGATAGATTTAAAATTCTTAAAGAGATAGTTACCAAAAAATAAATAATAAGTCCTTGTTCATCCTTTATCATAGCATTCAGAATCTGTATTATTTTTCTAGGACATAAAATAAATATTTTGTGTTCATCTTATGAAAGGAAAATTATATTTGTGTACTGACATTTCTCCAGATATCTTCTTTTGAAAAGAAAGTCATACAGGATTGGTATGGCATTGGAGTGAGTAAATATTTGGGCAGGATCTGTCCCTTTACAACATGTTCAACAGCATCAAGACATGTATCTCTTTCTTGCTATCTCTCTATCTCTTAGGATTCATGAGCTTAGGTTGGCATGGTGAGAAGCTATAAATGCTTAAAGCTCTTAGGGTAGGTTCTTCATTCAACTCTGTTCAACTCTTAAGTTCTTTCGACAGAATCTGTTTCATGCTGAGAAAGTATTGGAGTCAGATTAACATTTGCAGTTGTGCACTTACAATGGAAGCCAGGGCAAAAAATGCATTCCACCACAAATAAACAGTTACGCTTTTTATTTGAGAATTAATATTTGTTAGCTATATTTTCTAATAATTTCAAGTGTATACTCATTTCTATCATTTTCAAGTATATACAAATTAAGAAACATGTACACGTGCATGCATTTTTATGGTTCATTATACAACACATACATAATGAAATATAATGTAAACCGACATAATCACACCACTACATACATGCGAAATAGATTCTCACACGAGAACATACCTTCACCCCATGTGAGAGAGCTTTGTATGTGTGTTAGCCACTGAGAATATTAATGAGTTACATAAACACTAATTAATTCACCCCAGGGACGCCCACCTCCACCCCTTTCCATTTCCTGCCAATCTGAATTAGAGACTTATGTAATGACAGCAGACTCACTGTCTGTTTCATTTCACTGCTCTCATTCATGGACCCAACTGCACACTGCGAAGAGAACTTCCTGCACATAAAGGCTTCAGAAGTGCCCAATATCTCCACAGGCACGACTTAAACCCACGTTACCACATCATAAACATTTATGTTTATGTAGATTGTGAAAGACTGGATTATTGTTGAAGACCCCCATATTGTGGTAACCTTTCAGTTTTTATAAGTCTTTTTTTCTTTGGCAACACTATTGCTAATATTAAGAGAAATTACAAACATGGACACTAAGGGGCCAATCATACACACTTTTGACGTTCAGAATCTCTAGATGCGCCCAGCTTTGAAAAAAGCAGCACGTTGCGTTTTTTTATGTTGGTAAGCAACAACTGAATACAGTGTCCTGTCAGTCAAGAGTTATAGCGTGAGTGCTTTAGTTTCTGTCATGTTAGCAGAAACATTAAAAACATTCTGGACTTGCTCGATTAACCCTCGAGAATCACAACAAGTTTCTCCTCCACTACTGCAGCCTTCGGTAGTGATGTAGTTGGATAGGACACCATGCATGGAAATAGGGCCTACCATTGTGAAAGAGGGAAGGGGAAAACACTGTCCAGTAAAAACATTCAGGTTTTTTCAGCAATTTGTTCATGTAGAAATGTATTCAATTATTTTAAGAATTATGTTATGCACCCAATGTGATAAGAGGTAGTGTAACAGTGCTCAGAGCCGGATTTAAGTGTTACTGAGATTGCAGAAATTAGTGAAAT
Source organism: Triplophysa yarkandensis (assembly GCA_033220385.1). NCBI lineage: Eukaryota > Metazoa > Chordata > Actinopteri > Cypriniformes > Nemacheilidae > Triplophysa > Triplophysa yarkandensis. The sequence goes on from CM065656.1 coordinate 16,263,895, forward strand.
ATAAAAAGCAGCGTCTGTTATTTAAATTTTTCGGTAGTAAAAAAACTGCATCAAAATAAGTTTTTTATTAAAAAATTGTAATCCACAAATCCTTTACAATTATTAAATTGGGATACAATAAAAGATGATACAAATTAAGAGCCATTTGGGAGCCATAAGAGTCGACTCGGATAGCTATGTCAAAAACAGGAGGCACCCGGCATGCATGAGCAGGGTTCTAAATGCTCTCTGCCATTTGAAATACATTCATAAGAGGCCATCTAACTGCGAAAAGTGCGATTGGTGTGATCAGCCCCTAAGTGTTCAGAAAAGACTTTGCTAGTACTCACAAGGTCTTGAGTTATGTTTGTCGTCAGCTTGTTTGAAGGAAACATAGAGGGTAAAGTGGTTGTGTAGTCAGCTAAGACAGGAGAGAAGAGCCCGCTTGTCTTACTGTACTGGAGCTATGCGGGACATCTATGGCCCCGACGCCTCGCTTCTCCTTCACCATCTGTTTAACCATCCCTTCATCCGACCCCTCTCCCCTCTCTGCTGTCTTTCAACAATTCAAGGACACATGCACACATGTACACATATTCTTCTCGCATTTCCTTAAAGGCGTCATAACTGTTTACACCTCGCTTATTTTCGTCCCTGATTCCAATGGGATTCACACACTGTAGTCAAACAAATTTAAATGGGTCAGTTTACTCATCCTCTAAATGATTTAATCCTGTATGACTTTCCTGCCGCTGCAGAACACACACAAATGTATTTCGAAGAATGTTGGTAAGGAAAAACATTGATCCCCTTTGACCTGAATTGGACATGCAGTGTAAATGGGGACCAACTGTTTTTGGTTATCCACATTCTTGAAAATATCTTATTTTGTGTTCTGGTGAAAAAGTAAAGTTAGTTAGGTTTGTAACGGCATGAGGCGGAGTAGATAATGATGAATTTACAGTTTGGGGTGAGCTATAACTTTATGAAGTCAAGCGCAAAAATGCATGGAAATCAATACTTCAATTCACAACTACATTTGGCAAATTAAGATAAATGCTTAGAGCTAATTGCTTTCTTTTTTGTGATGTGTGATGTTTATCTAGGTAAAAGCATCACACAAAATTACCAACAACCTTTATTGATCCCACCTAAATAGTTGCATCAATGTTGTTGTCTTGTGTCCAAATCAGTATATATAGGCTCTCTCAAAGCTGTATTAGCTTAAGTTTAAATACTCTTAAAAAATAATATATTAAGGGTCATTTCTTATAGCACTTATAGCACCACTTGTGGTTGAGCTTCAAAGCTCCCCACTGAATGTGGAATGCAGATCCAGATTGATTTGTGTTTTCTGTGAACTTTTTCCCTGCATGTGTTGAAGCCTTCCTTCACTTGAAAGATTTGAGTGAATCCAGTTTCCCGAAGCATCTTTTAGTAGGGCCTCATAAATCCTTTGTAGTGCTAGCATCACCTGTGTAGTCATACAGCTGTTGTCTCTGTGTGTTCTCAGTGAGTTCGTCTCATGGCTTTTGGAGAGTGGAGAGATCAGCAAGGCTGAAGAGGGTATCAACCTGGGTCAGGCTCTACTGGAGAATGGCATCATCCATCATGGTAAGAAAGAAAAAAAATCATAGTATATCCTTGACCTTCTGAAAGGGGTTATACATTATTATATTGTTCAGATGTACAGATACACCATGTTAATAATACAGTGTTCTAGATAATAAATGATCAGCAGTAAGAACAACGACATGAACAACATATTTTTCAATAATTCATGTTCGTTTGCTCGATATCAGTGGAGCTTTATACGTCTTCATTACTGTCGGGATATTCGGACATGGTCAGTCTGTGAATCCTGACGTATTCTGAGGGAGATAAATCCAGGTATAAAGCATGGAGGTGATTAATCAATAATGTGATGGCAGCAATAAAGGAGGAGGTCAAAGCGGCTTCTGTGTATCGATAGCAATCACAGCTTCGATGATTCCTCGACTTCTCACATCATTTATTACAAACCATAAGATGCACAGTTGGAGGAAGACCGTGCACAATGTTGCTGTCTCACATTATATCAGAAGTTGATTATGGGATAATTCACCTGAAAATAATATTTGGTCATGAGTTGTTCAACTTTGGTCATGATGTTTAAATGTTTGATTTTCCTTGAAACACAAAGGAGGAATTTTAAGAATGTACCTATAGCTTATTTCCTTTCGATAACCATAAAACTGATCCAAGTGTTTGAATTGACATTATGCTGTATATCGAAAACTATTGTCTGTGTTTCTCTCAATAGTGTCTGATAAACACCAGTTTAAGAACGAGCAGGTGTTGTATCGCTTCCGTTATGATGACGGCACTTATAAAGCCAGGAGCGAGCTTGAGGACATCATGTCAAAGGTATTCTGCCCCAAAATCTAATACTAACTATGTCAATCAATGCATACTCTACATAACCATGTATACAGTATGTAAACGCTTCAAAAAATGATCTGGTTAAGCATTGTTTTGAACAAATGTTGAATGAGGGGATTTCAAAAACATGCCAGTGACTAAAATACATTTAGATATTCAGCTGTTTATGCAAATGCTTTGTGTTTGTGTTTCTGACAGGGAGTGAGACTCTATTGCCGTCTACACAGTCTCTTCACACCTGTTGTCAAGTGAGTGACAATATTTCTGTAATAAACTTTAATGTTCACACTCAACACACACAAAATCAGTATTTAACTTTCACACTCATTAAAGCATTAAGTTCTGATTTATGATTCATATTTAGATATTTAAAAAAAAATTGAAGTTAAGTTATTAAAGCTTTTTTTATTCACACACACATAAGTCTCTCGTGTGTGTCAAGGTGACTTCACAAAGAAAAAACAGGGTCAAATTGCTTATCTGCCATTAATCACCTTCCATTGAGATGGGCTTTAAAATGCCTTTGGGACGGGCCCTGAGCTAAGACCCTCAAATTAACTACACAAAGGATTGGTTTCTAACCGTTTAGCAGATGTTTTATGTGTTTTAAGTGACGCACAGACATAAATACTGTTAAAAGTACATTATTTGTATGGACAGCCTTACATCAGCGCTTCGTATTATCTTGAATGAACATGCAACCTTTCTAATCATATGCTACAAAAGAAATACATGACTAATTAAAGGGAGATTTCAAAGAAAAATAAAAGATTCTGTCATTTACTCACCTGTGAGTTGTTAGAAAGCAGTTAAAATGTCTTTGTGTTCTGATTAACACAGAGAAAGATCTTTGGAAGAAATCCAAATTCCTGGACACCACAGACTATGATTTTGTTATGTTGATCACAAAATATGATATTTTGAAAAATGTAGAAGAGCAAAATTGACTATTGTAGTCAATGGTGTACAAGAGCTGTATGGATACAAGCATGTTTACTAATACCTTTCTTTGTGTTTAACTAAACAAATACATTAATACAGATTATGAACAACTAGAGAGGAATTCATGAAAAATTTAAATCCGAGATATTCTTAATATTGGTGTCATTATATCAGTTTATTACAAATAAAGGCCTAATGCTTGCATTTCGGAAGTTTATATATTTAGAAACACAGTTATCTTTGTATATACAACATAAGGTTTCAATTGTAAATGTTTAATGTTTTATATTTTAATGCCAGCAGAGCTTTAAGTCCTATTGAGAATTTCCCTTTTTTGTCAGCCTATCAAAAAATCTGTCTTTTCATTTAGAACAAACATTAAACTCACATACACTCAGTTTCAGTGCAAGGACATGGTAAAGGACTGTGTCTAAAAGATTGTCAAAAATCAATTTTGTTATGAACATTTTTATCAAAATGTAACTGTGTTCTTCTTGCTTTGCTTTGCGGTTGCTGTTGGTTTAAATTTTTGTTTTTACTCACCTTAACATACAGAGATAGAGACCATCACCTGAAAACCTTTAAATCCGTCATACCAGCAAGCAAATTGGTGGACTGGCTTGTATCACAGGTAATGTGCCGCACGCAAAACACACCGTATATATTTTCAAGATTATTGGCAAACTTGCACCCATTCACAGTGATTATATGTCCATACAACAGAAGTGAATGGGTACCACTGCTCTTTTTTTTTTAAACATCTTATTTTGTGTTCTGTAGAAAGAAAATCATACAGGTCTAAAATATTACATAAGGCTGATTAAATGATGAAAGATTTTTCTTTGGATGAACTATTTCTTTAACATGCCGAGTCACACCTACTGTTTGCCTTTTTGTTATCATTCTGTAGGGTGACAGCACGAGCCGAGAAGATGCAGTGACACTTGGCGTTGGTCTCTGTAATGCTGGTTTTATGCATCATGGTAAGTGTTAATGTCAACATGCCAGATGCCCCGCCCAGAACTAACACCATTGATTATAAAAAAGTCATCTTCATCTTTAAATGCTTCATAGATTTTAGCCATTTTGTTTGACATTGCAACAGATCTAGTGTCCAGAGAACAGATTTAAACAGTAGCATTGTTTAAAAATAGTTTAAGTTTTGGCTCCTCAAAGCACTTAAGCAATTTAGAAATTAAAATGATGCAATCATTTATCCGGTTGTTTAGTTTTGTTTGGAATTTTTATAATATTTTCTCAGAATAATATATTTCTAAAACTTTTCTACAATGTACTGAAGTTTTAAAATGGTTTGATAAATCTCACATTTATTGCATCTGTGAGAGATCAGGATACAAGAATGAGACACCAATAATTGTGTTGTAAACAGATGTTAAAACAACATCTGGATGCTCTAATGAAATACTGAGAATAATGGAAAAGAACTTGATAAGACACACATTCGGACACATGCCTCTTATCGAAGCAATATGTGTGTTTTGCTCCTTGTGTCACAATGGAATTTGGCGTCCAAAACAATCCTCAACAATATTTTGCTTGGAATCAGAGGACAGAACAGACTGTTCCTCCAAAGTTCACACACAAACACAATCGCTGTCACCCACTTCCTCTAAAGAGGGAAAAACTTACCATCACACACCAGGATTTCTGCTCGCTGGTAAATCATCTGCCATCTTTAACCTCAGATTTGTCCAGCAGTCAACCCGACAGATATGAAATGTTTTGACAGTTATTGCTGGCGATGTAATCGGCTCATTTTACACTGTCAAAGGGTTTTGTTATTGACGGATGTGAGCTGCACTGTATTTTAAAGCGTTTCACCTGTTTATAACAGTGTGGTTTGGTTTTTGGTTTATTGCTACAACACTCAAACTATTCTGCCTTTCAGTGCTGGAGAAAAGTGAATTCAAGGATGAGTCTCAGTTTTTCCGTTTCTACGCTGATGAAGAAACTGAAGGCACGAGCGCCAAAAGTAAACAGCTACGCAGTGACTTCAAACTCATCGAGAACATCCTTGCCAAATCTTTAGTGGTGAGATACAGCACACACACTTTTGTTTGCCCTATACTAGTCAGGACATTACATAGACTTCCATTGACCTTATATGAAATATTCTGTCCTCTAAACCTATATCACAAACATCTATAACAAAAGATGTTTAGAAAAAATTGTAGTGAGGTCCAGCGAAATGGACACACAGCTTGATGTAAATACTCTAACCCTTACCTATTTAGTAAAAATCTTGCTATAACCCCCAACATATAACTAAAGTTTTACAGTGTTTTTACAAGTAAGGGCTTCCTTAAAGAAAGGTTTTGTTTGAATTTGTTTTGTTGACAAGTACACGCAAACACGGAAAGAAGTGCAGTGTCTGGGTTTAACTTCACCCTTTTGTAAGAAGCTTCTAATATACAATAATGCTCTTAAAGTGGTTTGAGTGTAGTTCAGCTTTGGATAAATTTGAATTATTTAATACATTTTACAGGCTGGTTGAACTGGAAAGTGTGACTGATGTTTTCTGGGTGAAAGTGAAAATTAAATTGAGAAAAATAGAGGGGTGTGGCTTGTTTTTTTATTTACCTTGCATTTATTCAATCTAGAAAAGTAGTTTTTTTATTTAGAAATGTAACATGAAGCAGACTTGAAGTTGAAGGGAAGGGGTTAAAGGAGTAGTTCCCCCAAAAAATTATGTCTTGAATTACTTCTTTTTTAGTGGTTCCAAACATGTATACATATTCCTTCATTCTTAAAAATATCTCATGTTGTGTAGTTAATGATGTACATTTTTATTATTGAGGTGAACTATCCCTTTCACAGACATTCTGCCATGGATGTGCATTTTAATGTTTCTTTCGTGGATTGACTTTACAATTTGTTCATTACAAAACCTAGTAAAGAGGAACTAAAGGAGACCTCCATTAACACGGACAAGAAATATTTCATGTGTTTGTGCACTACCACTGTCATTTTAAAGCATGACTCGTAAATGGACACACCCACCTACACACGTGTGCTACCACGTACACAAACACAAGCATTGGCCCATCATTGATTTTTCTCTTGTGTGTCGGTACTGGGGCAATTAAAATCCTCTTTATCCAACAGTAATTACCCTGACCTTTCCAAACCAATCATTCATTCCCTATAGAGAGACTGATTCCTCTTCCAGACCATCAAACACATCTCACTCTCTCTCCTCTCTTATCAGCTGTTAAGTGCTTCTCCATTTATCCCTGTGAAGCCCACCTCAGACGTCAGAACCCCACTCCTATATATGACATCAGAGGCTTTTCATAGAAAATAGCATGAGGGATTGAAATGAAAAAAAGACAGACATTTGCAGGGCTGGTGAACCTGTTCTTCTTTAGGACATAGCTTAGAAAATCACGTAAAAGCCTTTTCGGTGTGGAGCACTGTGGAAATATTGAACATTATGTTTGTGTCATGGTTCATAGATGAATGTTCTGTTTTGTGGCCTAAAGGCAATTTTACTTTTGACCATTACAACATTCGCGATCTCTGTAGCACCTGAGCGTGACTTTTAGACAAAACCGTCCTCAGGCTTTTTGCATGTCAAACTGTTTGTTATTTTTAGTAAAATTAGTTAATAGCTCTTACAGCCTTTAAACTGTTGAGAGCTTATGTACAAATGGTACATGATGTAATGTCTAGGTATACTTTAAATATCTTTAAAGTCATGATGAAGACATCATAGAACTTCCTGTTTTGCACTATACTATTTGTTAAGTTGCTCAATTAAAGATATAGTTTACCCAAAATACAAATTCTTTCATCCTGTATGACTTTTTGTTCTGTAGAATATAAAAACTGACACTTTTAAGAGTGTTGGTAACTGTATTGACTTCCATTATATGGACACAAGGCCACTGAGACATTTCTTAAATAAAAAATAAAAAAACAGGTTTTCAATCACATTAGGGTGAATAAATAATAACAGAACATGTCTGATGTGTTCATAATAGCTTGAATGCACTGCAAGTTGTTGTATGCCTGCCAAGCAAATACATGTTAATATAATAAAAGTTGTCTTAGTAATATTAACTTTTGTGCTGATTTAGAGCTTTTGTCGTCCCTGTACAGATTCACCCTGAAGAGGAAGACTACGGCTTTGAGATTGAAGAGAAGAATAAGGCCATCATTGTGAGAAGTGTCACCAGAGGTTCTTATGCAGAGGTATGGATGGGTTGAACTATTATACATCTTCTAGAATCCATCTAGTATCCATGCAGGATTGATACAGCTGTCCCAGAACACTGTTTACAGAAGAGGGATATTTCCTCCAGTTCATTAAGTATCACTACCCAAACAAAGTTTATCAATGACTTTGCATTCCCAAAGTCTAAAGCATCTACATTTGGGATTTTCCATACAACTGTTAGTTGGGTTTTCACTTCCACCAAAATGCTGTCCGTGCATTTTTCCATTGAGAGTCATGAAACCCCGACCGCTGGTCATTTTGAAAAACAGAGTCACCTTAAGTTTATTTACAGTTTAAAACACTTTTCTTTCAGTGTACTACACAATATAAAAATTCAACACAATCATATCTGTGTCTTCTAAAAAAATAAATTGTTATTGTCCATGTGGCTTATTCATGTCCCATAAGGTTTTATATTTAGTGGAAAGAGCAAGTCAGGGGTTCTCTGCCCTGTGCCAAGCTTTACAGTAACACAATCTGATAGAGTGCATTTATTTTTGTCCAGTCTATGGGGTTGTGTTGTAAACTGTACTCTGTACAAACTCTTCTTAAAGGCCAAGTCTAAAGAACACTGTCATTGAACAAACCACAAATGTTTCCATGGTCGTCCATTGGATGTGACCTAATGTATTTGGTGTTTTTTTGTTGGAAAAAACTTGGTTTATTTTGTGTTCTTTGAGGAAAGACCTCTTTAACTTTGCCTGGCTCTAAGTTATGTTTTTATGCTCTCTTGATCTTGGGATATTTCTGGTAGATAATTATGGTTGAGATCTAAACCACCTCTAATTTTACCCCACCGTAGCTGTTTGACTTGACACATGATGTTTTGTGTGTATAGCGAGTTCAGAAGAGCAGTGTAATTCTACTGGTGATAATGCAGGGACTCAATAGAAGCGCTGTGATTCTATTTGTGTTCTGACACTTGCGTCACACGCCGTTCTAATCTAAAGTCAGTCCGTTCATCTGTCAGGTCCGGGACACGCTTGCTTAATTCAGTCCCTCACAGTTCTGCTCTCTGGAGATTGGAGAGAAGCAATTAAACATGCCCCGTCATATTCTCCACTGAGCCTTCACACACTTTTCCCCTTTCCTCTTACATGTTCTTTCTTTTTTTCGCCTTTTACCTTTTGTTCTAAGAGTTCTCCCACTTTTTATATTTCTGTCAAACTCTCTTTTTTCAGTTGTTTTTCTCTATAGACAACTGCATTCTTGGGGTTTGTTATTTATTTATTTTCCCGATGTTTTTGACACTGTGCAGATGGCAGGTCTTCAGCCAGGGAGGAAGATCTTCTCCATTAATGAGGACTTGGTATTCCTCAGGCCCTTTTCTGAGGTTGAGTCCATGATCAACCAGTCCTTTTGTATACGTCGCTCTCTAAGACTGCTGGTGGCCACCAAGAACAAAGAGTAAGTCCATGTGTAGGGTGGAAATCAGATACCTGAACCCTTACTTTACAGTATGTGTTTAATGTAGATGAGTGTGTAAAATGATACTTCAGAAGTTAGGGTTACATGCAGGTGACCTGTACTCTGCAAACACTGTTCTTTTAACTGAAGAACTTGTGAATAATTAAACAATGTTCAGTAAACAAAGAGGCTTTCTTAATGTCATTATGTTTCAAACAATGACAATACTTTAAAATGTGATTTAATGTGTGCTTGTCTATTTCTAAAGGATTGTGAAGGTCCCAGACTTTCACGGAACACTGCCGTTTGTTCTGAGTGGTTCTTGTCCCCCGTACATTCATGCGGTAAAAAAAGGTGAGTTCCTATTGGTTAATTCAGAACACATTCATATTGATAATAACCAAAACACTCGTTGAATTGATTCTCTGTTGTTGGTCGGTGACTGTGTGTATCTTATACAAAGCCTGAAGCTAATATCCAAGTGCTTAATGACTAGAAAAACAGAGCATTCCTCTCCTTCTTCCATAAAATTTCACACATGTCATTATGATTCAAAGACCTCATTGCGTTCCCTCTGTCTAACCTGCCCTGCAGATGTTTATGTGCTATAAAAAGCAAATTCATGACACAGACTGCTGTGATCATATGATTAACATCTGGTGCTGTAACACGGCTTCTCACCTTTTAAGCGAAACATAGAATCCCCATTTTGAAGTGAAAACCGTGAGCTCATCCTCATGGAATGTAGACGAATGCAAAGATTTCTAATGTGTCATCAAAGCACACAACACACATGGGTTTAAATTCCAGGTTATGTGGTCTTTTTAAAAACCAAATCTGTATTTAAATGTTTTTATTTGAAACTTGTTGGAAATATGCATAGCCAGCTCCTCCACAAAGTCATATACAAGTACTCCACGTATCAAAGTTTGAGACAACTTGTCTGTGTTAACAGGATCTGAAGCAGCATCAGCTGGTCTTCAGCCCGGTCAGTGCGTTCTCAAAGTTAACGGCAACAACATGAACCAGAGTAGCTATCAGGAAGTTCTCGAGCATTTCAGCGGACATCAGCCAGTACTGGAGCAGCAGGACTCGGTGAGAATGAACATTTTGTGTGTGTGTGTTCGGCTTGTGTGGGTGTGTACTGTATATCCGTACGGTGAGCGTTTCTCATACTTTGTATACACGTTTCCTCTCTTTGTGATCGCGGCTGCTGTTGTCTTTCTCAGAGCTGTGGTCAGTGGGCGTACCGCGTGTATGAGGATGTGGAGGAGCAGATGTCTTTCAGGGCTTGTGAGAACGGCTCAGATTCGGAGGATGGCTGCACTAATGGAACAGGTAATGTGTCTGCGCGTGCGGTGTGCGTCTCACTGTGACAGGTATACAAAAGGCCATTGTAAAGACGAAAAGTAGCTGTGACAAGTATTTAAATATATGCAACTATAAAATAACACAAAACAGAATAAGAACAAAAAATTGCACTAAGCTTAAACCATACTCTATACTCCACTACTGTATATTCTTCCACACTGTACTATGATAAACTATACTCTACCATAATCTACTGAACTCTGTGATACTATACCACACCACATCACACTATACTACACCATAATAAACTATACTTTATAGTATTATGAAATAAAATGAGAAATAAAAAAAAAATTAAACTGTTGTAAAAAAGTGAAATATAGTAAAAAATAGAATATAAAAATAAAATGGCACGAAATAAATATAATTCGATGAAATACAGAAACACGAAAATACGTTTGTTCTTTTTATTTTTTGTTCTAGGTTCTGTTAGAAGGTTGGAACAGCTGTCCATATCTGATGATGGTCCTTTGGTCAGTCTCAACGTAGACAATGTTCACGTTGAACACGGGGTTGTGTACGAGTATGTCAGCACGGCAGGGATCAAACACTGCGTGCTGGAGAAGATGGTGGAGCCCAAGGGTTGCTTCAACCTGGCTGCAAAGGTCAGAGAAGGGTCAGGTTGATGACTCTTAGTCTCATGACACATGACTGTGCTTAGACATGGCATTCTGTTAACATTTTCAATTATAAATCAAGATGTGGAATTATTTAAAGCACATGCAACATCTGACAGAAATATTTTTCTAGCAATCATCAGAAGAAGTTCATGGGAAGTTTAAATGAGAGTTCAGCCAAAAATAAATATCTGTCCCATTTCGTCATCCTTTTGCCATTCCAATTTTGTATGTTTTAAGAAAAATGTTTTTCCTTATGCGTATGTGTTGTTTAATGTCAGATACTGAAGGCCTTTGTTAAGGATGATAGTCAGTTTGTGAGGAGCTGCCGGCATCTCATGTCTCAGAATGACAAGGTGGTGTCCATGCCACAGTTTGAGTTCAGAAACATATGCGACACCAAAATGGAGAGCATGGAGAAACGCATCCGCAGCTATGAACAGGTGAGACATTTCTGCTTTAGGATATTTTATTGCCTCACCTTAAATTAAATCCTTGCCTTGTTAAACAATCTATCTCACTCTCAGTTTGTGGAAGAGCTGCAGATGAGGGCCTGGCCCGCGTTTAAGCAGGCCAGCACTAAACCTCACGTTCTGAGCTGCATGGACTTTGTCCCTACCAACTGTCACCTGAACCTGATGCAGGTGTCCTGCCCTAAGAATACCACCACAGCTGGCCGAGCCTTCAGCATCCGCTTCGGGCGGAAGAACTCATTCTTCGGCCTCGATCCTGACCAAGGTGTGTAGATGCTGGACATAAGCAATATTTGGTCAAATCTAACAAATGGATTTAAGGATTCATTTTGAGAATTTACACAGTGAATCGCTATAATTATATGTAATAAAGTCCCTAAATAGTTTTCTTATGTGTGAATCAAGCACACTGCCTCTGTTAACCAAACCCACCCTTATGATCATTGAAAGTTGTAAAATAGTAATTAAGCGGTACAGTAGAAACCATACAGGCCTTGTAAAAACCACAGCCTTTTATTGCTTCTATTCCCAAAGCAATCCAAAGCTTTCACGTTAAAGAATACACCTCTATCAGATCTCCATTAAGACACCATTAGACCATGATGAGGGCCTTTTAGTGATGTCATTGTCCCAAAGGCCCACGGTGTACATCTCTTCTCATCACTTTTTGATTTTTATTTATGAGGCCTCAAACTTTATTTAATAATGCTGTTATTGGCTGTTTCTTCAAGCAAAGCTTTTTTGGGGTTGAATTGAAGTTCCACAAGCCAGGTGAAGTTGTCCCATCTGGCTCTTGTTTTTGGCTTGGAACACTACAGCACAACCTGCTAGCGATGGGGTGTAATCGTCCAAGAAACCAAGAACTGCTTTGTCCATTCTAGGCCTCGGTTAGGCTGCACATCTGTTGTGCAGTCGTCTTACAGTCAGAGATGTTTCACATTCCTCTGGTACACTTCTATGCCGTCTGAGCCTCATGGTTCACGACTTCACCACATACAACAGTAGGCTTCATTGCATCTAAAGGCTTTCAGGCATTTAATTCTTCTGTTTAATTGAGTAAGAGCTGTTATAAAGCTGCACTCAAAAACCTGCTGAGATACCTACCCGGAGAGCATTTAAAAGCCATGCTGTCTGCAGGAACGCTGTTCCAAAGGGTAGTTTAAATGATTATGCCACCGTCTAAGCTGTCATGCTTTAGGCACCATCTTAAAAGAAGTATTCATTTTAGAAAAGACAATCCAACAATGCATTAGAGGTCTTGCATTAAATGGAGGAAGATTTACAAGAGAAATCTCTTATATTGATCTCATTGATTCATGTCCAAATTTTCTTTCTGCAGCTAACCTGAATCCAATGTCTCACGCCATACACTGTGTGACAAGCATGGCTGCCCCTTCCTGGAGCTGTCTGAGTTCAGATGAAGAGACTGAGGAGGGAGAGAACGGGGCTGAGAGCGGTGGGATACACGAAGAAGGGGGTCTAAGTTTCCTCCTTAAACAGGAAGACACAGAGAGCCAGGATAATTATATTTTCCTATACAATCGCCTGGATATCGCAGTGCGAGAGATGAAGCAATATGTGGCCCAGATTGATGTGTAAGTGATAACGTGACATGTCGACATTGTATTTTGTGAAGTTTTTCGTCAGCATATTTATATAGACCACGGTTTCGACTTTCAATTCCTTTCCCATGTAATAGAAAATCAGGGAGGTATCAGGGAAGAAAATTAATAAGTTATAAACCAGAGAAAGCACTTGTTTGATGCACTAACCACATTTTGCCACTCTAAATTTTCATCCCATTGCATCTCAGTGGTTTTTAAACCCCCATCTTTATGTTCCTGAACCACAAAACTTCAGGATGTTCTTTTAAAATACCCTAGAATTATCTATGGGTGTGACAAAATAAAACACAGTGGATTTTCAGTGGATTTCCACAAGCTCTCCGGAGGAAACAATGTTTGTTATTCAGCAGCTCCAGAAACATGTGGTGAAGTTAATTGTCAGTGAAATTAAGACATTTCTCAATGTCATCGCACTGCCTTATCCCATAAAAACAGACCATAAATAAAATGAAACAAAGGAGGCTAGAATTATATTAATATATTAACAATTATATTATATAGCATAATGTTATTAATCATGAATGGATCAATAAAAACCCAGAGTCAGAAAAGCGTTTCTGTCTACATCTGTTTTATGCTTTTCCAAATATGACTGTTTGGTCTTAGACTCCTGTCATCCATAACCGGACCGACCCAACCACATGGTTCTGAGCCTCCCTCATTCGAAAACTCCTCCTCGACCCCTCCCATACCAGAGGAGATGGACCAGGACAAAGCAGAGCATGGAGGGAACAAAAGAGTATGCTTTAAAGTGAATGAAGACGACCAGGACGATTCTGGCCACGACACCATGAGCTATAGAGACTCCTACAGGTGGGCAAAAGAATGTCTTTAATGGGATTCTGATACTTGCTAGAGCCATGTTGCACAGGTTTATTTATCAATTTGGCAACATGACAGCCATAATAAATATACAATTACGTCACTAAAGAAGGTTTAGAATTACTTTGCTTGAAATTATCCCAAAAAATGAAAATTCTTTTATCATTTACTCAGAAAGATACTTTAAAGATGTTGGCAACTGGCACCCAGTGGAAAAAAATGTGTGCTACTGCTGTTACACTGGTTGCCCATTTTTTTTCAAAATTTCTTCTTTTGTGTTCTGTGGAAGAAAGAAATTCCAAAAAGTTTGATATGGCAAGTGAGAAGAAATTGACATGTTTTTTATTTTTGTTAACATTTATGGAGACATTGATTAAGATGAGTTTCATTATGTTATAAATTACATAATAATATTTAAAACAAAAAACACTTTTGTACATACTTAAGGTAATTAACTGAAATGTTATCCACAAAAAATTCACCCACTTATTTTTTTAGCTATTCATGAAATTTTGTTCCATGACAGTTCATATAATATGCATGAAAGATGATTTAAAGTCCCAGTCCTCCAACACAGATGAAGCAGACAGCGAGGGAGGAAAAAGGCGCGTGTGTACTCAAGTCTGCTTCTCCTGTGAAACAGATGTTGCTAAAACAGACACAGAGATGAAAAACATCCTTGACATAAAACCTGTTGTGCCATAGCAACCATGAGTCTTCCATTCTACTGCCGAGACGCCCTCTCAACCACTAAAGAATACAGTCAGTCATCATTGTTATATCGCCGTGTTATATGGACCGGAATTTGTTTGCGTCTCATCTTGATTTGAGACAGAGCTTAGACTGACCACAAACAGTGTGTGGGTTTTCTGCTTCTGGTGGGAGAAGTGGACGTCTGTCCTAACTCCCTCTATCATTATGTGGCGTTCCGCTTTTAAACCCTGTTACTCTGTGTTGAGATGAGCTCATGTACAGCTGCAATTTATAGATGGAAACATTTTTTCTACATTGTGTACAGTAGCTAAATGGTTCTATGAAAGCAGGCTGTCTTGTTATCATGAAAGAGGTTAGAGACCGTTTCTGTTAGAGATTGTGAATGCTTGGGAAGATTGAAAGGTTAAGTACAAAAATGCGCGTTCTCTCTTCCCCCCATTCTTTTTCTTACATCTTGGAATATTGCAACCTGTTGCAACAGTATCTGCTTCCATTCCTGGTTTGTGGTAGCACTAAATTCTTTTTTCTTCTCTGTGGGGTGTGGAAGGGAACCTCTTTTCATGGTCAGTGTACAACTGGGTGGCAGTGTCTATAGCTTTTAGGACCAAAAAAGCTTTTTCAAGGTTTCAATCCGTCTTAGAATAAACATTTCATTGCTAGTTCTTCTGGGTAAAATATGAAACTGAATGTTTGTTGATGTTGAAGATCATGTGGTTGGTGAAATGGCTCCAGTAGCAGAATCCTGGGAAATGTTTGTTTAACCTTGTGTCTATCTTTGTCCTTTGATCATTGTTTCAGTCTTTTTGATTTAGTGTATATTGTAGGCAATGCTTTTTTTCTGAATAGAAGAATACAGTAGCCTAAAAAGCAGATGTATCCTTTAACCGTCCGGTCCCAAGTGATGATCTCAGTTCCACTTAAATTCTCACAGATGTTCTAGGAAAACTAACCACAGGTGCAGTTCAACACATGACAAATACGAATGTTTCCGCTAAAGCCCAAAATGCACAGATATCTTTGGTCTTAGACTAATATTTCACCCCAAAGTGGAATTTCTATCATCCTTTACTCACCTTCTTAACATGTATGACAATTTTCTCAAGAAGATATTTTAAAGAATGCTTGTTACTTGCTTACAATAGAAGTGACTTGATGCCACTGCCGTTTGATTGCAACTTGAATGTCTTATATAAGTCGCACAGGGTTGAAATGACAAGGAAAAATAAATAATAACAGAATTTTCATTTTGGTGGAATAAAAAGGTATTTGAAAAATCTGTCAAACAAGAAAAATGACGCATGGATTCTAAACTCAGAAAAGTTTATAGTGAACAAGGTTTAAATATTTAAAACTTTGAAATATGTATATATTGTTTTATCATCATGATGTCTTATGTTTTATAAATGAAAGGTCAACATTTGACCTTTTCAATAGTAACATTATAGAAAAATGAGTTACACTTTCAATTAAAGTAAGTCCAATTTTGAAATGATGACATTTTAACCTCTTTATTAGTTATTATAACTAAAGACATTTTAACATGAATATGACTGTCTTTATTTTCTAATTTTTCAGTGAATGTAACAGCAACCGAGACTCAGTCCTGTCCTACACAAGCGTCCGAAGCAACAGTTCTTATCTGGGCAGCGATGAAATGGGCTCAGGTAATCGTCCTCTGTCGGGATTTCATTACAGTTTTAACAGCAATGTTTTATAGTCGCAGAAAATAACATTTTAAGTTATTTTCCAGGAGATGAGTTGCCGTGCGACATGCAGATTCCTCTAGACAAGCAAGATAAACTGCACGGATGTTTGGAACATCTATTCAATCAAGTACGTTGATTTATTTTCTATAGATTTTAACTTGTCCCAAATCAAATCTAATATTCAGTTTTTAATCCATACCATTTCTTTTCTTTTTTTTCTCTTGCACTCCCCCAGTAAAGTTTATCACATTATCCTTTATCTTCTATCTTCTTTGACCTTTACCCCTTTGCCCTTTGCTCTCCGTATCTATCACCTTTCAAAGGGCATGCTAAGAGATTCTGAACCCCTATCCATTTCTCCCAATCCCTCATATTAATAATTGCTCTTTAATGCAGTGTAGACATGTCGCATGGAACAGACAGAAGTCAGCAGGCTTGGATCACTGAAAGCTTGTTAGCACAGAATGTGTGTGTGCTGATAGGTGTGCTTGTTTCATTCTTAGGTGGATTCCATCAACAGTCTTCTGAAGGGCTCTGTCATGAGCAAAGCTTGCGAGGAAACCAAGCATTTTCACACCGACCACAGTCAACCAGGTAACGCCCGCTCAGGGTGTGAACGTGTGCTGTATTTGAATGCGGGCTATGTTTGGAAACTAGTGAGGGATGTATGTCTGAGTGTTCAGGTTGTCCGTTAAAGTGCACAAAGGGTGTGTGTGTTTTGTGTGATTTTAGCATCTTGCCATGTGCAGATATAAAATTATTTCCTGTGTGTTTTATATATTTTTGGAGTGTGCATAATGTTATGAGACCCTGCAGTTATAGAATAACCGTTTTACCACTTTGCAGGCTTCACACTTTTGAGATTCTCACACTTATGTTTGTATCTGAACAGAGTTTCGACACACAGATGACTGGACTGTTCGCTGGAGGTGTGTTCTGCATAAAAACATCCAGGAGGACCCTTGGAACCTGCCCATTTCAATCAAATCTCTAATGAACAGTCTTCATCGCTTTGTTGAAGGTATGTTCAGTCTGGAAAGATATTGCTGACAAAATAAGGTCAAAATTGACCCTAACTTTGTGTTGTTAAGTCTAAAGTATTAGTGTAAAGTTTTTTTATGCATGTTTTAAACAGACTCCGTATACCTCCCTTTTTTGTGATTTCTTTTTACTCATTATTTGACATCCTTTATGTTTGTTTGTGGGTTTTGCGTTTGTTTAACCAATAAATAGTATTAAAAAGAGCTCCTCAACTTTATCACACACTGTTTATTACTATTTATTATTGTGTTATTCTAAAAACTTTGCAAAACTCCGTTTTCAAATATTTCCAAAAACCATGTGTAGTTAATATTTAGATATATCCCCAATCAAGAATATCAATATATATTTTATTTATAAATTTTAATAGATATTTAAATATATCAAGAATATAAATGTGTAACTACACATAAAAAACATGATTTTTGAAGTAGAAAAATATAATCCCTTTTTCAAATAAACTTTTCATTCATAATATTATATGATTGTAAATCAAAACTTGTGTCGATTTAATTTTTGGCTTTGTTCTAAGTCTTGTGTGTGTACGTGCGTGTGTGTGTGTGCGTGCACGCACTCGCATGCATTTGTGTTTGTGCGCTTGTTTGCGTGTCTGTGTTTATATCTGTGTTTATATCTGTGTATTACTGTGTTTCAGATGGAAGAAGTCAACTTTTGTTGGCGTTGCTTAAATGCACAGGTAAGTTACACCTGGATGAATATATTCCCCTTTTCGTCAAATTTGTTCAGTGTTGAACCAAAAATTTGTATGTAATTTTATTCCTGTGTTATGACTCAGATTCTTGGACATTTAAAAGATAACTTTTTGATCCATACTACAGCACGTGTGTGCATGCGTGTGTGCTGACCCAAACCTCTCAAGTGTTGACTATATCCCAAAATGAAGGAGTGTTTAATAGGAATTTCGTAGCTTTGAGTGTGTGTGTACTGTATATACACATGTATGTGCCAAACTGTAAGGCGTGGCTGTTTGTGAGAAGCTGAAGGAGCAGTAGACAGAGATTAAGTGAGAATGGAGAGAGTGGGTTTGTCTCGGGGGTCTGCTGAGGGAGACATATGGAAGCTGTTGAGCGTTTGCTTTGGAATCTGATCTAGAGCTCTTATCCCTACTGCTTCACACAGACACCCGTTCCCACCCAGAGTCACACTGAACCCCACCATCTGTTTAAACTATTACACAATCTGAGCGTGACTTACATTGGCTTTAAAACATTTGGCATTCCTTTGTAACTGTGATGTGTACCAATGTTAGTCTCTGAACAATAAATTAAAGTGTATTAGTATGGTGCTAAACAAATATAATACAATTGTTGTGCATTGTAAATGCAATGTGCAACCTGTAAATATATCTTAATCATATTTTATTTACATTAAAAAATTTTGCCACAGACACAGAACTCCAGTTGCGCCGAGACGTTATATTCTGTCAATCCCTGGTCGGGGCGATGTGCTCATTGGCTGAGCAACTGGTCAACGCGCTGAACCTGCGTTTCAACAATAATGGCGAATACGAGGAAGACAGTAAAGAGGTCAGCCGAAAGTGGCTGGAACAGATCTCCACCATCGGAGTGCTCTTTAACTTCCAGTCCACGCTCTCTCCACACATAGTAAGTCTCTCTGTATTTCCCGGGATTTAAACACAGATTTTCTTCTGTACTAGAACCACTAGAGTGGTTGAAAGCTTACAATACATTGTTTGGCCGAAAATGATTCACAAAAAGCCATTGAAAGGCTTGTTATCTAAAACCAAACTTGAGATTGGTCTGCATTCTTGAAATTTTATCTCAGGATGGTGACGTAAAGACTAAACCCAAACTATCACATGCTAGACCTCACTGAATTTCATGTAACCTCATGGGTTTCTACACAACTGAAAGCTAATCTCATCAAAGTTTCAGTTCTTTACAAGACTTTATAATGCTGTGTCAAAATCACATAATCTGTTTAAGCATAAAAAACTCAAAATGTTTCTTTTGACAGAAACAAGAGAGAATTATGCTGGAAGACACGAAAGCAGCCCTGCAGGATCTGGAGAAAGTCACCGTGTTGTTCCGCTCGCTGGAGAATGAGTGTCTCGTCCCAAGTATGACAGCATATACATTAACACATGGAAGGAATAGTCTGTATAGAGATCAGCTGTAAAAGTTTGAAAACTGAAGGGTGTGGTTTCTGTTTCCCACACTGTTGTTGACCAAATGATACGTTTTAGCTTTAAATAATTTTTTTTTAATAACATTAAATTCCTACAGAGAGACAAAAATATACAGGACTATACAAAAGTCTTTGGCACGTCAGTACTTTTGTTGTTTCAATGGTTTGAGTCAGTATTTATATCAATTGCAGTAGTGTATCATTAGAAAATGTTCCAACGTTTCTAAAAATTTATTTATAATAATGCTAACATAATAGATTTGCATGGAGGTGTCTTGAAACTTCATGAAGACATTAACACAGGTCTTCTGAATTTAGACTGTTTAAGTTTTAGAAATGTAAAATAGTTGACACAATACTGTAACTAATATAAATAACAAACTTAAAAACATATATTGGGGTAAACATATGTGCAAGGTTGGATGCTGTAAGCCATTAATGAACTCCAGAAACAATGACCAGAATATCCCTTTCCATAAATAGTTACATCCAGGGTAACTCCCTTTTGTGATAAAAACTGTATAATTTCACTAAAAATTTGAAGCCAAAACTGTCATCCGTTTATAGCATCACCCCTCCCCAAACACACTTCCCTTCTCGGCACAAACACACACACCCTCCAGATGTCCTCCTCTCTGGGAATGTCGGCACTTGCTTAGTGGTGATACGAGTCTTATCAGAGCTTTTCTGCTTTGGTTCGAGTGAATCAGAGGAAGGATTTTCAGCTTTTTTGCTTGCTTCTGAGGTGTTTTGTTGCAAGGTCATCCGAGTCAATCTGTGTTTAGTACAAATGTAAACAGCTCAGCTGCTTTCCCTGAATCATACATCTGCATGGTTTTCTCCCAATGGGTTTATACATCTCAGAGTGAATAAAGTCAATGTGATCGAAACATTAATAATAATAATAGTAATAAAAAGTCATTATAAAGTCTCATATTAGATCTTCTCTTTCAGACACATCAGTGCATTATCAGGTTGAAGGGAATCGGCAAGCCATCAGGGTGACCATGTTTCTGGACAGGTGTCAGTTCAGTGAGCTCCCTACTCGACTCCAGAACGGAGGCTCTCTGAAACTTCAGGCTGTTCTTTTCACAAGAGGTACATTATGCACATAAACACTGGAGAAGTTAAAGTCTTTTTCCCCCTCATGGCATTTGTTATCAGTATGACTCAAAAATATCTGTGTGTTCATCTGGGTTCAGAATGACACGAGTGAGAGCAAGTGATGGCCTAATTTTTGGACGATCTATCATTTTAAACATAACAGCAGTGTATTTAAAAAGGATGGTAACAAAGAATCTCAAATACTATTATACAAAAAAAGGATGAATTTGAGGATGATGAGATGTGTTCTCTGATTTTGATATTGTATAGAGATGTATTAGTGTCCACTTTGTTGAGTGTTGATACTGTAGGACATTATTTGAACCTTAGAGATATTTGGGTGCTTTCTGCTGTCCTTCAGTGCCATCTAGTGGTATTTTTAAAACATGAAGTTGACACAAAGTATAAAGTTGTGCATTTTTAACTTGTATTAGGCCTTGAGAAACCAGAGGGTGTGTTGTCTCAGGATTTTGTTGCGATGGAAGAGTTTCAACAACGGACAAATGCTCTGTCACTAGAAAAGGTCAAAGGTTATTACCGCAAACTCAGGTAAAGCCCAACATTACATTTAAGCAGATGAAGAGATGCCAGAGCCTGCATTTTTAATGGGTTGTGATGTTATTTTTAGGGCTTTTTATCTGGAAAAGTCAAATTCAGACTCAAATTCCACTGCTATGAAAATTGACCAGGTTGGTGTATGTTCTTATTAAAATTTCTCTACAAAAATTTAAAAATGAATATTGATCTGACGGTTTGTTTAACAACCCTTGTTTCCCAGCTGCTCCGGCCACTCAACACCTTGGATGACCTCTGTCGGCTCATGCAGACGTATATGAACATTAAAGCTGGTTCGGCGGGTCAACCCTCAGGTGTCAGCGTTCTGCTGGTGTCCTCAGAGCTCTGCAGTCGTCTGGGGGCATGTCACATCACCATGTGTGCTACTGGAATGCAGAGGTACCAACGGGAAAAACTGATTAATGTTGTCTTGGATCTGCATGCTGATCTTAATACAACAGATAAATAGAAACTCTTAATGAGTAAAAGCCAAACCCTGGTGCTCAACTTTCAGTCTGCTTTATTTGAATTAATTGATCTTTTAATACGAAATTTCAGTTTATTCCGAGTTAGTACATGTGAAGAATATGTTATAAAATATATCTATTATATATAGACCCCTTGAGTCTTGCGAACCCCCTGCTTTAGTTTTTCAGATGAGTTTTTTGTTGCTTTAAGAGCTTTACTGTATTTTGCAGGTGCACTTTGACTGTATCACTGGAGCAGGCTGTTACTCTGACCAGAAACCACGGCCTCATGCCTCGCTGCCTCATGCAAACCATGGACATCATGCGAAAACAGGTACATGACACAACTGCAGACTGATGTAATGAATTCTGGTAGAGAAAATGGTGTTTGTAGGATACTTTCTTCAAATATTTGCTCTTTGTTTGCAATTTTAGCATTGTGAATGGATGTTATATTAACAGTCAAAACACAAATGTATGTGTTTAAAACTATTTATTGAAATATCTTATTACTATAGATAATACTGTCCACACATTAAATCATACCGGTCTATGCAAATTTTTATGCAAATAGTTCACTTATAATAAAGTCACTTTATGTTGGTTTTATTGTCAATATAGCAAATTTATATTTTGCTAAATCTGATGATGATGATGTGTATATATATATATATATATATATATATATATATACCATCTTTCTATCTAAAAATGAAAGAAAAATGCTAAACATGTTTTATTTTCTCGTTGAGGACATTCATGGTGGTACCTTTTTGTAATTATTTAGTACTCTATTTGAGCAATTGATACATTACATATATTACATTGTTACTGTAAAGACTTAAGTATAATTTTATCTTAACAAAGCTCAGCAGTGAACTAATATCTCACATATAAGTTATATAAACTTAAAGCATTAGAATCGGCATCAGCTGGTCAACATGACAATAAAATCCTGATTGGAGCACTCCTAATGAAAACCCTTGGTTTTCAAGGTTAACATTTGTGTTTGTGTCTATATAAGGTAACAAATGAATACTAAACAAGTACATCACTTTTAGAACCAGACATTTTAAAAAAAATTATTTACTGAAATATAGAGCATGAAATATACTATAGATAAAATCTGTATTGTTCTGTCTTATAAACTGTCAATCTATCTTCACAGGGCACCAGAGTGGAGATTTCTGCCAAAAATCTGAGGGTAATGGACCAGATGCCCCCTTTTGCTCCCAGGTATCACTTTTACCTTTTCATTCCTGCTTCAACCTCAATAAAAAGATGTGAATCATCTAACAAAGATCTTTTTGACCTCCTCTTAGGCTCTTCAGGTTGTGTTTACCACCCTCTGATGGAGATCTTTGAACTTAACACGTGTCTCTAAGAGCTTCTGGTTGCTGAGAGATATTAAGACTGGTGTAAAGAGCTCTTATACATTATAAACCTGTCTCACTCCTGACCAGCCTCATCCAGAAAGGTCTGACTCGGGTCAAAGCAACAACAACAGCCCAGCCATGTCTATCTGCTTCTCTGACAGATGGGAATATCCTTAATGCTAACTATGATAATCTCTGCAAGCAGTGTTTATCCACATTTCTACATTGTTGGAGTGTCTCCCATAGCATCTGGACTACATGTCAGGGAACAGAATAGCTCGGCCCTCCTGGAAAAGGCTGTTTTGTGTTTCACACTGCCTTTGACTGCAATGTTAGTCTTGGGTCTGGTTTGGTCTGTGGATGGTGTGGTTCAGTTTAGAAAGGTGGTGATTATGTGCAATTACTGTAGTTTAGCATGAGTGTGTGTGCGCTATATGACAGGAGGTGGCGTTCTCATGCCGAGAGCTTATCAGGTATTAAAACACAACTGAAGTCATTCCAGCTACATGGACCAGTTTTATGTTCTATCTGTCCTATTGTTTATTATTTTCACGAGGCTTCAAGTTCCATCAGTTTTTCATTTATTGAAGGATAACAGGCAATCTGGTGCTAGACTCAAGATAAAAATCAGTCTGGTTAAAGAATGCGAAAGATTTCACCATATCAAAGTGTCGATATTGAAGGAGAACAGGTTTATCGATTGATAAACTGGAAAAAAAATGTGTATAGCACTTTTTTTAAACATGACTGTTCAAGGAATTCGCACAGAAAAGCACAATAAAATGCTTGTGTTCTTCAAAAGTGTTTGTTAAACCGTACTGCACACGGTCAAGAATAGAGCACATGCAAAAGGGAACATTCAAAAATGAAAAGATATAGTAGAATTTTATTTTTTATGTAGGTAAATATATATGTACCAGAGGGGTATGCTTCTTTGGGAACAGCAGTGCTATAATTTAAAGAGTATTAATATGTTAAAACAACAAAATATAATACTGTACATCTTTCGTTTTGTATACTTAGTGTATATTTGGATATAGGAAACTTTATTGTGCTTTTTCATAATGTGTTCAGTATTTAAATTTCTAACTGCGGTCAGTAAGCGAGAATGCCTGGGAGTTTAGTAGTGTACCTGGACTAGTTCAGCGAAGTTGTACAGTATTCGCAATGGGCTTTTGTAATGTACTATTTTTGTTTAATTCTACATTTTTAACATATTGCTATATATGTGATCTTTATGAATCGTAACTAGGAGGCGAGTAAATATAATGTCCTTGTATTTGCATCATGTATGTTCATCTCATTCAAAAGTTTGCTTATATTTTAGTTTTGGCCATCTTTTACGTAGCATGACAGTACAAAGTTGCGACTTAAGACCACAGTGTAATAATTTACAAAAGTAATACTTGAATTGATGCTTCATCTATGTTCAGTGCTAGGAATATGCATTATAATTCATTGGTCTTACAAGTTCCTCAATCCAGACGTGTTAAAACTGGAAGCAACTTTAACAGTTGCGTATGAAAGAAATGTTTATGTGTGATTTCTGTTTTGAAGGTCTTAACTGTTGTTATATACATCGCTTTATAATGCCCACGTGATACTTATCATTTCTTTTGGAAATCTTAAATCTAGTAAAACCCAAAGACAGAGCATTAGTATGTTTCTATCACTGTTTGTTAAAATCTCAGGTTTCTGCTTAATCCATTAGTGTCCCACTCAACCGCTGTCATAACTGCAAAATGTAACTCATAATTCAACTGAAATATGGTATGCAATGTTTTTTTTTGACCTAGTAGTATTAAGTTCATATTGCCAATTTTCTGCCTCAACTTCAAGTGTACTTTTAGCTCAAAGAGCAGAAAATCTATTTAATGGTGCTTAAAGCCTTTCTACTGCAGGGCTTACAGTTCTTTTTTATCGTTTACCTGTGTATTTTTCCCTTTATTTTTAACAGTTTTTAATTTCTCAGACTTGTTTTTTATTATCAGATCAGATTAATCAAAAACTCACTGGTGGAGTTACGGAGTTCACATGACCTTTACACATCTTAACTTATATAATGCTCGAGTCTCGTGTCTTTTCTGCTGTACGGAATTGCAAAGCTGTTCATTTTTAATACATTAAACGATTCTCGCTGCTTACGTCAGCATATACACGGCTGTTTTTAACTCCATGTAGAATAATTGTGTCCCTTAACGGCCTTATGTAACAGTAGCCACATTTCTTTATGTAGTCCTATCAGGTTAAACTGAGGGCCAACGGTTCCACCTGTACGTACGTCAAGGGGCCTGGAGCCCTTGTGTAAAATAATCATGTACCCCAAAAACTTGTGTGCAAGAATACAACCCCGATAACAGTGCCAGTTTGACTGGAGACATCCTTAAAGCTCTCTTAGATATTTCTCTGTTCTGTATGGAATGCATCGCTAATATCAAACCAATAAAACATGTTTATAAGTGATTTTTCTTCACTTGTGTCTTTGTACTTAGAAGGTAAAGATGAACCCCCATATGATCCCATTAACAACTCAACCTGATATTACATGGCATCATATTGAGAGTCTCTACGTCACAGCCCCTCTTCTGCATGCTTTGGGGGCATGCAAAGTTCCTGGTGCTCTTTTGTAAGAACAAACCCAATGCATTTCTCTCCTATGACTTGCATTTGAACATTGCATCCCAAACTGCTTGAAAGATAGCCGGAAGATGTCAAGATAAAGGACGACCCATTGCAGTTTATCCACAGCCGCACTACAGAACACACCCTGGTTCGGGAATGTCTGCCCACTTTAGGCACTCATTGGGCTTTTTTGAACTCGAAGCATGGTGAAGAAATCGGCCAACGGGGAAGTTTATCACCCCCCGGCGGGGGAGAAGAAACAGAAAGTGGGCTTCGTCGGACTGGACCCCGCGGAGACGAGCCGAGACGGCGCACTTCTCATCGCCGGTTCCGAGAGCACGAAACGGGGCAGCATCCTCTGCCGACAGAGGTCCAGCCTCTCCAGGGGACGCATCGCCCACAAACGAAACGCGCGCTATAGGAGACTGCAAAATTTCCTTTATAATGCGCTGGAAAGACCTCGGGGCTGGGCGTTCGTTTATCACGCTTATGTGTGAGTATTTCCTCCGTCCTCTCTGCACGGGTTTGGAACACATTAGGCTCTCAGCATCCGGGATGCTACGCCCAGAATGCTGAAAGTTTGCCGGCCTGCCTGCGGGTTTTGTCGCAGAGCGCCGCTCGTGCAGTGCACGGAACATTTCTCTTATAAAAGTTGGGTTTGTTATCCTGCTGTTAGTGTACATATCAGTCGTACTCTGTATTTCAACACCAAAGTGATGAATGGGTTTGGGTTACCAGTTCTTCTTGTGCACCATTGAACCCATCACATATTTAATAGGTGCAAAAATTGTCAAAAATCCTTTAAGTTGATTCTGTTTGATTTTTTAAATCTTATTGCATAGTATTATTGTGTGTGTGTGTGTGTGTGTGTGTGTGTGTGTGTGTGTGTGTGTGTGTGTGTGTGTGTGTGTGTGTGTGTGTGTGTGTGTGTGTGTGTGTGTGGATTCTTTATCATGTTTCTTATAGGAATACTCTTAAAATAAAATAAATAAACTTTGAAATTCTTATTAGAATCCAGTAGAAATTTCCTATAAGAATCCTATAGGAATTGTTCCAAAATATGATTGGAATTCTTACTAGAATCCTATAGGAATTGTTCCAAAATATGATTGGAATTCTTATTAGAATCCAGTAGAAATTTCCTATAAGAATCCTATAGGAATGGTTCCAAAATATGATTGGAATTCTTACTAGAATCCAGTAGAAATTTCCTATAAGAATCCTATAGAAATGGTTCCAAAATATGATTGGAATTCTTACTAGAATCCTATAGGAATTGTTCCAAAATATGATTGGAATTCTTATTAGAATCCAGTAGAAATTTCCTATAAGAATCCTATAGGAATGGATCCAAAATATGATTGGAATTCTTATTAGAATCCTGTAGAAATTTCCTATAAGAATCCTATAGGCATGGATCCAAACTATGATTGGAACTCTTATTTGAATCAAGTACATATTTCCTATAAGAATCCTATAGGAATGGATCCAAAATATAATTGGAATTCTTATTAGAATCCAGTAGAAATTTCCTATAAGAATCCTATAGAAATGGTTCCAAAATATGATTGGAATTCTTACTAGAATCCAGTAGAAATTTCCTATAAGAATCCTATAGAAATGGTTCCAAAATATGATTGGAATTCTTACTAGAATCAAGTAGAAATGTCCTATAAGAATCCTATAGGCATGGATCCAAAATATAATTGGAATTCTTATTAGAATCCCGTTGAAATTTCCTATAAGAATCCTATAGGAATGGTTCTAAATACGACAGACATTCTTATTAAAATCCAGTACATACTTCTTGTAAAAATCCTGAAGGCATGGTACAAAAATATGATAGAAATTCTTATTAGAATTCGAAACAAATTTCTTAAGAATCCTTTAGTACGGTATTTCTAATCATACAAATTATCAATCTAACAAAACAATCGTTTTTTTAGATTAGATTAGATTCAACTTTATTGTCATTGCACATGTAGGATACAAGGCAAAGAAGTGCAGTTAGCATCTAACCAGAAGTGCAATAAGCAGTAAATACAGGATATATATGTAATATATACAATAATAATACAGAATATATGAATATAGATAAGTATTATGGACAGATTTACAGGTTAATATACAAGCAGATATACAGGCAGGTGTGCTATGAACATCCTATACATTATGTACAAGTGTATGTACACTTTAGACAGAACTATAAACATAATTTACAGTATTGCAGTGGATGGTAAAGTGCATTTGGAATTTTTCAGTCTGCAAATGGATTATCCAGTGTTACTGAGTGAACAGTAGTGCATGTAACAACTGGTTATTGTGATGAGTATTTAAATAAGTAATAGCAGGTGAAGTGTTATAGAGGGAGGAGTCTGTGTGTAAGGTGGGGGGTGTAGGTGTGTCAGAGGGAAGAGTTCAGTAAGGAGACAGCTTTTGGGAAAAAGCTGTCCCTCAATCTTGTTGTCCTTGTCCGGAGGCTCCTGAAGCGCCTCCCAGAGGGCAGGAGGGTAAACAGTCTTTGGTCAGGGTGAGACGAGTCCTTGAGGATGCTGCGAGCTCGACGAAGACAGCGCTTCCTCTGGATGTCCGCAATAGCAGGGAGTGTAGTTCCTGTGATGCGTTGGGCAGTTTTCACCACCCTCTGCGGCGCTTAAACAATAGTTAATACAATAGTTAATTAAACAATAGTTAATACACTTACAATAACAAGACTTTTAATTTTCCTACATTATCACAAAAAACCAAAGTATGTTTTTAAGATCTGTTTGTTATAACTTAATAAAGGGAATAATTCATAAGTTTGTGGCAAACTGTAATATATAGTATGAGAGGATAGCTGTTAGTACACAGTGCTCTCCGTTTTCATTTCAGCACTGGTCAGCTCCTGTATGATGTCACAGTTTTCTATATTTTCGCAGAATTTGGTTTCAGAGTTTTATTTGTCGAGCAACATATTCCTAAACTAAATGAATGTTATTTGGATTATGTTGTGTGTTCATGGTGAGTATAACATGTTTTTAAAACCATACATCACCACTTTACTGTACAGCTTTGCAGTGTAAAAAATATTTTACGTGGCTTGGAAAATATCATACAAATGAACTGTATTGTTAACCTGGTCAAATCTATTAAATAATTTTTAAGTGTCAAATATTAAAATAATTGATTAATAATCCTTTATTTTTTCTCTAAATTTAACAAACAGTTTTTAAGTTTGTGCAATGATAAACGTATTTATTTAACAATATATATGTAATACACCTAATATGTTTGTGGAATTCTAAGAGAAATACACTATATTACCAAAAGTATTCGCTTACCCGTCCAAATGATCAAAATCAGGTGTTTCAATCCGCCCCGAATGGTTCAGCATACCAAGAAATTTTGGAAAATTCCATGGTCCCAAATTTGTGAGAACAAAGCAAGATCCATAAAGACATGGAAGACAGAGTCTGGTGTGGATGAACTTGACCGGCCTTACCTCAACCCGATAGAACACCTTTGGAATGAATTAGAGACTGAAAGCTAGGCCTTCTCATACAACATCAGTGTGTGACCTCACAAATGCGCTTCTGGAAGAATGGTCAAAAATTCCCATAAACACACTCCTAAACCTTATGGATGGCCTTACCTGAAGAGTTGGGGCTTTTCTAAAGTGTGGACCAACATCATATTGAACCGAATGGATTAGGAATAGGATGTCACTTAAGATCATGAGCGAGTCAATGCAGGTGAGCGAATAGTTTTGGCAATATAATGCATCTTAGATAATCACGTGTACTTAATTTTTCTTATAAATGGACACAATTTAAACATTATGTTTTCATAATTTCAAAGCTTTAAATATTTACTCATTTGTTTTGGTGTAAATTGTTCCACGTAAAAACTGATTTTTTTTGAGTGTTCATTTACTCGACCATGTTTTTTTATTGACTCTGCAAATGATATCGTCTCTGTGATTTCATATTCAGGGCTGCTTAACACATTTCGAATTTTTAACAATATCCTGTAGTGACGTGTTTAGAAATAGATGATTCACTAAGAGATGACATTGGGCCACACAACATCAGTCCTTCTGTTGCCATTAAGACATTTCTCTTGCAGAGTATCTCGAGTGCTCCATTACCTCAGATGTGTCCTGCATCGGTTTATATCTTATGAAAGCATCTGTCATGATAGTGCTTCATAACCACATATCACATCTGCTGGAATATGAGCTTTCTAATTTGATTGAACTCATGCTACTCTGCTTCATATGTAACTCCCATGCAGTACAGTTCAGTTCAGCCAGAAATATGAGCGTTGGTTGTGAAAATCAATTATTTATGTGGTGAGCACACTTATTTTACTATGTGAAGGGCTTGCACTCGGACACACTCTCGGTGGAGTGCACGGTGCTGACTTTGGCCTCTTTCTCTTAAGTGTTTTTTTCTTCTTTCACAATCATTAAATGCAGTGATAGCACTTTGTGTGCTGTACAGACTCAGCTAATCCTTTCTCAGGCTTAAGGAAATGTGTATGGAGAGATATTTAGCTGTTGTGAACAGGGTTGGCTTTGAATACCAGAGTTTTGTGTGTATTTGTAAGTGGCACTTGTACATACATAAAGAGAGGAAAGTATTCGAAACGGTTGAAAACATGGTCGGTCATGGGAAAATCTTAGGAATAACACTTGACACTTTAAAATGTCACCTGAAAGCAATTTACTGTCTGTCATTTGTTCATTTCAGAGTCTCTAAGTTTGAGGGAATTTTACTGATGAAATAAATGAGTTAATTCGATTGCTTCTTATTTTCTGCTGAGTAAAAGAATGTGGCCTTGTTGCTTCCCAGCTTGACGGACCTGTATAGCCTCCTCAGCCTTGCCATTTTCCAGATGAATCTGTTGGCATTACCGGGACTGAGATTGATCTGCTAAGTAAGACATAAGGGCTCAGTTTATGTTTGGTTTTGTCTCTATACATGCTACATTTCATTGGTTTATGTGAGTATCAGAGCTCGTATATGTTGAATTCAAAATTGTATTAAACTATACACTTTTTCAAGGGGATTTTACCATCTTTAACATTAGTTAGTCTGTTATTTAGCAAAGAATGTGCCGAGTCATGATGCTCAAAGTTAACAGTGAAGGAGAGATAGTTAAAGCTTGAGATTGGGCTGAAAGTACCCAAAAAAGAAAATGATGTCATTCTCAAACCCAGTTTTAATTACATTTTTTTGTTAAACATAAAGAAATATATTTGTACTAGGGCATCATTTACTACCATAATAGAAACAATTTCAGTCTATGGTGCCTCAGAACTGTTTGTTTTCCTATATTCTTCAAAATATCTTTCTTTGTGTTCAGCTCAAAACCATATATTATAATATATTTATATATTTTTTTCTACTATGGTAGTCAATGGTGCCCCAGATACCTCAGTTGATTACATTCTAATGCAAACAAATATAAAAACATATTTGGAATAACTTGAGGATGGGCAATTAACAATCACATGTTCATTTAATAAAATAGCTTTTTTTTTCACTAGGAATACCTTCTTTTCTAACCTACTCACTCTATCACAAAAAATAAATAAAAAAAATAAAACTTTTGTAACTTCTCTCTCTGTGTAACTTGGTAACATTGTTGTAGCAATTGTTCACCTATTGTTGTATCGGCTATTTACCGCTTCATTGTCTCCTCGACTATTGTAAGTCGCTTTGGATAAAAGCGTCTGCTAAATGACTAAATGTAAATGTAAATGTAAGACCACAACAAAATAACTAATATGTTCTTATAGGTGTCGAATTTGACTCTTGACTCCTCGATTCCATTTACTTTGTTAAAATAGATATAAAATAGTTCTCTAAACACGTAATTTTAACCCCCTATCTAAATGTTTTACAAATTATAACAAAAAGCACGGTTTCTTTATTTATACATCATTCTGGAACAGATGTTCTCGCTGAATCTTCTTTAATAAAAAGATGTTTAACAGTGTATCAACACTGACAAGTATTCATGATTTACACAAGTATGTGCACCCAAGATAGGAAGACATTGTGAGTGGAACACATTTTAAACCATTCATTGCGGTTTTTGCATTTGTTAACAAGGTGTTGCCAAATGCAAAACATGTTCAAGATTTGACACTGGGAATCGATTCCAGTCCTGGAGTCGATTCCGACCTGGGCCTGTTGAGAATTACATGCATCTGTTTGGTTTTGTGAAATCATGAACCCCTTAAATGACATCAACCCTGCCTGCATACTTGAACACAGATAAGGCAGCATATTTAACAAAGTGGGTGAACATCACACTTGGTTAGCATGACCAATCGGTGAGTTTCAGGAATTTATAGAAATAGGAACATGGCATCTTGACACAGTACTGGATAAATAAGTTATACAAGGCATTTAAAAAACATGAACACATTTTATAAGACCATATAGAGTTTAAAAATGTGCGAAATAAAACCCAGCTAGAATCTCATATGCTTATTGCAAAGTTGTCTCATTTGCATATTGCAGTAAGTCATTTGCATTAGAGGAAGTACTCTATGAGTTGAAACTTGCAGATCGTCTCTTGAGAGCTTGATTATCGTCTGTCATTTTAGTGCAGGATCTGGAGTCCCTTAGCACCAACGTCTTCTGTTTAAAACAGCCCACTATCATAAGCGAGCTTTTATTTCTTATTATGTAAATTCCCCTAAGTGTAGAAACCACTTTAAGATTTACTCATCCATGTCTGATGTCATCGTTTCTGGGACTTTTGCTTAGCTTTAGATTTCCTGTGAGATGTCTAATCACTTGCTAATCCTGTTTTCTTCCTTTAATAATGCAACTTTCATTTGTTCAATCTGTCCCCATTTCCTCCAGGCTAGTCTGTTTTACTGATGGCCTCCTTTTGGAATAGGACTGATGATTAATCTTTATATGTAATAAAACATGCTGGAATTACATTAAATAGATTCACAGTCATTTAAAAGTTAATATGTTCTCTTTATTTCACAACAATGTGATGGAAAGGTGTTTGGCATTCATTCAGATGATGATTCATTTTCTCCAACCTGAAAGCATGACGTTGAGTTTTGGTATTCCAATGACACTTTTTAAATGAGAACTGAAGCGTTTTTCTGATTCTTATTCTGTATTTTTCTCATGATAATTATACTAGATTCTATCAGTAGTTGTGTGAACATCATTTCCAACAATCCAAGTGATTCCATAGAGTGTTATGATAAACCGGTGAAAGACAGGTTGTGTTATAATCTAATTATTATCTCTTAGCACATAATGCAAG
Organism: Triplophysa yarkandensis; assembly: GCA_033220385.1. Taxonomy (NCBI): domain Eukaryota; kingdom Metazoa; phylum Chordata; class Actinopteri; order Cypriniformes; family Nemacheilidae; genus Triplophysa; species Triplophysa yarkandensis. The sequence continues at coordinate 16,296,833 of CM065656.1, forward strand.
TTTCCTCTTTGTGACATTCCATGGAAAATAATGATATAATAAAAATAATTTAAAGTTTTTTATATTCAGAACATTGAAACAGGACAATTTTGCAGTTGTATTTTAAAGAAGAGTTTACATTTCTAAACATTTATATAGCCGTTATTTGTAATAATTCAGTGACAAATGTATTATTTTTAAACATTAATTTTGACAATTTTTGTAAGTACACTTTCACATTGGCTGTAGCTTTGCAGGTAGCTGTCTTGGAGCGTCTAAAAGACATTTACACAGGCCTTCTGGATGTAGAAATCTTTTTATTATGTTGAAATAGATAAAATAGATGATGACACCAGATATTTGTGTTGAGCAATGGCTATTGGCTAATGTAACACAATAAAAGAGAATTAATGTTAAGAAATTTAAAGTCATACTTATCTAATGATACACTAGTCTAATTGATATAAATAACAGAGTTTAAAACATTTATTAGGGTGAAATGCTGATGTGCCTGATGTCATTTATCTCTCCGTCTCTCTCTTTCTTTCTCTCTCTCTCTCTCTGTCTCTCTCTCTCTCTCTCTCTCTCTCCATGGGGATTTATATCTACTTTAAAGTAGACTGACAGTCTCAGGAGATTCTTGCCTCTGTTTTTCCACTAAGCTAAAGCAAAGTCCCAAGAGACATAGATTCCAATTAACTCAATGTCCATGAATATGCATTGACTGACCTGCCCAAAACAGATGAATGTGAATAAATAACATGTGCATAGCTATCACTTAAATTAACTGCAAACTTTTTAAACTGATTCAGAGATTCTTCTAAGAGAACCTGCCGCCGTATATAAGTACATTATTTGCTTGATTAAAAATGATTGATTTGCCATTGGCCTTTCTTCCAGGTTTCTGTTGGTGTTTTCCTGTCTCATTCTGTCAGTGTTTGCGACGATTAAAGAATTCAAGAACAGTTCTGAGAGTGCCTTGTACATCCTGGTTGGTATCTAAACCCATTCAACGTGATTGACAGGCCTAAATCTATCATGTATTTCAGTACTGCTTACACACAAAACACTATAGATCAGCGTAGATCTTGTGCCACATTCTATTTTGAAGAGTTGGAAATCCAGCGATGATGTTGATGGCTGTGAACATGACACGTTATAGATCTGTTTAGGCCAGTGTTTGTAACATAAGACAGCAAGAACACATGGTCCTCGTTTAACACAAAAGATTAGAGATTGCACAGACGAGTTTATCTATAAATACAGTACACACAGTACATGCTTGTTCGTTCAAATCCACCCCAAAAATGAAATTTCTATCATTTTACCCTTGTGTTGTTTCCAACTTGTATGAATTTCTTATTTCTGCAGAACAAAAGGGAAGATATTTTGAAGTGTGTTGGTAACCCAATAGCAGTGGTACCAAATCTTTTTCGTTGTATGGACACAAAACCACTGCAAGGAAATGGGTGCCAGCAACCAACATTCTTCAAAATATCAGATTTGAAATTATTACTATTACTTTACGCCTTATAATGAATATATTCTAACCCCTCTGTTACTGTTGTGTTCATAATAAAAACTGCATTAATACGTATCACATATATTTAGAAAAATATAATAATTGGCTACACATCAACCAATTATAATTATAATATAATTCTAAAATATCATAGACATTGTAAAAGTTTAAGTGTTTTTGGGATTTTCAGGAAATTGTGACAATCGTAGTGTTTGGTGTTGAGTATATCGTACGTATCTGGGCAGCAGGATGCTGCTGTCGCTACAGAGGATGGAAAGGAAGACTAAGATTTGCACGCAAACCCTTCAGCATCATCGGTAAGAGACTCGTTGACAGCCCAATCTCAGTGCTCTTATATTCATCCGTCCTTTTATTGTTGCTCTGTGTTGTTCTGAAACATAAAACACAACCACTGTCCCGCTCTTATATAAAAAGATGCTGATAGAATAGAAACATTTCCTGCCTAATCATCTCAGGATTTTATCTTCTGCATTGTTCTGCAGACATCATGGTCCTGTTTGCCTCGGTGTCTGTGCTAGCCGCTGGTTCCCAGGGAAACGTTTTTGCTACCTCCGCGATTCGGAGTTTGAGGTTTCTTCAGATCCTTCGAATGTTGCGGATGGACCGCCGTGCTGGCACATGGAAGCTGCTGGGATCTGTGGTCTATGCTCACAGCAAGGTGACCCTTCTTTCGGCCATAAATAATTGTCCAACCTAAACAAGAAATTTGCACAATGTCAGACAATAAAAACACATTTAAATAACATTTGTTTGAAAAAGTTATACCATTATGCAATCTGTATGTATAAATGAATGTTTATGAATGCATGACCTGGTAACAGTGAACAATGCATTCAAAGATAGCAGAAGTTAATGTTAAGTAGGTTACTGAGTGTGCACTTTCCACTGAATGCACGCAGGTTGTGGCAAGCGATTCAGTTTCTATTACTGGACAAACTGTATCGCTCTGTTCACCTGCCTTTTTCTCGAGTTGTCATAGTAGACCATCCAGCGGCCTTAAACGTCTTTGAAATATTAACCAATGCACACTTCACCTGTGTTTGTACTTTTTGCGTAAAGCTGGAAATAGGTCTAAGTCCTATTGAAAATAAGACTGTGTTACAAGACATTACAGGAGAAAAATTGTACTCAAGAACAAGCGAACAAGTTTATGTGAATAATTCAGGCAGAAATATTTATGTTCCATTTTTCCAGAGGAGAAGAATACACAAGCATACACATAGCATTGAATCAAACAGACATGCAGCATCGATGTTAGTGTAATGTCCTTAAGGCTGATCTTTTATTTATTAAACGCATTAAATCAAGCCATTCATACAGTGATATCAACAGTATTCATTATGAACATGACTTTTCCTACTGTTTTCAATTCCGAAATACAGGAACTCATCACAGCCTGGTATATTGGGTTTCTGTGTCTCATCCTGGCATCTTTCTTGGTGTACTCAGTGGAGAAAGATGACAATTCAGCGATGTTCGAGACGTATGCAGATGCCCTCTGGTGGGGGCTGGTAGGTGTTTTTTGCCTCAAGCTAATCCACAGAATCAAATCAGATCCATTATATGTATAATAAACCATAATATACTAAAATCAAGAAAATATCAGTGAAATTCATATGTAAGGTGTTAATTTGGTTGCAGAGTAAACTCTTAAACTTTCAAACTCTTACCTGTTATTAAATACCTAATCGAAAGTTTTCTGCTTCCTAGGTGACTTTGACAACCATTGGCTATGGGGACAAGTTTCCTATCACATGGAATGGACGCTTGATCGCTGCTACATTCAGTTTGATTGGAGTAGCTTTTTTTGCACTTCCTGCTGTAAGTTTCCCTTCAAAATGTAAGTCTTATAATTCGTGGCTTGAGATATTTTACTGGTATTAGTGGGTGATAAGTGGTTTCATTGCCACTGTTGCCTTAGCAAAGATGTTCTAAAATTAAATGAATAATGTCATTTAAAGGTGTGGACAAATGATTTTGACACAAAAAAATACTGTGATTTTCAAACAACTTACACTCAAAAAAGTGTGAAACAAATACTTTTTTATTGCATAAAACTTTTACATTTTAGAGAATTTCAATGTTGTATTTAAATCACTTATTTGAATGTTTTCCACTGAAAAAATCTTTTTAATGCTTTTTAAAGTTTTCATTTTTCTAAGCTACCCAAATGATTTTTTACAGTTTATCTCTCTCATTCTTTGTTCCAGGGGATCTTGGGCTCAGGTTTTGCTCTTAAGGTTCAGGAGCAGCACAGACAGAAGCATTTCGAGAAGCGTCGTAACCCTGCTGCAGGTCTTATTCAGGTCAGACTCAGAACCACAGGACTCACCAGCAGCCGTAATGGCCATTCTGAATGAATAAAGAATTCCAGAGATGTTTAATGTCCAAAGAAGCTTTCTTATAAAAACTATTTAATTATGAAAATCTTCGTATATTTTTCTAGAATATAAGATATCATATGCTCATGTAGGGCTAAACATATCTTCATTAATTATGATTAATAAGATGATAAAACTATAATGTGTTTATTAATCTTCATTCTTCCTTTCTTATTTTATTTCCCATGACAGGCTGCTTGGAGATTTTATGCCACAAATCTCACGCGAACAGACCTGATGGCCACATGGGATTTTTATGAGCAAACTGTCTCTGTACCAATGTACAGGTGCAGTAGGCATATAATATACTGTACAATAATAAATTATGACCACTTGTGTTGTTATACATTTATGTTTTATTAGAAAAGATCAAAAGTGAAAGAACTAACTCAATCGTTCAAAACAGGACAGGAGATTGTAGATATACATAGTAGATATCCATATCCAGCTATACATTATACATTATACATTATAATACTGTGCCAAAGCCTAAGGCACGACAGCTTTTTTGGTCCAGTCTTTTGGGTCAGTATTTCCTGTACATCATTTGCAGTAGTGTGTCATAGAGAACATGAGTTAATACTTCTAACCATTTGTTTTGCCATTATCTGTATTTATCCACTGAACATTTTCTTTTGCAGCACTGCACAGAGACTTTTAACATTACTGTAGCTTTACAGGTCAGTGTCTTGGAGCATCTTGAAGACATTAACACAGGTCTTCTGGATTCCATCTGTTACAGTTTCTTTCTCTCATTTAATCCTAAAATAGATGACGACATCAGATCTCTATGTGGAAACAATGGTTTTTGTCACTCATCTTGTGCATAAAAAAATCTTACTGGATTTTTACAAATGATGGTATAATCAATGTTTAGAAATGTAAACTCAAACTTTCTAGTAACACACCATTCTAAATTATATAAGAAGCTTACTTAAAAACATTTATTAGGGTGAAAATGCTGATGTGCTGAAGTACTGTATGATATTGTAGTGTTATCCATTATGTGTATTTCTTAACCATGAAGAAGTCTATCTGTTCTAGACTCATACCTCCTGTCAATCAGCTGGACATTTTAAGGAGTCTGAAGGGAAGAACTGCCTTCAGGTCTGTCCATATGTTGTATGGATTTTAAACAGTTTAACTAGAAAAAATTTAGTGATGTATATTCTCTTTAATGATTTTATTTGTTCATAGCATTGCTATATTTAAGCAGTGATGTCAAGCATTCTTATATTAACTGTTTTTTTCTGTTTCTAAAGGAAGGATTCTCAGGTGGATTCTGCTCCAAGGTTGGTTGTCAATGCATTTTTCTACAGACACCTGACTACTCCCAAAACCTCTTAATCAAAAGCGCATTGAAAAAACCCTCTACTGGGAATCAATGTACTTCAAATGTGAAAGCTATCCATATTGCTCTCTTTGAAGTCATTAATCATCACAGATGACAAGCTAAGACAACATGTTTGTATACTTGTGTATCACAGCACCTTCAAACCATGTTTACAGGGTGAAGTATTAGGTAATGCCATCCTGTAACAGCATATTCAACAGTTCCAATATGTTAATAGTAAAAGTCTACAAAACTGTTACATTTTAGGATTTTGTAGCATTTCTCCACCCTGTAAAAACATGACACAACCTATCAATCAAACCTCCATTTCATTCAATGTGAAATACATCAAGCTCAGCCTTGGTTGAGACAGTCTGGGTTTTGGGGGCAATATCTTTGAGGTCCACACTTAATCCATTTAAGACACAGACAAAATCATTTTTGACCACTGCTTGTATAATGTTTTCTCTCTCATGACCCACTCCAACCACATTTGCAGTAGTGAGGTTTCACACAAAGACACCCTCTGTGGGTGCTGCCCAAGAAGTCATAGGTACCGTTGCACATAGATACTAACATCTGCACGCCCAGACCTCTCTCCAGCATTTGGATTTGTGTATTTTTCCTTGCCAATTTTAGTTTTGCTTAATTGGTGTTGAAATATTCTCAACATCATCTCAAGTGTGCTGAGAAATGCTCTCTTCTATAACAATGATAAAGAGATGAAGACCCATGTTTAGCTTTGTAAGAGAGTTTTCGCTTGCGGATCAAGTTTGCTGTTGTTTTTATCCCAATGAGATACCTCTGCAAGTTGCCTTGTTTATGGAGTTTTTTAGTTTTATCATTTTTTGTCTTGTGTTTGCTTTATAATATAACAGTTTGAATATCGTGCAATACCCATACAAGCATGATTTTCATATTTTTGTTGTTTAAAAGTATCAGCTCTGGCAGCATGTGGTCCCTGTTGCATCGTGACGTTGGATTGTGTTGCATGAACGAGAATCACCATTATCCATATCTTTATCTTTGCCCATGTAAGTCTGACTTTTTGTTATAGAATGCAGTGTTTGATGAGGAACTGGATATTTTGTGAATCAATTTTTGTGTAATTTCGTCGCTGTTATGTAGATGACAGTGTTCTTCATTGATAAACTATTTATGTTTAAAGTGAGTTTCTCAAAAATGCCATAAAATTCTCTCAGTCTTTTCATTTCAAACATTATCATATTTTCATTCTAAAACAGAACACAAATGAAGATATTTTGAAGAAAGTTGGTAACCGAACAGCAGCCGCACCCATTCATTTTGTCAACAGATGCTGTTACAGTTTGGATGCCTACATTTTTCAAAACATCTAAATCGGAACAATGACTTTAACACTTTGCATACAGACAGTCAAATGTTTTAACAATGTCACAAGACCTGAAAAGCTTTTAACTAAATATTTGACTGGGATTAAATCTTAATTAAGTATTATTGCTTTTGAATAAGTGTCATTAGATAATACAAATAAAAAACTTAAGTAACAGGCTGGATTATATTACATGATTTTACATGTGACTAAGGCTACGAATTCTTAGATGATAAATAATACATTTTTACAATCAGGGAGTTTATTCAGAATTATTCAGTGCAGTTGACCTGCTTGTTTAGTAAATCAACACAAAATCATTTTCAATGCTTTTTCGCTCCAAATCGTTCCAAGAAAGCTGGAACGTTTTGCAACAAAGAACTCAGTTTGTCTTGCTTTCAGGGAAAGCTTATAGTCTTAGTGATGTATTTTATTTATGTGCTGTTTCGGTGCGTGATGCATATAATATTAATGGAAATGTTTTATAGCATTATAATTTCAAACCTGTTAAAAAATGTGTAGTGTAATCCAGCCTTTCTTTTGCAAACAATGATCGATCTGTTGAAATTGAATGTATGCATTTGGCAGATGCCTTTATCTAATATAGTGCTATAAATACAATCTTGTGTAAATATGAAATAGCATGGTGTGACTAAAGGCATTGCACATACACGTATGCACATACAGCGTAGTATTTTTGACAGTTATTTTCCCATCACATCCAAAGTGTTGTGTAATCAGTCCAGATCCATTTTTTTCATAATCTGTTTCCAATTCCCAAATTTGAAAGATACAGCTAGTTCTACCAGTGGTCCCACATTGTAAATCTCCATGCTTCTCTGTGTGGGTGATTAGTTTGTTTCCTTTGCTTTGTTTGTTTTCTGTGCCCTTATTATGTCCGCTGTACAGCCGTAAGACCAGTTTAAAAGACAAAGGCGGCAACAGCCCCTCTAAGTCCCCCGGAGGCAAAGACGGCAAGACCCTCAAGACAGAGGACGGAGTCAAAGAGAGTCCAAGCAAAGTGACCAAGAGCTGGAGCTTCACAGACCGGAACAGGCAAAAACAGTCTTCAAAAATGAAGGAAGGAGCTCCCCGGCAGAACTCTGGAGGTCAGAGAATGTTGATTTGTGCAATTAAACATTCTCACAGATAAGGAGGCTGACATGTATATTTTCTTCACCTGTACAAGCACATAGTATGTACATAATGCATTTTGCATTCATGTTAAAATAATTTAATTAGTCGTCAACATAAGTCTCCAACAGCAAATGAGTGGCAAAGATCCAAACTCCCTTATGAATTGGTTTGAATATCATGCTGAGAAGTTGGTGTTAGTGACGCTCCATTCATAGGTTCATAAGACATGCGACGGAAAGAGTGATTCTGCATTAGGAAACCAGAAAATCTATTTTATAAAGACTATCTATTCCTGCAACAACATCATATAAAAATAGCTTGAAGGCATAGTTCACTCAAAAATGAAGATTGTGTCTCCTCAAATCTGTATGACCTTTCTCTTCTGCAGAACACAAAAGAAGACATTTTGAAGAACGTGTTTTGGATGAACTATCTGTTTAATGTTCCTTATTTGTGTGTGGTTTGGACTGCATGATGATGCTTGTTGATGTTGAATCATTTGTTGCTTTTAGTCAGGGCAACTACAATTTTCACTTTTCATAGTTATTGGTCTTCATAGGCTTGATCACCACACAATTTCATTCATCCTAAAAATGTTTTGTGAATATGTCAGCACTTGATTTTCTGCAGTGATCAACTTGATATATATATCTGGATCCGCTTTCTGTATTTTCACACCCTGCATACTCATCAGTTTCTCTCTTATTTCTCTCTACTGGGAAAAACTAAAGTGCTGATTGAGTTGCAAGACGAAGACATCGCCATGAAGAGATCTCCAGGTTAGGCCATGATCCAGACATATGATCCCAGAAGATGACGTCAGGGCAGAAGTAGACCATATTTAATTAAATGCAATGCCGGAATAATTTCTTTCACAAATATTATAAAGTGTTTTCAATGAGAAATCATAAGCCTCATCTGAGTTAAAGGTGCAATGTGTAGATTTTATTAAGAAAAATGCAATATAGTATAGATAACTATTTGGGATGTAACGGTACTCATATTCGAACCAAACTGTTTTGGTATAGGACCTTTGGTCTGGTGCACGTGTCTATCGAATGAATTTGGTGTTTCACATGTGGACCTTTCTTAAACCTCAGTTCACACAAGAACACTTTAAGTGGTGGACTGTTTAGTATCCGCCATGCAGGTGGAGTGAAAAATCTCGTCTTGTGGACCTGAGTTATTCAAGACCTATGGGCCCTGGTCAGGAGTTCACAAGGGTTTCTGGGACACATTTTGGGACAGTCTAGATGTTGTCAACCAGGAATGATGAAGCAGTGCTCTCTAATCGCTCTCGCAGTATTTTAATGTCATATGCTGATCAGTCTGTGCACACACTGTTGACCTGTTGTTATTATTAAAGTTTTACATTTCATATGGTGTTTATGCCACAGAACCATTTTGCAATACATATGAATGTCTGTATAGCAACTTCTTAGTATAAAAACATCTTAACTAGTATATTCTATATCATTTAGTTGAGAACTGTGACTTAAAAAATGAGGTCCGTGACCAAGCAGTGAATTTGTGTACCGTTACACCCCTAATTACTATGTTTTAAGATGTGTACCTTAAAGTGAGCTTTTTCTATAGAATATATATTATTTCGAATATTAATCTAAAGATATATCAACATAAAAAAAAACATGCTTCTAGAGTACCCTTAAACGGTCAATCTTGTCAGCAGAGCGTGTTTTGTAAATATGTCATCTCGTGGCGAAATAGCAAAAAGGTGATGGCATCTTTATCCTGTGTCAGCTGCCGTAGTGCTTCGACAGGGTGATTTGAGCCTTTGGTTGCATTCTGCAACCTTACCACTACAAATGCTGCTAAAAACTATACATTGCACTTTTGATTCACATAAATAAATAGTGTCTACAGCATACACAATGCAAGAAACAGATTTCATTATTCGTATAATTGATGGAATATCCCATGAATGGGATACGAAAGAGGGTTTTAATACTTAATATTTTCAACACAATGTCAGTGTGAGGAGGTGCTTTTCTTGCAACAAAATGGATTAAGTGTATTTACTTTTCACCATGTTGTAGAAAAGCCATTTAAGCAGATTATCTTAAGAGTAAAAAGCACATTTTATATTAATTTTATAATATTCCCTGGGACAGTTGAGAAGGTTTAAAGATTTTTTTAGGTAACAGATACAGAACTAGTTTTTACACCAAATATTAAGAATAAGCAAATCTCATAATGATAAGCATATATGGTAAAACCTTATATAAGAAGACCATGTGTTGTACAGTTGCATGGTTAAAATCATTGTCATCTTTGACCATTCCTCTCTCATTTCTCTCTTCTCTCTCTCCCACATTTCTCTCTTTTTCTCTTTACATTTTGGCAGCGATTGAGGGCTTAATCAGTAAGACAAATTATGTTGTCTGGGGCTGCATCTCTTTACCACCAGTCCAAAAAATCCCCACCACACCAGTCTGTTAAAGAAACACAGTGCATGTTTTACAAATGCAGCGTGTTGTCACGCATCATCAACACTCTCTGTCATAAACGCTTGCCTGACAGTTTCACCTTACTTGAAGCATCTCAAAAGCTTTCCAACTATAGCTTTTACAGAAGTCTAAAACAGTATGATCTGTCACCCATATGACAGCGACACACAATGCAGAGCTAAGCAAATATCGCTCAGCTGCAGATCTTGACATTGATATCCACCCATTCCATGACAGAATGTGTTTTATGAAAGCATCAATAAAACATTGCCATCAAACAAGTTCACTAACCTGCCTGGAGAAATGACTTATTTCTATTAACCTTGTTCTGCTTTTCGACATGCTGGTCATTGTCATTTAAATAGGAATGCATTTATAGCTTTCACACCTTCATTCATCTGTCATACGGGTGACACATGCTAACCAATAAAGATTTTTTCAAGAAGGGGTTGAAATTTGCACAATTGTTTGGTACGTAGAGGTTTATTTCACACTGCAAAGGTGATAAAGCTTAGGCGAGCTGGATCTGGTAAGTGCTTCATGCATGAATGACACTTGTTTCAGCTCCAGATGTACATGGAACTATGAAGCATGCCTGGAGCCTGTTAATGCTGAAGTTATTTTGAGATAACCAGGTCTATCATTTTCAAAGAAAAAGTCTCATCCCACCAGGGATCACGTCTGAAGCGTATAATGAAATTAGTTTGATTTAAAAGAATTCTTGATGTCGTGTTTGCCGATGATACTTGAACCATGTGTGCTTTAAAAAAAAACGTTTTGCTTAAAATGACATTTTACTCACCCTCCTGTTGTTCCAAACCTGTCTGAATTATAATATACTTAATATACTTCAAAATGGGATGCTTTTGTCTATGCATCACACAATGAATAGTGATTCTAGCTGTAAAGCTCTAAAAAGAAATTTAGTCCAGTTTTTAGATCAAGTTTTGAATGACATGACGGAGACTTCATTCATTTTTGTCGGGACAAGCACTTTGTACAGGTTTTTGAGAATGTCTGCCGTTGCAGGTGCTCTCCATAATCTTTTAATTATGTCTCATGATCTTTTAATTCTTCAGAACCATCAGGACTTCTTCTGTCACTAGCAGCCTGTGGTTTTTTATGTTATAGAGGCAAGTCTTCCAGAGGAGCTTGGGGATGAGAGAGCTTTCGCCTGCGAGTTTGCACCGGACCTTTCTCCTGGACTTAAGGTCACCATCAGAGCAATCTGGTAAGAGTTGCTCATCTCTACATCGAAAAGCAGAGGGAGTCCAGCAGAAGTTACTTTAGGGGAATTCTGTGAAAGTTTCAACCTTATAATGAAAAAAAAAAGTTTTGATCTAAGTGTGTTGTATACTAATAGAAATGATATGCACATTTTGTTGTTCAAATATGCATCTTTATTTTTTAAATAATTTGTTTATTTTTTGAATAAATTTTCATAGTTAAGTAAGGCCAATTTTTTGTACTGTCACGAATATGATTTTATAATTTGGCATCATTGTGAACTGAGGAATTTGATGTTTGGGGCTTTTAAAATTAAATATGGAATTGAATGTCATCTAGGGGCTAGTGCTTGTTTATATTTACATTTACATTTATTCATTTTAATTTAATCATTTTAATCATTTAAAAGATTTATTTGATGATGCTTACAAATTAATGCGATCTTTTATTTGGTCAAAATTACAAGTCTAATTTGGTAAACTCTTTAATACATCTTATTTTCCATCAGTATTATGCGGTTCCTGGTGTCAAAGAGGAGATTTAAGGAGAGCCTCAGGCCCTATGATGTGATGGATGTGATTGAACAGTACTCAGCAGGTCATCTGGACATGTTGTCACGCATCAAAAACCTTCAGTCCAGGCAAGACTTCAGTTTATCTAGACAGTATTTTGTCCTGTAGCATTTGTTTAAAATGACAGGATCTGTCATTTAGTGCCTAGAGAGAGTGGTTTCTTGGACTGTGCCCTCTGATGGTCACACAAATACACTGTGCTTAAGGAAATACACAACGGGTGCATTCAGCAATTTTGCACTTTTGAAGGATTGGTCCACCCTTAAAATGAAAATCTTGTTTTGAATTACAGCCTCGGGTTGGTTCAAACGTTAACACATTTTTTATGTAGTTAAACACAAAGAAAGATATTTGGAAGAATGTTAGCAACTGGCTATTCTGGGGTACCACTGCCTATCATTGTTGGTCAAAAAATAGTTTAATTGTTTGTTCTTGTGGACACAAAAGCAAAAAATTTATGAATTAAGTAAAGCAAACAGTTCTGGGCATCTCTCACTTCCTTTTGAATTTTCGATTATGCCTCAAAACTCTTAATTGCTAACAGTCTTCCAAATATTTTTCTTTGTGTTTAACTGAACAAAGAATTTTATACTGTTGGTAACAACCTCAGGATATGTATTACATGAAATTATTTTTATTTTGGGGTGGATTATCCCTTTAAAACAATTACACAAAGAAACTAGTCCTATTAAAAAATATATTTTGTTATAGTTATCTTGCTATTTTATTCTACATGAAGCGAGTCATCAATTTCACATGACAAATATGACCAAATGCTAACTACAAAATATGTATATAATTGCTTTTGCATGATGCTGCATTCAAGTTGCCAGGTATCACTACAACTCCAACACAATCGTTCTCTCAGTCAGGCCTGTTTGGGTGTAAAATTACTGAATGTACCCGCTTGTCTTATTATACATATCCCTTCTTAAAGAGCTCACATTTTATTTTCAGTGTCACGTTTGAAATGTTTTGAAGTTAGATTCACTCTTTTTTTGGAATAAGCATCATATATGTTGTGATATAGCATCCACACATATACCAATATATTCCAGCTGCAAAAACCATAACTATCAAACATTAAAACATAAAAATCTCTTTATTGAAGTGGTTGAGAACAGACATGTATGGAATATATTCTTTTTTTATTTGTCGAATGTCCTTGCCGGTGTAAAGGGATTGGTTTCCATGTGTTGCTCGATGATGCTTGGTATCCATGTTCTCTCTGTGTACTTTGCCAGGATAGATTTGATTGTGGGTCCCCCTCCCCCCTCGACCCCTCGTCACAAGAAGTACGTAATCAATTCTCCAATGGCCTTGTCGGGCTGAACGGGTTACTTATTGGACAGCATTGAACTCAAATTTTTGATTTGGTATATTTGATAAAATTCTGTCATTGTTTACTCAACCCATCATTTTTCAAAATCGTTCTTTAAGATAATCTGCATGCAGAGGTTTCCTTCAACCAACACAACCAGTAATGTTGTATTCAACACTATGCCCAAAGGATAGTGATAGACATCTTTTCTTTGAGTCTTCAACTATACACAATTCCATTTAATCTTCAAAGAATCCGTTATTAGTTTTATTATTTGTTGATTCGTGTCTTTTCCTCATGTCCTCCGTACTCTGATTGGTCGAACAGTCTATTCTAGTGTTATTGGTCAACTCGGCTTTTAGTTACTGCATAACCACCAGTGAAGAAATAGACATCATATTAATCCAGTTATTACTGTAACAGGTCTCTGACGTCACGGCACGGAAAATAACTGTATGACTACAATACTGACGTTTGATGTAGTCCAAGGTCTGATTTCTGTTAAAATGATAACTCACTTTATAGAGAGGATTTTTTTTACTTTGCAGACTCTTTGCAGGTTCTTAAGACATATTGCTTTTAAATACAAATTGCGGGCTTTTAAATGAAAAACTACGACAGTATATTCTAAAACAATTTAGATACATACAATCTCCGTATTTGTGTTAAGGCTCTAAAATGGCTTGTAAAAATCACGTTCACAGTGAAGATTGGAAAGGGTTCCGAAAACAATTCATTCAGTCCACTTCATGCAATCAATCAACCGATTTATACAAAAGATTTCGGTCAAAAGAACGTCATGTAATATTTAAGGTTTGGAATAACATGCGGGAGAGTCATAACGACAGAACTGTATTTTGTAGTGAACCTTTTCTTCTTTCTTAATGTTGTTTATAGGTTTATATGAATGGAGAGTATAAAGCTCATATATAATAAAATTTATCAAAAGAAAGGTTTTATTGCTGTGCAATAATACAATACACTGTTCAGCCTGCTTACTGGGGGACTGATGCAATTGTGCATGCTCTTCCAGGTTTTAAAAAAAGATAGAATATCTCAAATTGACAGTCTGTGAAACACAAAGCATCATAAGGCATGGAACCAGGTGACATTTTTTCTTTTATCAATATCCATGTCTTTTTCAACATCGTTCATCATAGTCATTGGTCAAAGGTCTGTCACGCCATCAGTGCCGTGATCGTACACCTCAATAATGCTGAAGCACATGTTTGTCTGAAATCGTCATTGTTCCATCAATACAAAGTTGAACACACTGGCATCCAAATCCCGAATGCTTGTTGATGAACAGGGCTGCAGCATTGCATGCAGAATGCATTATCTCACACTATCACATCCAGCAAATCAAAGCTTCAGCTGCTCTGCAGCTATCTATCACTCCTTATCATTTCTATTGTTTTCCATATTCCTGATTTTCATTAGCATGCTTAATTTCTCCTCCATGAAGCTAATTTTTGTTAACTTGACAAGGTACAGTGCACAGTTAACCACTGAATCTCAGTATGGATGAGGATGTATTGACTATGTGTCGAAGTGATGGTCTATTGGATCACTAGAGTGGATCAGATTGTGGGAAAAGGAGCTGCGGCAGGAGAGAAGGACAAGCCCAAAAGCGATGCGGAGGAGACTGAAGACCCCAGCATGATGGGACGTCTAAACAAGATGGAAAAACAGGTAAAGAACTTTCACCTCTTAACTACTTAAAAGATATATTTAAAATGATTAACTGAAATTTCATCATAATTTAAATAAAATAACCATACTTATGCACTAATAATATAACTGTTTGATTACTGAAATAATAATAATAACAACAAATTATTCATATAATGGACTATTATAATAACTAATAATAGTTGGAATATTAATACTGATATTTATTATGTAATATCAACATTAATTAATATGAATAATCATAATATGATTTATCACTGGTAATATTTTATAATTATCATTGATTATTATTGTTATTATGTTATTGTATTCATAGTATGTTTTTGATATTAATCAATGATTTGATTTGATCAATTATTCTTTAATCATTAATATACCACAATAATATATATTTTTAATTGTATTTATATTATGAAAGTATGCTGATGAGTGGCTGCAAAACATATGTATATTAATGTCTTCTTTATATTAATCTTTTAATATTTTGAAAAATGTTTACTTGTCTATGTTCAGGTGGGGGCGATGGACCTCAAACTCAACTTTTTGGTCAGTGTGTATACCAACCACATGGGCATCCCACGTTCTGAGACAGAAGCCCTTCTGGGATTTAAAATTGCTTATCCTGCACCTCCCTACCACAGCCCAGACGATAAAAGCGAGAAAGGAGTGAACGAACCAGAGAACGAGGAGGAGAATAAAAATAAGAGCCTGTCCCCTGTCAAACTCGGCCCTAATGGGACCCCCGCTGACAGCCAGTGTCGACCCTCTACCTCATGGCATCAGCAGGAAGAACATCCTCTCAGCGTGCCACTCTGGAACAACAGCCGAGGAGTGTCGCCCATAGACGACCCCTCGCTGTACCGCATCCCTCCTCCACCGTTCCACGACAGCGGGGACAACAGCCGGTCCCGCAGGCCCAGGAGGCAAAGGCAGCAGGCAGCCCCTGAGAGCGACACGTCCCTCTCTATACCTTCAGTGGACCATGAGGAACTAGAGCGCTCGTTTAGCGGTTTCAGCATTTCTCAGGCCAGGGAGGAGGATTACGTACCTCCCGTGGGTCTGGGGATGTTTGGGGGTGGTGGAGGGGGAACAGTCTGCACCCGTCTTAGGCCTTATCTTGCAGAGGCGGAGTCAGATACAGACTCTGACCTGTATACACCTGGAGCACCATCACCTCTTTCTTTCACTGGGGAGGGGCCATTCAGTGACAGGGTATGGTCCGGTCTGAAGTAGTCGGGAGCTTAGAATGTGTTGGACCGATATTCTGGATATAGCTGAGATCTGTACAGTGTGGCCATGTTTGCTGTATAAATGAATTTTTCATCTGAACAAGGAAAACCTCGGGTTTTAGGACTCACAGCTTGTGACATCACGGCCCTCAGATCTACAGGACCCTTCAGAGGATGCAAAAGTACGAAACATGTGTACTGTATGTAGTTACCGGCATGGATTTTTATTCAAATCAACTTAAGTACCCCTTCTTTGTTTGCGTTGTCATCACATTTAACACAATTTCAAACGCACTTTATCCTACAAATGAAATTTTTAGTTGGTTTACGTTTTCTTGTTTTATGAGATAGTTATGATAACAAGTAGTTAATCAAGGGCATGTGTTCATTAGCCAAAGAAAAGAAGACAGAAAGCTGTGCATGCTTTACAGGCACAGCTCTCCTCTTACATGTCATATCTATAGGAATGAGAAAGGAATTATATGTATTATAGCTATGTTTAAAGTCAAAGAACTTTCCAAGGGATGATGAGGATGGCTAGATAAAAAAAAACTCACTACTGTATGCAGTCCGTTTTTATTCTTAATTGGTATCTTGAAATATAATATATTTTAGACTTTAGAAAGAAAGGCTGAATATAATCTGACCTGAAACACGTTAATTGCATGGCATGTTTATGGAGTATAGCTTGTTGATGACAGCTCAATAAGATCACATTCCAACAGGAAAGAAATACTAAAATGTTTTCCCTTTAAATGCATTCAGATTGTTTGTGAAGGAGGGATGTTTTGTTCGTTTTGATTCATTTATTTAACAACTTCAGTTAACTTTTCAAGCTGGGGCAAGATACCATGAACATCCACAAAATCACGTTACTGTGTACAAGCGTGTCTGCGCCAGATGCGACATGCAACAAAAAAATGAACGATATCACAGTCATACCGGGTGTGCGCAAAAACTCAAAATAACATGGAAGAGATAGCTTTTCTAATGCACTCTTAAAAAAGTGTGCTGATCATTATTTACAGTGATGTCCTAGAATAACCATTATTGTTCCACAAATAACCATTCAGTCGAAGGAACGATGATCTCTTCCTTACATATTTATCTGTATCATTTTTTTGCCACAAAAGCCAAATTGTTTTCATGAAGTTAAGGTTTCATCTTTTACTCCTAAAGGTTATTCTATGTCATCATGAAGCACCTTTATTTTTAAGAGTGTGAATCGTGTGAATAACATCACATCTGGTGTTGACGTGCCGGAAAAAATGCTATTTATCTACTGTACATGCAGAACAGAGTCACACATAAAAAACTGGATTACAATGTTATAAGAATGAAAGTGTTTTTCAAATATATATTTCAAAGCACTGTTCAACCAAAAAATGTTAAGTTGCATCCTGTAAGGAAATAAACGTGGACCTACAATATTCTCAGTCTGAGCTTTTGTGCGATAATCGTATTTACATGGATGCGTGGTCTTTTACAATCGTTTCTTTTATCAGAAACAGAGAGATCACAACTTTTTGACAATTGATTTACAGCCAAGGCAAATATACATTCAGTAGATCCAGTCCAGGCTGTATGTGTCCCACCAGAAAGACAGAAGTCCAACCGCTGTTGCCAGACTCACTGCTAATACTGACATGAGCAGGACAGGACACTATAAATAGATTTAAATAAGATTATACTTTTGAATGAAAGGCAGAGTTCACCCTACAATGAAAACAATGTTGTTATGTAACTACCTCTTTACAATTCAAGCATTTTAAGAATAAGGATAATTTAAAACATCTGAGCGTCTAACATGATTACCTTGCTTTTAGGTTCCTTCAGCATCTTATTTGGCTTTTGTAAGACTTTCTGTCGTCCTGTGTACAAACGTCTCTCTTGTGGTTCATCAGATTCACTTGGGTCCTGAGATAAAGGGGTTGTTCACTTGGGTTGTAAGACTCTTAACACATCTAGTGTGAATATTTGGTGTAAGAGTTGATTGGATGTTCTTACCTCAGTCTTCCTGTTGTAAGTGTCCTCTTCTGTGTTTGATTCCTGCTCACTACTGAAGAACAATGTAAAATAGATATTGTAAAGTAGTAGTGGTTCTTAAACCTTTCTTAAATCATCCAATCATTCACAAGAGTTAACAAGTTTCTTGCAATTTACCTTTCATTATCTTCAGTTTGAGAAAATTCTTGATCCAAATTGAACAAAAAACTGTGACTTGTGTCTGGATCTGTTGGAAGAGATTTGGAAGAGGCTTATTTACTAAAGATGTTAATGATAGATATGTCATTTTAAAAGAAGATGTACACAAATGTGCACTTACCCTCATCTTCATGCGTTTCGTTAGATCTATTGAAATCTTCTTGTTCTGATGTTTGTTCCTGCTTCAAATCTCTTTTCACTTCCTGCTCATCATTCTTCTGTTCCTCTAAATACTCTTTACTTGAGTTAACTTTAGTCAAGTCTTCTCCATAAATGTTATGATCATGTTCATGAGGCTCCACATTTTCCTCATCCAACAGTAATGTTGATGACCATAGCATCTCAGGACATAAGTCGTGGACCTTTTCTCCATCATCTAAATCCTCCAAAGGTTCATTGTTGCTTTGATGTAGTTCTGAACTGTGCTCTATAGGATTCAACTCATTCATGTCTGTGCTCAGTTCCTCCTCACTGCTGTGTTAAAAATAAAACAAATATATTAAAGTTATATGTGTTATGAAAAATATAGTATTCATAAAAACTCCTGTAGTGCCATAAGTGGAAATTAACCCACATCAACCGAAAGCTTAAATAAAGCAGCTCTGTGGAATTTTTAGCAGGATGGATTGACGGAAAAACCATATGGGCATTTCAACCCTTATGGAATTGACATTTTGCCTTATGGGCGTGACACAAAAACGCTCTAAGAATATAAGTGTTACCAATAAACTGAACCAACTGTTCATATTATACAAATCCTTGCTGATAGTTTTTAATAATCAGAAAAACGGAAGTTTACTATTTTACAAAAGTCAAGAAGCCTGCGTTATGGACTTGACAAATGAAAGACACCTTATTTGGGAGACAACAAACGACTTTAGATTTATGTGCATTAAAATGTACAAACCAGAGGCAATTATATGCCACAAATGACCAATGGATAGAACTACCGCTTCATTATCTCCTCGACTATTGTAAGTCGCTTTGGATAAAAGCGTCTGCTAAATGACTAAATGTAAATGTAAACATAAGATAAATATTATATTTTAATTTTCAAGGGTCAGCTTATGAGCAAATTATAGCATATGAATGTGACAATCTGGACACTACCCCTTACTTGACCATGAAAAACCATGCATGAAAAATAAAACAAATGCTTTGAAATCTTAAAACATTTGAACCACCAAATGCTGACATATTTGCTATAAGTATACTAAAAACCTTTGGTGAAACCTCTGTAGTTTCATGGGAAGGTTGTCATTTTTACAGAGTTCCCATGTAATATGCAAAACTATGGCTTCAAATGTGTCTAAAGATATTAGGTAATATGCTGTTACGTTGGTATAACCTTAAAATAAGCTATTTAAATATCCATACACTGCAGGTACACCTTGGGAATTTTCTATGTTGCACCACCATGCTTTGTACAGATGCCTGTGAGACTGGTTGTAATTCTTAAACTCACCGCTAGTGGCCACTATTAATCACATACAGAGCCTTTAAATTCATTTTACTAAAATTCAAACAAGTGAAATGATTTCATCACATTCTTTATAATTGAAAACCTGTATGGTTTTCTTTCTTTTGCAGAATACAAGAGAATATATTTGAAGAAAGTAATGAACTAAACATTCACTTCCATTATATGGACACCAAATCAATGCTAAGTGAATGAGTGCCAGTTAAAACATTTTTCAAAATATCTTCTTTTGTGTTCTGTGCAAGAAGAAAGTCAATGACGCCACAATTTCATTTTTAGGTAAACGATGACTTACCTACTGCACTCCTCTTCATACTGAGTTGAGACTGGGTCCAAACAAAACCTAACTTTGTGAATTCTACCTGTTGTTTGAGAGAATTAAAGACTGCTTTATATACAATTAATACAATTCATATTCAAATAAGATTGTTTAAAGAATTCTATTAATTGATTAATTTAAACTGGTTTACAAACACTTACAAGCATTCTCCTCCCCTTCAAAGGCCTTGTAATATCTGTTGAATGCTTCAATCCTCGCATTGTCTTTTTCCCAATCCCTCTCCATTTCTTCTTCGTTCTCAAGCTCCTCCATATAATCGTCCTCTTCATCACAGATCACGTCTTCTCCATTTATGTCCCAGTCGTATTCATCGAGCTTCAGGCTGTCCTTATCTATCAAACTCCAGAATGTCTCGGGGAGCAGTGTGTTGAGGTTTTCAATGTTTAAAGCGTCATTGTTGTTGTCTGTGTTGTTTTGGTCTTGTTTGACTGAATCGGATTCAAAACTGCTCACACTACTGTTAAAATTTGCTGAAGAGTGCAATTCACATGCGGAAGAACCGTCCATTGAGTCCACCATTCCCACTTCAGGAAGAGCTGGAACTCTTGATAAACCTCCAACATCACATATCTCATTCTGACTATCTGTGTACTCTATAACTTCTTCATATTCTTCTGCGAGTGAGTTTTTTTGTTTATAAATTGCTGTGTTCTTTTCTAAGATATGTCCATCTCCTTGGGTATCACCATTATGGTCACATTCTTCATTCTCATTCATCAAAGCAATGGATTGAAAGTTTTCAGAAATGGCATTTACTACTCTGTCTGTAAACTCACTTTTATGTTTATCTGCATAACTATTTGGGTCTTTTTCGTAAACATCCTCAATATTCATGGATTTATTTTCACTTTTACTATGATCATTCCTGAAAGACATGGTTTGGTTCTCCATCAGGTAGACACCAGGTTCCTCGTCTGTTCTCTGGTGCATCTTCTCTAGCTTTGGGTTACCTAGATGACTCTCAGTACAATCTTCATCTTCACTTTGATACAGGTCGGAGGGATAATCTGCTAAACCTTCCTCCACACTTATATGATCTTCTTCTGTAAATTCCCATATGTCATCCCTGGACTTAGCGTCTGTTGACTTTGGGCAACTTTGTGATTTTCTTTTTAAATAATTGGGTTCTTTTTTATCTGGTCCATGCTGAAAGCCATATTCCTCGTAATCCTCAGAATTGGTTGTTTCTTCTTCAGATGCTGAGCTTTTCTCTTCATGAACATCTTCCATCAGTAGAGGTGATGTTTTCTCCTCCATTATCATTCCAGGAACGTTTTCTAGGAAACTGACGTCCTCAACATGAATGGGAGCTTGTTCTTTTATCATCCCATCAAGGTCTGATGTTCCTGCGTGCATCTCAATTTCATCTTCACTGGTCTCCTCTTTCACTTCAGCTTGTGTCTTTTCTTCATCTGAATCGTAATCATCACATGATCCATACAGCATAGATCCTGTCTTCACATCATCCGTAATGTTTCTTAAACAAGTCCTAGTTTCCACAACCATATCAGTGTTAGATAAGTGTTGTGTCTTTGTTAAATCTTGATCAAAAACACTCCAAGGTACATTGTCTTCATCTTGATTGTTGTTGTCCTCTATGCTTGCTTCTCTTTCGGGTGTTTTATTGCTCGGCTCAGGCTCAGTGTTGTCACCAAAGTGTAAATGTTCAAAGTCTTTGAGTAAAGTCAGAAGTCAGAAGTAAGCACAAGTCAGTTCTTATTATGACAATTTAAATACTAAACAGGACATTTGTACACAACAGGAAATACACCAACATAACACATTAAAACTTCAATTAAAAAGTTTGAAAAACTCTCACCTGAAAATGTGTCCTTCAAAGCACCAGCCATGCTGTTCCTTTTTGTTTACGAAAATGAAATTTCACCTCATAAAGGATAAAATCAGATACAAAACTGACAGACTTATGTTTCACCACAGACAAAATGAGTGTGAGGTGCGCGCCGTTGCATGTCAGAGCTACTTCCTGTCAAAGTACCCACATGAATAAAGAAACAAATAATGACACATACAACAACATTTAGCAATTAGATGTACCAATGTATACAAACATACACACACCACATCTGAATGTACATTTGTCGAAATAACAGTTATATTTCTATGTTGTTCACATTTTCATTTTGTGTGTGTTTGTATTTTTTTTATGCGTGTGTGTGTGTGCGTGTGTGTTATTGCTGCAGGAGTGCAAAAGTCAAGACTGACTTTTCTAGGTTGTGGTTTGAGCAAAACCACATCGTGCCTCCATCAAAATGAATCCTTACGTGAAAGGTGTGTTATTAAGATGATCAAAAAGGATAGACACTGATCTTTAATATCGTCTTTGAACACTTTTAAAACATGCTTACTGTTTTGCCTTTTACCAAGGTACCAAAAATTTATAATTTCTTCTCTTTTTATCCTTGGTAACCAAACAGTTCAATGATATAAAATGTAATTGGATTGTAAGTTCTTTTCATAAATTATTTATTATTGGCAGGGACTATTAGATACAGATCTTTTTATTTGTTTAATTAGTACAATGGGATTTGTAAACAAAGTCATTCCAAACCTGTATGACATTCCTTCCTCTGCAGAACATGAAAGAAGATATTTTGAAGAATATTGGTAACTGGCACTCTTTTACATGCTTTATGGTTGTGTTGGTGGAAAAAAAGGGACAGGGTACCAAATGTGTTAAGTTGCCAACTTTCCTGAAAATATCTTCTTCTGTGTTTTGCAGAGGAAAAGTCACACATGTTTGAAACAACACAAGTCCGACTTAATAATAAAATTTTCATTTTTGGCTGAACTTTCATTTTGAGGCATCATGGCCACACAACTGACAAATGCTTGTGGATATCATTTAAGAAATACCAACAAAGCATTGAAAATTTTAAAGAATGTTAATGAAATCAGACTCTTTTGAATATAAATATACTTTATTAAACATTGATTAAATATAATTTGTCCAATGCATTTCACTGCATCAAAAATGAGGTTACAGTACAAGCTATGTAAGTTCAGGTGCCTGTGCAACTCTTTGGTAAAAGCGATATCTGATGTTTATGAGTGTTTAACATGCAAGTAAGCATTGTGTCACAATGTAATACAGTTACATAATAATCATTATTGATGAGCAGGATTCCAAATGTTCACAGATTTTCACAGTTCATGCCTCAGGAAGTAGCGATGGTTTGGTTTTAAATCCACCTCTACAGGGTAATGATCACTGACTTCCAAAGCCTGAGCAAAAAAAGTCAATAGATTATAACAGATCACTCAAAATGTTCAAGTTTTAAGTCAATGCATACCTGTTCTTCAGAGAGACCGAACTCTTGTTTGAAGTTAAAGGGCTGTGCCGATTCTGGGACTATTCCAGAAATCAGTTCTTTGCCATGAATAATAATCCTAAAAAGCAATTTGAGAAAGATTGAACAGTTAAGCAATGGAGCATATATCTGCATATTTAATTCCAAAGTCAAGTGTGAAATATCTTCTGTCAAGATGTGTGTGTTGCTCCAAAAGTCCCTGCTTGATAGTTTTACTTATGTACCATTTCCATCATCATAAAAAACTTTATTTCATGTTTTCTCCAACTTATCTTGTTCTGGACTTAATGTTAAAAAATCTTGCCTTGTAGAGAGAAAATGTAAGATCTTGATAGTGTACCTGTCATAAGCGCAGTGTGTTTTGTCTCTGACTGTGGTGTCCTGCTCATCTCCGATCAACCAATGCAACTTTGGGTCACTCCTGAGATGGACGTTTCTCAGTCCTTTAATAGTAATGTACCTGCAAGCGGCATTTAGATCTCCCAAAAACATCACGTTCTGCATAAGAAACCAACAATCGCACTATGTATAGTCATTTTATTTTATTATGTAGAATAATTTTATTTTATTATCTTGCATGATTTTATTTTATTATGTTGAATGATTTAAATGTGTTTTGTTTACCTCAGTTTTCCATTTCTTCCTGACTGTTTGGAAGACCTCATACAATCCCTCCATTTCTTTCATTGCCCTCTTAGGACAGGTATGTTGACCAATTAGGACAAAGTTCTTAACCACTTTAAGAAATTATGACCAGTTATATTCAGTTCTTACAGAAGTTGTATTGAAATATTGAATTTCCTGAAAAATTGAACGGTTCGGAGTACATACAGGTTGTGGGAGAATGGATGCGTATGATGAATGGCTCTCGGGAGAACACCCCGGATTCGGCTGATGTCTCATTTAACTTCAGGTTTTGGTATTGCTCTTGCACCTGTAGTGTATCTTTTCTGTTAACACGTCATACAAGACATTCAAATGACTATTTTCAATTAATTTTGTTTGTTGTTTAAGCTTTTACAATAGCCATTACCTGTAAATGTAAACATACTGCTCTTTATATGTTGTCTTCCCCATTCGTTTACTTTCCAGATAGGTGTAAATGTGAGCCTTGTCATACCTTAAAGTATGAAAATAAAATCATTCTCTATAATATATTTAATATGCATTTATAGACACACTTTATAGAACAGGCAAAGCAGGTGTGAATGTACCTGTTTAACTTCATCAACAGTGCAGCTATGGCTTTACCTTTAGAATCTCGAACCTCCTGAATAAAACTCAGATCACAGCGTGAAATGATCTAGTAATAAAAAAGCACGTCTGCATAAAACATCAGCAAAAAAACAAGCATTTCAAGAAAGAAAGAGCATGCTTGATTTCATTTTTCTGTGACCCCGCCATTGAAAACCCACCTTGAGTAATTAATGGTATTTACTTTTTTATACATAGAATCATTCTAAACAATGTGAAGTACATTCGGTGAGTATATATATATAACAGGGATATCTTTAATATTGACGGAGTAAGACCTTGTCAAAGGTTGAAACCATTGTCAAATTATTGGTATACTCATACTTTAATGCTTGTTTTTTCAGAATTAGATTTTTTAACATTTGCCTGGTTTTCACATGCAGGGTCACATTATCAATCTACCTTGATTAAAATCTCCATAACGTGCTGGTTGCTGGCCTTTGCCTCCCCATAGCTCTGTATGTTGAAGGCACAGATCCTTAGTGAGATTACAATAGCCCATAATCCCACAAAACATGCCAGGAGAAGAGGTGACTTCATCTATTAGAACCTCTAAAAGTTAAATCAACCCAAAAATAACTTTATCAACCACATCATGCATGTATAAAACAGTCTCTGTATAGTTTCATTGCAACAACCAGGCCCGGTTGTGTCACTTCTTATTTCAGTTTCAAAAATCAACTATTGGAAATAACCTTGCAATCCTCAAATACTAAAAACTCAAGATAAAAAATGACCCACCTTGTTTGACCGACAGCAGATTCAAGATGGTTATAGAGTTGGACTGAATGTTTAGGCTCTCTTACAGTATTTTACATAGGAAACCATGGTGAAATGTAGTGATGTACAGGGGGAGGGGCAGCGTGTGAACATATGTGCTTCCTTTTCAAATGAGCTGTGTCAGTGCTCTGTTAAAGTGCAGGTCAGTCTGGAACTCTGAAGAGACCTGCCATGACAATGAGCCTTTTTCTGCCATTCATCATTCTATTATTCTCAATGAGTGCAAGCGTAAAAAAATCTATCATCTGGAAATAATCTATGGTCAAGAAGGAAGAAAAGTAGGGGAACACTGACAATTTTATTAAATGTATCTAAGAATGTATTTTGCACATCTGTAATTTGTGATTATACTATTCTGTGTAAAAATATCTGATATAATTTTAATACAAAGGACAAGGTAATCACAATGTACAAACTCATATAATTGTTTGAGTCAAATAATGGGTACAA
This sequence comes from Triplophysa yarkandensis, assembly GCA_033220385.1. Classification (NCBI taxonomy): domain Eukaryota; kingdom Metazoa; phylum Chordata; class Actinopteri; order Cypriniformes; family Nemacheilidae; genus Triplophysa; species Triplophysa yarkandensis. The sequence continues at coordinate 16,322,904 of CM065656.1, forward strand.
AAATATAAAAACAGCACATTACTAATGTTTATTTTAAAGATGACACTTTTTGTTTAATATGTACAAAGTCATACAAATACTATTGAAATGCAAAGGCAAAATAAATATAGAGAAATTTTGTCTCTCATCTTTTTATTACACAGGTCTAACACAAGCGCTGTGTTGTGAAGATGTTGTTTGAATCATGTAATCTTCCATAAGCTGTTCAAGAAGAGAGTAAAACTGCCGTAGCTGTTCTCTGGCAGGTGGATGGTACAACCAAAGAACTGCAATCACCAAAACTACCATGAGCAGGAAGAGAAGACACATAATAAAACAGGATCCACAACATGCCCACTTCTGTTTGGAGAAAAAGAGAAGAGAAAAAGAATAAATATCAGGATCAAAAGTAACCTTCTAAAATATTTTTATGGAAAGTAGTAAGACTGCATTGTGTTTCTGTTGTTTCTTTTTGTCAAAGAGCAGGATTAAGGGTTTGGTTGAGAATGAGGTCAAAATTATGAAAATCTCTCTCTTCCAGCAATACTTGATTGAAACAAACTAACCTCTGACTGCTCATTGGCAAAAAAAAACGAGTGTATGGTTGTCTGAAGCGGAACTACTGCAAGTTAAATATCTTTCATTGATAGTCATTTAAAAAATTCATAACAAAAGTGACAAAACACATTTAAATAAAACACAGGTAATAATATAATTTTTTTTAGTAATATCAATAAGGTGTCATTAATACATTTAACTATACTAAATATGAGATAAATGTATTTTTACTAGGAATGTAAAATCTCACTCTTGTGCTGTTCTGTCTTGTAATCAGTTTATTTATCTCTTCTTTGCATTGTGTCAGCCGTGATTGATAGCTGTAACACTCCTGCTCCAGGGCTTCAAGCTCCGCCTGCAGCTCCATGCACTGACAGCATAAAATCAAGACAGCAGATGTTACACTTCTTTTAATTTTGTGATAATCTTTGCATTGATAAACCACGTCCATGTGAAAATTTACAACAGAATAAAGCTTTCGTTAGTTGAATTTTAGTTTATGAGCCGTCTAAATGGCGTTTAAAGTGGTAATAAGTCCTCTTCGTAATCTCCCCTTGTTAATCTAAATGCAGATAAATAAAATATTTGTAGATATAAATAAATAAATCAAATAAGGACTGTTCTTCCTGATCCTGTACCTCTTTTTCTTTGTTTCTGAGTATAATCCCAGTGTCTCTGGACTGTTTGATCATACTGTTATCAGTCCGGAGGAGTTGATCTGACATCGAAACGTCTTCTTGTGTGTGTGTGTTGTTGTACAACCACTCCTGGTTGTGTCCTGCGAGAACATGACAGAAAATCTGAGACATAAATACTCTAAATAAAGATATCTAAGTGCATGCATTACTTTAAAGGTAGCTTATAGCTTACTCCAAAATTAAAATTCTGTCATAATTCTTTTATATCAAACCTGCTTGATGTTCTTCCGCAGAACACAAAGAAGCTATTTTGAAGAATGTTGCTACCGGGCACTTGCATTGCTTTTGTGTCCATACAATCGAAGTGAATAAGTGCCAGCGCTGTTTGGTTACCAACATTTTTCAAACTATCTTCTATGTTCTCTGAAAAAAAAGAAGCTTAAACCGGTTTGAAATAACAAGAGGCTGATAAATCAATGACTGACATTTTTTTGGTGAACTCTACCTTCAATAGCTAAAAACAAGTGGGAGAATATGTTCATTTAAATATCTGGATGGTGTTTAAACAAGTGACTTGTCAACAAATATCTACATCATAAACAGACTGTTAAGTGCACCTGTGAGTTCCTGTAGATGTTCTCCAAGAGCGAGGTTCTCTTCCTCCAGTTCAGAAAGACGGCTGTGAAGCTCTGTAGTCTCCTGCTGAAGATATTCTGTCTGCTTCCTGAGCATCTCCTCCTGTTCAACAGAGCGCTGCACAAACAAATACACAAATTTAAAGTCAGCCATTCATTCAATCCTATACAAAGACAGATCTTGCATCGCACAAAGTGGATTTGCATTGTAAATCAAGTGTGAAGACTGGATATCAAGAGTTGGGCCTGTTGGCACATTTAATTGAAACATCACTAAACCTGCCACTGTGATTGGTTAGATATGAGGGCCAACCACTATGGTGCGCAATGAACCCTGATGTCAGGAAAGAGTTATACCTCCAACTGGCCCTGCAACTGCAGTATCTGATCAGTGCATTCATCATGTCTCTGTTTCAGCTGGTTTGAACCCTCTCTCAGCTCATTACAAAGCTTCTGCCAATGCTCAGACTCAGCCTGGGTTGTATGCAGCATCCCCTAGTGGAATGGAAAAGTATAAAAACATGCATAAAATTAATGTTGCCATTCATCTCAATTGCAGAACAGAGTTTCCATTGTGTATTCTGCACATTATATTTGTCCATTTTGAAGTCTATCAAGGTTTTACCTGGAGGTGCTCCATCTTGCTCTGAGCATCCGCCTTCTCATTCTCCGCCCTCTGAATAGCCTTCAGAGATATCTGCTCGTACTCCTCCCTCTGTTTCTCCATCTTGAGCACCACTTTTTTCACACCGTCCTGAGGTGCTTTCTGAAAAAGCCATACCACCATTACAGCTTTTCATGTATTTCTAATAAGTTAATGTATTGAAATCTAACAAAGACATACAAGTGGAGTTTTTCAATGCAATCCACTCGTTTCTTACCTTGATGCAAATCTGCAGCTGTGTCTCCAAACCTTTGATCTTACTCTTCAGCAGGTCCTCATCACAGCGTGTCTGTGGGAGGAAAAGGAAACGTGCATGTTTGAGAGAGAAAGCCACTGAACCTAAGTGTTTTTCAGTTTCTATATCCTGTGTAACTGTCTTCTTTGGCATTTCATATCAATAGTAACTAAAATCAATAGTTTCGTGTAAATACATAAATAAAATATCATAGTCGTGTAAATCAGTTGTTAGAGCATGGCATTAGAAACGCCAAGGTCATGGGATCAATCCTAGAGATTGCACATACTCAAACCAAATGTAAACCATAATGCAATGTAAGCCACATTGGAAAAAAGCTTAAACTGGGCAAATGCTTAAATGTGTAAATGTAAATGTGTTCAGTATGAATGGTTCATCAAAGCAACAAAAACAAACCGCTCTCTGACGCCGACACTGTTTATTTCCTGTGTGATAGAGAAACTTAAAAAAAAAAACTAGAGCTGGGTGGCCGGGACCACAGAACCCTCCCTTCCAACCTGCCTATATATTACTGATGTGACTACTCCAGGAAACTCTGCAACTGCTGAACCCAGCAGATACACAGACTGACAGCATAACTTATTTGAGCATTAATGTAAGAAAGGCTGTGCTGTATCGTGAATTCAATTTCAGCCGTAATTGTTTCACGATACAGCAAGGCCTCAAGCACCTTACTGCTTAAATATCATACAGCTCTTGCAGATCAAAAGTTTAAAGGAGGAAATTTTTCACTGTTGTACCTTCCACAGAAGCTCTGTTGAACGCACTAGTGTAGCAGCGTTTTTCTGAAGACTGGCAAGTTTTTTTTTGAGAACCTCTTCTCTATGCAAAGCCGCCTGATGGAGAAAAAACGCATGAACTCCTGACTATGTAAGAATGTTATTGGTTATAAAATTATACTGTATATTCCTTACCTCCAAATAATCCGCCAGCTGTTGCACATCCTAAAATAAATTATGACGTAGGGAAATTTGGGGAAGGGAGAATTAATGTCAGATCAATTCTTTGAATTTTATGTATTAATGTGTGAAAAATGTGTTTTAAGCACCAAAATTTCTTACTGCTTCTTTGACAGTAACAAATCCAGACCTGCATAAATAGAGTTCATAAAACAGTTTCATTCTTTGGTTATACAGAGAGAAATATATTTGGACGAATACTTGAAACCCAACAGTTATTGCACCCCTTTTACTAATAAACTAAAATAAAAGTTAGTCAAAATTACCCCTACATTCTTCAAAATGTCTTATTTTGTCTCCAACAGAACATTATTCCTGCTATGATAGTCAACTTTCAATTTCCTAACAGAAATCCTGATCAAAGAAAATTAATGCACAGAATTTATCTGTAAATGCACATAGTGTCAACTTACTGTGTTTGCATGCTTGTTGTAAGAAAAGTCTTCTGATTCTTTGAGTCCTGACTAATGTCTTGAGAAAGAACTATGATTTACAAGCAGAATTACATGTTATCATTAAAACACAAGGAAGTATTGTTGTGACATTTAATGGGATTTTGAATTATTTTCAAGTTCTGTAAATATGAAATTCAGTCTGTTTGTTAACACTTCACTATGAAAGATTTTGTGAAAACCACTTACCTGGTTTCTCTCTCTCTTTCGTTCTTACCAAATCAGAATTTAGACCTGGTACATCCCATCTCACTGAATTCAGCATGGTATCATTTTTATCATTTGGTGAAGATATGCAATCGGTCTAAAGAGGTTTGAAGAATGCATGTCAATGTTGTTATATAAGAATATACATACAATTACATTACATTTAAAGTTATAGTTCACCAAAAACATTGATCTCTGTACCTGCTTTGCCCAGTTTAAGCAATCTCTCCGAAGGTTTAAGTTTTGCCTTGTTATCAAGGGCCGCCTGATTGACGTTAAAGTTTGCGTCATATGCTCTTGTGCATTCAGGGTTGCTCTCATGTATCTGGGCTTTGGCACTGAAGATAACGGGACATGTGTCCCATGGTCCACCGGCCTTCTCTTTGAAAACTCGAATTGCCTTTTGCGATGGAGTTCGTTTTTAATCCACCTTGTGTCCAGATCTCTTGTGGGACTACGACACAATGTCATGTTATTCCGATCACATATCTCTCTGTGCTTCACTGCTCGCTGTTCCACTTTATGCTCATATTTCGAGGCCTGCTGCCTTTCATTGTCTTTGGCAAACTCCATTCTTTCTGAGAGAGACTAGTTTGAAATGTAACTGGATTGTCACCTCACAATATAAATAGATGTCTTTTCTCGAAGTGGCAATTTCCTGTAATTGAAAAATGACATGTGCTATGAAATTATATCTTTCAGAAATAGATCATCCCAAAACAAATGAATGACATAACTGTCAACACAGCCACTTAATTATGAAATGGAGAACAAAAACACAAACAAACAAACAAACATATAAACATTTGGTGAAGCCTCACTCAGTAAAATAGTAAAATAATTTTACAGTCAATACTAATCCAAAATGCCAAAATGTAATTAAATATTAATTGCGATATCAATTATTTTACAGTAAATATCAGATGGAAAATGTAATCATTTAATCCAATTAAATATACCTTAGGATGTGTGTCCAGTCATTCACCTCTGATGTCATATTCTGTTAGTAAATCCGGGAAGAACTGAATTATAAAAAGCTAAAACAAAAATGGAGAATTAAGAAAGGCTTTATTATGTTGTTTTTGTAAAAAAAAAAGGTCCAACAGTGGATGGAAAACTTGTGCAAGACATAATAGTGTACATGAGCAAGAGCGACTTCAGGTATTACAAAAACAAAAACACTTGCATTCAAATGATAAACATCAACATTTTCTAAAGATTAAAATATCTTGTGTGTTTCTTTTAGGATCATATCTGCATTACAAGTTGAAACTAAAAACAACCCTACTGTTACAACACAATATGCCAAGCTCTAAATTACTAAGAAGTACTAACAAGCACACTTTAAAGATTTTCTAAGTAATATTTAATGAAAGTACCTGTTCTTAGAAATCCAAAAAACTGTGAAAGAAGATTTTGAAGCTGACATGGCAGTTGAAAAGTAGTTCATTCAATAAAGGGCGGTCTATTTCTTCTGCCTTGCTTGTTTAACAGGAAGTAAAATGAACCTCACAACTTGCATGAGTTCCTCTATCTCAGCAGCCATGCATATTGAAACTGATGCCATACACGAATGGGGTCGTAGATTAGGGGTAGAGAGGAGTTTATGATGCTGGCTGTGTCCCCACACGACTGTTGATGAGGAGGGACTGCAGTATAGAAAATAATGTTTGGTGAACAGTGAATAATACACAAATGTAAATGAAAGACAGAAAGAAAGAAAGAAAGAAAGAAAGACAGACAGACACACAGACAGACAGACAGACAGACAGAAAGACAGACAGACAGAAAGAAAGAAAGAAAGAAAGAAAGAAAGAAAGAAAGAAAGAAAGAAAGAAAGAAAGAAAGAAAGAAAGAAAGAAAGAAAGAAAGAAAGAAAGAAACGAAACTAACTTGAATGGATGCAAAGTGGATGCAAACTGAGGCCTGTTTTTCTATAGGTGGAAGGCCTTTAAATCCTTTCTCGTATTTAAATAATAATCCAAATAAACAGAGAATCTCTGCAAGATGTTTTCGCTCACCTGCATTGACTTGCATATGAACTTAAGCGACATCCTATTCCCAATCGAAAGGGTTTAATATGATGTGTGTCCACCCATTATAACAGCTTATACCCTTCTGGGAAGGCCGTCCACACGGTTTAGGAGTGTGTTTATGGGAATTTTTGACCATTCTTCCAGAATCTCATTTGTGAGGTCACACACTGATGTTGGATGAGAAGGCCTGGCTCTCAGTCTCTAATTCATTCCAAATTCATCTGTGCAGGCCGGTCAAGTTCATCCACACCAGATTCTGCCATCCATGTCTTTGTGGATCTTGCTTTGTGCACTGATGTCATGATGTCCACTGCACTTTACACAGCGGTCTACCTTCATCCCATGCACAACCACTTACTGTATTAAGACTACGTCCACTCTGCAGCACCTTAACATTTTTCTATGCACATCTTGTTTACATAATGCAGAACGTGCACACTCAGTGTTTAGTGCTTAGTGCTTGATGTATGTTTGTACACACTGTGTTGAATGTTTCGACTGTGTTTGTCCCATCGTACACACTGTGCACTGATTATATGTATGTGCATATTGCACACTGTCCTATGTTGTAGTCTGTACTATATGTCACATGGTAACTGTACTTCAATTTAAGCTCCCAAGAATTGCACTCACCAGGGCACAGTGCCGTGGTGATGGGACAATAAAAGTGAATTGAATTATGTTGGAAGAGACCTTTCCCACAAAGTTGGGTGCACGGAATTGTCCAAGATGTCTTGATATACCGAAGCATTCAGAGTGAGAGTAACTGAAACTCCTGAGTTAGATTACTTGGATGGGTGAGTGAATACACTTGGCAATAAAGTGTGTTGGCATCTTTCAGGGAGGATCTGGAGCCACCTGCTGTCCCTTAAGACTGAAGTCCCCGGATGTGACCGAGAGCTGCTCTCGAACATCTCGCGATATCAGTGACGAGAGTTTCTCATCCTTGGCGTAGAAGGGCACAGAGACCCCGGCGGAAGACACTGTCGGCCAGGGCTCCTGACATTCAGTCTCGTTTAAACATGCTGTCCAGATTGGTGTTTGTTTCGGGTGAGTACTTTAGTCACTTCAAGCTAATGCAGCTTTATTCATTAATACTGAGCAATAGTTTGACTGTTTTGCCAGTGCAGTTGAAGGGTAAATGAGGCCTTGGTTGTAAATGGCCGCCCATGAATCAACCCTGAGCACTAAACATGTTTGTCCATTCCAAGTTAACGTTTATTGTGATACTTCTGTATTAATTATTGTGCAATTTAGGTTTAGTTTCCCATATTTGTAGTTGAATATCAAATGTGTTGTTGCTATACTTGCTGAATGCCCTTGTGTTGAATTGTTAGCTGTTAGCTTAATGCTAATGCCACACTGAGACTGTCATTACTGTATCAGGTGCAATTTAAGTTATTTACTTATATTTTACTTTATATTGTGCGTAATTCATCATCAGCATGTCTAATAACAAAGCTGATGACAGTTCAAATTGATATGATCCTTAATTCACAATCAAAACCATAAGGTACAAACACAATGTGTAAGTTTTAATACAGAAAAAGGGTCTTGTATATAAAGTTAACTTAAAATTGTGTTTTGGTTGACATCTATATCGCCTTTGCTTGTCTTTTGCAGGTCATGCCCTGAAAAACAACGGCTCCTTCGGTGCTTGGTATGTAAAGTTGTCTTGTGTCAATGTTGTCATCATTTACATTTCCTGTTATCGTATTAATCCTTGCATGGCTTTCCCCCCTGGAGAACACAAAAGATGTTTTGACGGAAGATGGTATAATAACAGGCACCTGTTCGCCTCTTTTGTATGGACACAAAACCAATGCATCATATTGGTGCCGGGTTCCAGCATTCTTCAAAATATCTTTTTTTGTGTTCTGCAGAAGAAAGTTTATACAGGTTTGGCAAGGGAATGTAAATTAACTATTTCAGTATGCCATGTCATCTAGTTTAACCTAGTTTGATATATTATTACTCTGCAAATCTCATGATTGTCGTTTTCTCTTCAGCGTGGTCCAGGCCTCTCGATCTTTTCATCAGTCGTCCCAGAGCCTGGCACCAGTACCCCCTCTGCCTGAGAAGGGAGGCAAGGTCCGCCATGGCATATTCCCAGAAGAACTTTTCACATTGTTGTACCCCAAAACCGGTGTCACGGGTGAGCTTGAGGCCTCTATTTTGTCCCTTTTTAACACTGTAATAGCACATCTCTGTGCTGCAAGTCTGTTATTGATATGGTTTTTCTACTATGATTTCAGGTCCATACATGCTGGGTACTGGGCTGCTCCTGTATATGCTCTCAAAGGAAATCTACGTGATCAATCACGAGACCTTTGCTGCCGCATCCATCGGTGCCGTTGTCATTTATGGAATCAAAAAGTTTGGACCTAGCGTAGCTGCTTTTGCAGACAAACTCAATGAGGTTTGTGGAAAGTGGATTGTTTTACGACACATAGGGCAGGATCTCTTGATGCTCGATTATTGGTTTTAAAAATTTGATGGATGTGAATGTGCATAGAGAATTTTTACCTTTGAGAACTAAAATTTGTCTGATGTGGTTGTTTTATTGTTCTAAGTGCTGGTTGATTGTACAGCTGATGTTTTGAGTTCTTTTTCCTCTGCAGGATAAAATGGCAAAGGCCAATGAAGTGAAGGATCTGGCTATGGCCAACCTGTCCCAGGCTATTGAGAATGAGAAGAAGGAACAGTGGAGAGTTGAAGGAAGACAGATGCTATTTGATGCCAAGAGGGTGAGCCAATGATCCAGAGTCTTTGGCAAACATACATTTTAAAATCTGCCCTTGTCTAGTTTTCTATAACACTCTTATTTTCTTCTGTCAGAACAATGTGGCTATGCTACTGGAGACCAACTACAGGGAGCGACTGCACATGGTGACCAGTGAGGTGAAGAAGAGGTTGGACTATCAGGTGGCACTTCAGAACCTGCACCGCCGCATGGAGCAGGAGCACATGGTCAACTGGGTTGAACAGAATGTTATAAAAAGCATCACCCCACAGCAGGTAAAGGGTTCATGCTGCCTCTTTGAAATTATTTGTAAACAATCCAATGTGTTTGTGAAATCACATGTTAATTTAAGTTTAAAGCTCAAATTTAGTATAAAATGATACTTTTGTTTTCTATATTTTGTCTGTCTTTAAAACCGCAATTCATAGATTGTACTCTAGATGAGGATGTTGTACTCAAAATTTCATGCTTGGTGATTGAGACTTCACCAACTCACCACTAGAACAGAACCCTTTAGTTGGTATGAATGCTTTTTCAATATGATACTTTTCTTTCTTTCAGGAGAAGGAAAGCATTGCCAAGTGCATCTTGGATCTTAAAGTCTTGGCCAAGGCTAGAGCAACTGCATAGGTCTTCATCAATGTCCACACTGAAGCCGTCTGGCAGTGTCGTCAAAAGTGTACATACCCGTATAAAATAAAAGATTTGGTTATTCACTAAAACGCTTGTGTTTTCATTTAAAACGGCCAATTTCACATTTCTCTTATATATTTTTATTTGATACAGATTAAATATGTTTTGTCACCGCCATGGCAACTAATGCTTCTTCATATGTAATATGGTTGTAAATTAATTGCGATAACATGTTGGCATTCCTCATAAGTTAGACAATAACAAAGCACTGAGTTCAGAAGGTGTTGGTTAACAGTGTAAGACCAAGCCTGATGCACCTTTGGACTCATAAATTTAGGGAATGTTCCTTGTCTTTTCTGTGTCAGAAACTACCCCTGCTTCATTATACTGTGGGTACTAGACTTTGACCTTGATGTTTCCAAGAAGGAAGTCCGTAATATTTGCTTTTGAAGCAATTCATTCTGAGACTTCATAGCCTACACATGTCTGAATGGTGGAGTACTGTTAATTTAGGAATGGAGTTTTGAAGTTGATTCCTGTTAAGGTTTTCTTTAAGGTATTTTGTGTGACTTTTGTGTTATTTGATACTAATTTTAGACAAATTTTAGGCTGAATGTTGATCAAGTTTCAAAAAATGTATTGCTCTTTAGTGTATATTTAGGCTTAAAATGCTGTCTTCTTCTGACACTTGGTTTACCACATCTATGGCAAGTTTTCTAATCGTAAAATCAAACCAATAGAATAACACAGAAAAACTCTGTTGTGTTACTGTCAGTAGTTTATGTATTGCTTTTTAGTCTGCTGATATGTGATGACAAGACATCTCTCACCTCCGAGACAAAGCTGTTAAGCGCTGTGTTAAATTATCTTGATTTTTCTCTATAATTTCATGGTTGCCTCATGCCTCATTGATATTGCTAAAGGATGTAAAACATTAATATACTGAATGCAAATCTATATAACATTTTGAAGAACGTGTAGTACATTCAATATGTATTCATACCTATGTATGACATAGTTACAATAGTATATTCCTCCCAGTGTTAAGTCAAGCAAATTTAATAGTGGTTTGTCTTTAGTTTTATAAGTTTTAAAGATTTAATACAGTTGACTGCTTCAATACTAAACACATAGTTTTTTATATGTCAAAAGCTCATAGATCTCAAACCACAAGTGATATATGGTTCATTTGTTTTTTACCTATAAATTCAGACATGCTTTGCTGACTTTTATTATTTCAGGTGCGTGTGACATCATGTATGGAGGTAATCCCTTTCCAGTTTTTCCATCAAGGTACATTCTCTCTCTGATCCTAAAAGCATTTGTGGTGTGGATTTTTTTCAGTCTTACTTATTGCCCCTGGCCATGATCTTCAGTTTAGGCTTTTTTAGGACATGTTTGTTTTCTAGCCATGTAGAATTATTCTGTCTTGTATAGCTGTACTGCCCTCACATTGTGCGTAGGCCTTTTTATAACTTTTGGCCCTTTGTTTCTTTTTCTTGTCTAAAGTTTGTTTAAAGGTATGACAGATATTCATTATTGGTTGGCATAGTTAGAGAAAGTGTTCGGACTAAAAGGTCATTGAAAATTGCTGGATATATAAACGTGTCCCTCATTGGCTAATGTATAAACAATCCCTATTACGATGAATGACTTGCACTTACTTTAACTGTATAATAGTCATTTTGTCACTGTGGCCAGTAAAACATTAACATTTACATTTATGCATTCAAATAGTTTTATATGTAGAAATGTATTGTATGTTTGTATTATACAGTAGAGGCTTCTCCCCAGAGCCACTCTCTCAGAAGTCTGGAATGTCTCGTCCAAGTGGAAAATCCATCTACAGTGTGTACTTAACCCTTATAAACCATTATTTTACTTATGAAACACATACACCAACTTACAATAACATTAATCTTAATTTTATCCTGTAGAGCAAAGGAAGGAATATGCAGAATCAATGAGTAGACAACAAGACAACTTTCAATACAGACTGGAGGTAAGAGAGCATCTGTGTCCATAAGTCTAACAGGGATGGGGTTACAACAATCAGCTTTATCTTCTCAGTCTTACCTAACTTTAAATTTTGCAATAAATTGAAAGGATGACAAATCTCTTTAAGTATGAAAAGCAAATATCAGACTTGTTAAAATCTTGTTTGAGATCATAATCTTGCAGTAAAACAGTCACTTATATTCTTCTATATCCTGCCCTCTGATTTTTCTCATTCAATCCAACCAATGTTGTTGCCATAGTAACAATGCTTTATCTGTGTCGTACTTAAGCACCTGTTCACCTGTGAGTTGGATGGCAGAGAGTTGAGCACTATTGAAGACTGTGTGACCAGACTGAAGAGTCTGGACAGTAAAGGTAAAGTGTGGGGTCAAGACATGATCTTGAGAATCCAGGGTAACCACCTACAGCTGTGTGACATAGAGACCAAGGTAAGCATAAAATTCAGAAGAACTTTGTCACAATCTGAATTTGCTTCTTACTGTAAATGGCAATGCTTATCTCATATTCTGTTTCCCTGGAACTGTAGGAGGTTTTGGAGTCAGTTCAGCTGAATAGCATCAAGAAGACCAACACAGTTCTTGACAGTTGTATGTACGACTCCCTTCTTATTATCGTGGTTCAGGATTACAGCCAGAGAGCTCCACAGGTCTATTTGTTTCAGTGTGAGGAGAGTGGGGTGAGGAATAGGTTCCATCTGAAATGTTACCTCTAAACATCATTTCTCCATGAGTAGATGTGGCTAAGATCTTATCTTAGATTTATAACGTAGAAAAGACAGCAGTAGATTCCACCAGCTGTGGGAGTTAAATTCCATCCCTTAAGTACATCATGTACTGAAATAATGGCTTTTTTATTTTTTAGGCCCAGGATGTTTTAAATGATCTGAATAGAGCAATAGGGCAAGGTGGAGGGGATATCACTCCTCCTCTAAAGGCGCCACAAATGGACATCAGGTCAGCTAATAACTATTATTTTACACTTTGCACTTTGTGTGTAAATTTTACATATAATTATATACATATCTGTTATGATTTTACAAATGTTTAGGGTCTCGTTGCTCAAACACATTATTTCCACCATGTTAAGTATCAAAACACAAAAACATATACATTGAAGGAGATCTCCAGGGCTTTGATGTAAAATAAAAAAAGATGTATAGAATTAGGCATTTTATCAAGATTTTGGAGGTCGTTTTTAAAACAATTGGATACATTTATTGACAGATTTTTTAATTTCTTCCAAAACCTTGTACGCATAAATATTTAAGTTTCGTTTCTGGACATTGTTTTAATGCTGACATAGTTATACTCTGACACAACTACGTAATTTCAAATATTCAGACAGTTCTGATTTTTTCTATTTCTACACGATCATGTACTCAACTTTAGAGGTATTGTAAATTGAAAAAATATAAATGTACTTTTACGCAAGTGAACATCTTTACATTTATACATTTCTTATTTCTCAGAAGTAACCTTGAGACAATCATCGGCCAGGGAATTCCAGGGGGCTTTAAAAGAGCAACATTGCCATCCACACCACCTCCTCCAGAATACCCCCCTCCACAATTCAACAACTATCAAGACTATGGTGATGAGCAAAACACACCTTTTAAAAGCAGGGTTAGGGTTATTAGGTTATTAATGAAACTTTTAATGGATGTTTTTAGATGAGAGAGAGCCATCCCCCACAGCATTCACACCCAGGGATGATTTGTACGAGCGGGAGCAGAGTCCAACTCCAAACACCGACATGGAAAGAAATGTGGTCGGTTTATTTTTATTGTTAAGCCTCATGACCATTCTGCTCATTTATCCACTGATTTATTGACATTACACCAACATTCTCAACAGGAAATCTTTAACCATGTTGCTGAAGACATTGAGATCTTCGGAAATAAAGTTGCAGCGGCTTTGCCAAAAAATGAAGGAAACAAGAAAAAGAAGAAATCCAAAAAGACTAAAAACCTTGGTATATACTTAAAAACTTTTTGATCTAAAATGTTGACATTATTTCCATTAGTTTACTTTAATGTTTTTATATCAAAGCTGGAAATCTTCCTAATGTGGAGGAGTATATAGCATGTCTACAGAAAGTAAAGTACGGGTTCAATCTTCTCGTAAGTCAAGTATTTTTTCTGTCTATGAAAAACAAGTTAAAATTGAAATCCTTTTCACTTCTTTCAAATCATTTTTATTACAACTATTTTAAAATAACTTTTGACACATTTGGATCATTTTGAGTTTTGTAAAGAAATAGATTTTAAATTATAATCCAGCAATATACTACATCTATATTATTCATGTCATGTTTTAAACTAATATTTATAATATAATACACTTATCAGGGGAAGCTGGACGGGTACCTAAAAAATATTCCTTCATCTGAGTATGTTCACAGTATTTTCACTTCAATTGGTTTTGTAAGTATTCGCTTTTATAATATGTTCACAGTGGTTATATTGTAAATCTTAAGATTGTTTTTCTCGAATATTGTAGATATATACATTTCCTCATGTTGTCTCTTGATTCTTCAGGTGGTCAGTCATTATCCTCCCAACATTCCCCCCACAGTTCTGAGTCCAATGCTGACAGAAAAAGCTCTGTTGCTCCTGAGATCTGCCGTCACATCAGAGGAGGACAAACTGTGGGAAAGTTTAGGAGACTGCTGGAACATCCCAAGGTCTTCATCTATTCGTCTTTTTCAAAATCAAACAAAAAACGGAAGAAAAGCTCATGTAAATATGTTTTGCCATCAGATCCAGGTGGCCAAACGGGGATCAGATTCCTCCATATTATCCAGTATTTTATGATGGCTGGCAGGCTCCTCCACCCAGCCAATCTCAGACACCCATATCCAGAGGTTTGCCATTACAACAGGACATTGAACAGTTTGAACAGTTCCCACCCAGAAACATATCACAGATGCCACCTGAACAGGTAGGAACTGACATCAGTTGAGCAAGTATAAGGATTTGGTCATATACACCATGGTACAATAAAACGAGTTACAATCTCAGTATTATCTTTATTACAGGATGACAGACCTTGGAGCACCCCACCCATTCGGTGAGCCACTGGAACCATTAGATACAGATATGACATGTGTTAAAGGCTGTGTCATGAGCACAATAATCGTTTTTAAATGACAGGAATGTCATAAAATAAATCTTGACATTTTAAAACAGTTCAAAATTTGATGAAAGCTAAAACGGTGTTGCTAGGTAAATAAACGAATGGTGTATGATATGGCTTAAATCGGTAAATAAAAAAAACAGCAAGTCAAAAAAATATGTACACTTTACTCTTCTGTCTTTTGCAGAACACAATAGAGGATATTTTGAAGAATGTTGTTCACCCCACAGTGGTGGCACCCATTGTCTTCTGTTGTATGGACACATTCCAATGTGAATAAGTGCCAGTTGTCATCATTCTTCAAAATATCTAATTTTATGTTCTGTTGAAGAAAGAAAGTCAAACAGGTTTGAAATGACAAGGGAGAGTAAATGATGACACCATTTTGATTTTTCGGAACTATCACTTTAAGCCTAGTTTGCCCTGCAAATGTTTATTTTTTTCCTGTTTATTATGTTTGAGGTTTTATAAAAAAGTAAAAAAAAAATCTTGTTCACAGAAGGTCACCAGAGGCACCTCTGTATATGAGGGCGATGTATGACTTCATGGCGAGAAACAGTCGGGAACTGAGTGTGATGAAAGGTGAAGTTGTGCAGGTAATCTCATGACCTTAAACATTCACATACTGAGGTTTCAAATTACTCAATGTATAAAAGATGCATGTGTACTAATGGTGTAACTTGCGCGTGTTTAAACAGGTAACCAACAAGTCCAAGCAATGGTGGAAAGTAAAGAAAGGTCCTGGTGAGGAGGGTCATGTGCCTCACAACGTTTTAGAGCCTGTTGATAGAGAGGCGCCAGCAAACTTTGGAGGAGGCGGGGTAAGACATATCTTTGCTTTATGCAAAAGAGAATTCCTGAGAGAGTCCAAGATTTTAAAAGAAGCATTTCTATTAAATATGTCAAGCATAGTCGCAAGGCATTTTCTGAAGTAGTAAAAGATTAAGCGAACAGAAAAGTGGCCGAAAAGTGTGGCATTCGGGTTTTTGGTTGAAACCTTTAAAGTACAATGACTTAAGGTGTTAGTCTTCTATACTCACATTCTTGTCATTTCAAACATGATGATCTTTCTTTCACTTAAAACAAAGGAAGATATTTTGAAGGAAATTGGTAACCAAACATGAGTGTATGGACAAAAAAACCCCAATACAATTGAATAGGTGCCAACATTAAAAACACTTCTTCAAACTATCTTCTTTTTTATTCGAAGAAATAAAGCCATACAGGTTTGAAATGTCAAGTAAGTAAATTAATGTTAATTTAAGGGTGAACTATCACCTGAAGTGATTGAGATCAAATTAAAATAAAAAATGATGGACAAAGTTTGAAATTACTAAAAGTTTTTTCATTAATTATGAAATATAGGCTGCACCTGTATATTCACAGCAGAACATGAGACGACCTCCATCACTGGTCATGAATTCCAGACCTGAGGAAGTCCGAGCCTGGTTACAATACAAAGGCTTTTCTAAAGGGTAAGAAATACCCCTGCCTCTTGCATTCCATTCTTGTGTCTTTACTTAGCTTGTAAATTATAGGTCAAAAGTTTTTGGACAAATTAGTAAAATGTTCCTCATTTAGAAAAACTTTTGATCTGAATGTATATGCTGATGAATGTCTGAAATTAGATTAATAGGCAAAATATAGCTAAAATGTGTGTTTTTTATTTCAACATTTTATTTAATGAAAAATGTTTTAGAAAATGATGACTTTGACTAACTGTGAAAAACATAGCCAATAAGATTGCAGAATAGACAGGGACTTCTGTAAAAAGCATTACAGGGTCAGATCTTAAGAGGCTTCTTGATAAAATGACAAGAAAACATTTCTGCAAAACTAGTCAAAATGTAACTTCACTGAAGATGATTAAATATAACATGTTTTTAACCCTTTTAGTTTATAAAATAATTCTTATAGTTCCCTTTTTTGTTTCATGATTGTTTAGTTTATCATTACAGTTATTATTAATAAAAATGTGCCAAATATATGAATGCATAAATTATTAAGTGTCCCCAAACTTTTGACCGGTAGTTCATACTGCTGCTAGGAAACATTAAGCTTCATTAATATGATGAACTTGTATTTGTAAAGGACAGTACAAAGTCTTGGTGTGTTTGATGGAGCATTGCTGCTGGGCATGAAGCAAGGGGATATAAGAGCCATATGTCCAGAGGAAGGAAGTCGAGTCTTCTTTCAACTTCAGAGTGTGAGATCTACTATTGCAGTAAGTTCTCTATCTCACTTTTGGGATAATCCCAATTTTCCGATATTACTCACACATGCTGTTGTGAAAAATCTAATTTATGAAGCATTTTAATCAAATGTCAGTTTTTACCCTTGCCAGACATGTATCAACGGAGACTCAATTTAATAATAGTTATCATTGTCTTTGCAGCTTGCTAGTGAAACGGAATACCCGTAAGGCCCTCTGTGAAAATCTGAGGCAAGATGGCAAGAATCCCAACGTGTCTGGATCTGAATGAACAAGACTTATATACATGTCAGCATTTTCTTTTATCAACAACATGATTTGTTTGTTCAAGCTATTACGTTAAATATTACAAACGATAGGAAACAAGCTAAAATTACTAGATTAAAAAAATTAAGATATTATATTTATTGCTATATATATATTTGTTTTGAATATCATCAGTGTGATGGTCATCAGATACATGAAGAGACGGGTACAATGAAAAAGTTTATTCATTTAGTAGATGTTTTGGGACCTGATGCTACCATTACTACTCAAGCTTTTATATGTTGTTCTAGAACTGGCAATTTCAATGTATGAAAAAGATTTAAATCTGTAACTTTTGATATGATGTGTTTATTTAATGCTCAACAATAACTGCTGTCATTTCTTGGTTTTAGAATCCTTAATCAATTAAAGAAAATACCCACTGAGTCTGTTAATTGTCCTCCTATGTTGCCTTTTTTTAATGAAGTTACAGTTTTGGTTTATGTTTTCAAAATAATCAATCAATCTCAAAATATATCTACAATAAACTTTAAAAAAAGAAATGAATTCAATGTAAAACAGTTTTGTTCTTTATTTGGTCTAAATAAGGTTTTGCTGTGAGGACTATCCAAAAGTGAAATCTCTGATACAACAACAGTGGTAGTTTCTTTCTATGGAATCAAATAAAAGTTTATCAATGAATGCTTTAAATCATTACATTAACTTTTTGTTTAATGAACCAAAAAATTCTTATTTTTCTGACTTGATTTCTATAATAATTGCTTAATACTTAGTGTAAACTGGAATATAAATGTAACGATGGTTAATGAAACAATCTTTTCACTCCCTCTTGTTTCCCCATTTGGCCATCTTGTTGTTTACAGGCGTTTTTATGAATTTGCTGGACTTCATGTAGGCAACAATCTTCTCAAGACTCTGCCAAGAGAAAAGAAACGACTGAATCAGTTACATTCCATATAGTTACACTTTATCAGAGACTATGAAAAATACCGTCTGACTAACCTCAAAGCGATCCAGAAAGCATCGAAGGTTTTTAAAGTCATCCAAGCATTCCTGCTCGAACATACGGTGCTGATCCAACAACTCGTACATAGTAAAGTCAACAAATGTGATCTGTCAAAAAAGAAGTCAATCCTAAAACCAAACAATCTATTAGAATATACTACCGAATGCACAAATTATAGCTCAGTTCCCAAATATGAGCACATTTCACCTTGTCACCAGCAAACCACTTTCTGTCACCAAGAAAGTCCGACATCTGCTTGAGAGTTCCAGGAAGTGCCTTAGCGTAACATGTTTTGTTTTTGTCCTGTAATCAAAAACAATGTTTTTATTATCATCTGAAAATGCGTTCAGCAATCTACATGTATAATCGAACTGAAATCAAGTCGCCACTCACAAAGTCTCCATAGCACAGCTGAACGAAACCATTGCGGAAATCCATCGCCTGATTCTCCAAGATGTCAACCCTAACCTGCTCTTCTTCAGTTTCTCCACCTAGAAATACATTACAGAGAGGTTTCATCGTATGGCAAAACTCACACAACACCAAAAGATTCCCCCAAAACTCACACAGATTGTGTTTGCGGGCAATGTATCTCATGATGGCATTGCTTTGGACTATCTTCTTGTCTCCGTCCACCAAGTACGGCAACTAGTAAAGAAAGCATATGGTTAGTTGTTAACATCTGGGAACCTGAAAATAAGCAAACTTACGTTAGGAAAATCCATTGCGAGTTTGCTCTTCTCATCAAACCAACAGCTTTTGTCATAGTTGGGGGCTGCAAGACAACAACATACAGATCATCATCAACTTAAATCTGGACCATTCGTATAAAGTGTGCTGAGATATAATGAAGTACCTTCACCACAGGAATATAATTTCTCCTCATATTCAGTTCCGGTGTACTCCAACAACAGACGGATTGGCTGAGCGAGCTGTTAAACATGTAAAGTTAAATCATATCCATTATTAAAAGTTTGGTTAGGGGCGGAGTCAAGATAATCATATTGGCATAAGTAAATGTGGGTCGCCATGATGAAGAGCCTGACATTCACTCGTGATGGCTGTCGTTACGTAATATGACGTCATTTTATCACCAAAATAACGTTTTTTTGAATTTTGTATTGAAATCCACGTCGGTTGTGACTGTGTGGTGCACAGAAGTGGTATATTATTCGTCAAGTTTTTGGGGGCGTGGCAACAAAAATTCCTCTGCATATTTCTTGACCCAAGTTAACTTTCTTAAAACTTTATTTGATGATATTTAAAAATAGCTGACGTCACTCAAATTTAAATCACGTCACCTATCAGACTAGTTGAATTTAAGTAACACTTTACGGAAAATAAAAACGCAAATAATAAAATGCAATTTTATTTTGAGAAGTTTGAGAAGTTATGCAATAAAAAAAAACTTTGCATTAAAGTTTTTAATCATTTAAAAATGATTAACTGATTAAGAATTGCATCTTACCCCTCGTATATCCCAGTAAGCCAACTTCATTGCCATCTTGTACCCAGAGTGTGAACAAACCGAGGAATAACTGCAACTGCCCTGCACGACTACAGATCTCTATAAGAACGAGGCTGCCGCGCATGCGTGGAGGCGGTGAACATGTGCTGTGTTCGATTGGACCCGCGCAGCTGTCAAGCAGATTCCTCAGGGCCAATCAGTAGCGCAGGGGAGGAATACATCAACGCCATTGGTTGGTTTGCTTGCGTGCTGCTCTGCGCAGATTTGTCCATAAATGACATCAAAGTCCCGCAAGAGGGGATTGAGTGGGATATTCTATAGGTTTTTGAAACAACTCTCGCGTTAGTCTTGATGCAAGGTTGATGGGGCTGCGCAGATATTATTTCTAGTTATTTTTAAATGAACTTCAGTAGATTTTATACAATGATGCTGGTTTTAAAAGAAAGTTTGTTTTTTAATTTTAGACAAAAAGATGGGAAATTCCCTGAAAATAGTTTTTCCAAAAGGTTTTAAACATACTTGTAGCATAGATGTCAACATTTAGTTGTTTAAATACCCATACAAGGGATCTCTTTAAGTTTTTATAGCATTATTTTTTTTGTATATGATTTTAATAGTCAAATATTTTTAGGATTATCACATCCATAATGCCACATTTTTCTTATGAACAGATATATAAAACTAATAATATAGTAATTATTTTATGTTCTATAAAGAGTTATGCCTTGGCCATTTGTTGGATATTTTTTATTCTGGTTTGTAGAATTAAATTCACATAAATATTAAGAAGTTTGTTGTCTTCCAAAAACAATGTCATTTTTGTCATGTCCATAACACAAGTCTATTTATATTTAAAAAAATGTATTTATAGACTGATGTTTTTATCAACAAGGGTTTGTATTATATAACCAATTGTTTCAGTTTACTTGTAACAACTACATTCTAAAAGCTTTTTTAAGGTACATCCATAATGCTGGAATTTCCCAGTTATCATAAAAACAACATAAAAACAAAGGCAGGCGAGTTTCCTTACTTGAGTGAAAGTACGGATACTTATGGTCAAAATTTATTTCACTATAAGTAAAAGTTTTTAAGACTTTTTTTAAGATTGAGTAAAAGTCCAAAAGTGTGTACATTTAAAATTACTCATGTGTTAAATGTAAAAAGTACATTACCTTTGATTTCTGTGAGTGTATTGCTTTATCATTGCACACCTTGTACCTCTAAAGCAACTTATTTAATAAATAGATTTATAAAAATCAAAACAATTTCTTTAGTTTAGTGGCGAAGTCCACCAAATAGGCATATCGTAAGCCAGATATAAATATTTGCACAAAGAATAATAGACCTATTTTACTTTGTAACTATCCACCTCTGTTAAACAAACTAATTATTATAATTATATTATTTTATCATTTATGTAAGGTTATCTAAATACAACTTACTACTTGTAAATGTTAAACAGATGAATGAAACCCAAGATATTGAGCAGAATTTACTGGCCTTGCATAACTCTAGTAGGTCACGAGGTCGAGGGAACAAAAGGTGATCCAAAGGACACAACACAAAGACAGTCTATGTATTGTTATCAGGTCAGAACAAAGATGGCGGAGCTACAGGCTTTGCAGGCAACAGGGTGGGTCTCTTATTTGGCAGACATAAGACACAAAGTCGATATTGTCTCCGCCACTTTCGAATGAAATAAAAACGGGCCTGCCTTGTCAG
Organism: Triplophysa yarkandensis; assembly: GCA_033220385.1. Lineage (NCBI taxonomy): Eukaryota > Metazoa > Chordata > Actinopteri > Cypriniformes > Nemacheilidae > Triplophysa > Triplophysa yarkandensis. Next base: position 16,344,495 of record CM065656.1, read on the forward strand.
CCAATGCTATTTATACCAACTCCATCCGACAGTTTCTTATTGAATACAGAGTATATAAGAATAAACCTTGTGTCCTAGCAGGTCAATCCCAAAAACATGTTTTTTGTGCAATATGAAGGTTAAAATCATAGAAATCATGATTTTATTCTGTAAAGTTATTTACTATAATCCCGTGATGATAAATTAAGAAAACATCCACGCAAACACATCCCGAATGTTGATGTTTTAATTTTGAGATACATCAGGAAAAATAAACTTCACTTTGATATTTCGTCTGATTTACAATCAACAGCACTAATCATAACTCTATTACAGACACATATAAATGACGCATTTGATGCACCACTAGAAATAAATAATACCACAATAATAAACACATTACAATATTACCTTTTAAAATCAATATATAAATGACAACAAAACCTTTTTAAAATGGTGATAATGGCTCATGGCAAATATGCTCTCGGATGCTTAAGCTCACATACAGCAGCCAAAGAATATTTATGGCTATTAGTGTTCAATCTACACAAATGTTCATTTTCTATGAGGGAGTAAATCAAACAATAGTCCTTAAAAGTTTTTAGGATAAAACATGCTTTTTTTTTTAAATGTAATGTTAACATTTTTTGGTGCAAATTCCCATTTATTCCTCCACCAGACTTTTAAACTTGGACTTCTGACCAAAAACACAACAGAGCATTTTGCTGAACACTTGTGGGATTAAACCTAATACGACTGGTGCGCCTTTCCCCGATTCATCTTTCACTTACACTGGTTGAATAATTCAAAGAATATGACACAAGGTGCCCGGATCTTAACCCATCTCCAGCTCCTCTGACTGCACAGCCTGAGTAATGAGATTCAGCTCCTCACACAACGTCTCAAAGCGATACGCCACGCGGATGTCTGGAACGTTGGTGCGTCTGATGTCATTTCCTTTCTGTCCTTCTTGCAGACAATAAGGCCCCAGCCAGTAGCTTTTCACCTAGACAGAGTACATTTGGATGCATCAAATTGATCTATACTGAGTTTCTGTGTTAAAGCTAGGCAAAAAAAATAAACAGTGTAAAAACAGTGTACCTTGTTAGAGAATCCACTCATGAGCACGCTATTTCGGGCAAGCTCACACATATCACAGGAGCTCAGCTTCCACACCTGTGCGGCAATACTGTACTCCTCCATAAGTGGCTCCTAGAACAAACAGTCTTTGAGTTATAAACTTATGAGTTGTATTCAGTCTATCATTAAAAGTTCAGTCTTGTTTTCGTACCCGGTCAGGTATGATCTGTTACCTTTGTGAAATGGAACTGCAGTGGGTCATCGGTGGACAAAGACACCATTAGACCTCTAGACAGATACTCTGGTAGCGGATTTCGATGGTAACTGAGAAAGAGGCTGTTGTTGCTGAGAGGGGACATGGCAATGCCAATTTGAGCCAGGTAATACAGGTACTGCAGCACAGGAGCCTGAGGAAATAAGCACACATTTTAGTTTAAGTAACAATTGAGTTTCTCATTTCTGACCTGATAAGTTCTTGCCAGCATGTTTGTAGATAAGAAACATCAATTGACATTCTAGTGTGGTGGAATCTTAAAGATATTAAGTAACCTGTTCTTGAATGGTATGATTTTAGTTTTCTAAAGGTCTAGGTCGGAGAACAGGTTTTGCTGTTTAAAATGCAGTAAAAAGTTTATAAGTTGCAATGGAAGAATATTGTCACATCATACATTTACCTTTCTGAGAAGAAGACCATGGGAAATATTCTCTGACAGCATGAAACCAGATACCAGGTGGTGAATAGGCCCTGCTTCTCCGCAATGTGGCCGTAACACAAATGTAGTCAAGTTTCTTTGTCTGTTAGGAAGTACAGCTGATTATGAAACCAGGCCTGAGGATGGTACACATATATAACATATATTACTAAAATACTAAGTAAACAAAGAAAAAGTACCTGCGCAGATGGTTGAGTACAGTCATGTTGGCATACATGTAGTACAGGTAGTAAGAGTACGGAGGATTTTCCTTTTCCGTCCAGTTTCCAGGTTTGGGGCTGTCCAAGTTAAAGATGTGATGTTCGGGTTTAGATTCATCATCCACACTATCAAACCCAACAACCTAAGGAGCATTACAACTTTTAAAACATATAATCAATAAAAAAACATTTTTGAGAAAAATGTATTTTAACCACATTGAGTGTCACACCCATGATTTCTCAGCTAGTTATTATTGAGCAATTTCTTTGTAATACAAAGCAACCCACACATATTACAGGAAGTGTCAATTTTATCCTGGAATACTTTTGGTATTTTGGCCAGTGATAAAGTCTATTCCAGCGCTTCCCAAACTTCAAAGGGGTAAAAGGTCTACGACCCCCTCACCTGATTAAACCTATATGATTATATTTAGATGTATCTGTATATTAGATATATTTAATAAAGTAGATTCTGTTTGCATTTATTATTTATTATAAATGGAATATTTTTATATTCTGGTAAAAGTAAGTTATTGTAAACACTTTACATTTTATAACTACAAATATTTTACAAACTTTTTTCTGCATACTATCTTTGATTGTGTAATATGCATCAGTTGTTCAAATGTTTTAATATGTTTTGTAATTGTGTAATAAGGAGGCAATTAAAAATATTTGAAAACACATAAGTATTTGTATTAGGGCTGGACCATCTATTTACTATTTAAAATGGATTTCCCCCATACTTAAAATAAATCTGAAGATGACAAAGAAATGGTTTAAAAGAAGTTGTAGCTTTATTTTGTTTTGATGTACTTCTGGGATTTTGGATTTGCACCTTGGAGTTTAGTATGATTAAAAACAACAGAAGACATTAAAAAACGTTTTTCATTTAAACAAGTTGACGTAAACGACATATTCAAGTTAATAAATAAAAAAAGCATTTTGTTCTCTGTAGACTCACATGTTGCAGAAAGAGATGCAGCTCTGGATGACTGCCTGGGTGAACAGTGACCTCAAACAGAGGCATGAAAATATTCTCAAGCATCTGCTGAAAATTACCAAGCTGATTTTTGGTATGGTACACATCACTGTATAAGAGGGGGAAAAGTAATCAATTTCTTGAAATAACATGCAATATAACATGTATGTCACTTCATACCCTTTGTAAAATTTACCTATAGAAATCAAACCTTTTCTTTTATATATATAATTTTATATGTATAGTTTTACCATATTATTTGAATTACAACTATGCAAATACACATTGTTTAATAAAGCCAAGCTTTCAAAGTAATCAAGTCTGATACAAATATCATTTAATAATTTGCTATTATATTTTATAGTCCATCTACTCACAATAGTCGTGGCACCTGCACCAGCCAGCGCACATTATCTGAATAGACTTTGTGAATTACAGCCCACTTGGCCAGTTTGTCCCACTCATCTCTGGATCGGCCATAGATGGAGAGACGCAGCTCAACATTCTGATATTTGCTCTCCTCCAGATCCGCCATCACTTCCTAAAAGGAACCAACATAAACTGATCAGCAGGTGGCGTACATGCCAATATGACACTGGTTATACATTTTTCTGCATGAATGATGCTCTTACCTTGATTATGTGCCCAAAGTATTTCCCCTCAATATGGTTGTCTGTTTTGATGAAGATTTCTCTGAGAATAGACTCTCCGATGGGGTTGTACTTGGCATTGAATTTATCAAAGCGGTGGAATGTGTTACGGTCCTGTGAGAGAAAGAGAATATATTAAGAGCTCTTTTCCAAAACGCCAAAAATCCCTTTTAAATAGTTTTCATGAAAATTATTTTGACTTAGACCCATGCATTGTGTTAATGCAATATTTATCCTGTTAAAATATTCTGTTGGCTCAGCCTGAACATGTTAAACAATGATTGTTAAATAAAACAGCAATATTGTAGATTATAATTCAAAACTTTTTTTTATCAAAATGCTGCAACTATATACAAAAACTTTTGGTTAAGGTCTTTAAAAAAAAAAAAACAAGAGAACATGCAACATATGACATCGAAATAACTAATTTTGAAAACTGAGCTCTAACAAACGCTTTAGATCATCGCCATGTTGGATGGCATCAAATGAATTCTGATTGAGAGGACATATCCCATTTAGGCTAAAAACAGGTTTGGATTTACAGGAAATACACTACATCTTGTAGCACATTTTAAACAAGGAAATATAGCATGTGGCACAAAACATAAATGGAGCAGTAAATAGGTTCTGTAAACAGCAAAAATGCATGACAAAGTAATTTTTGTAATATGGCTTTTATAGTGCTTTGGAAAAGAGTTCTTCACGTACACTATGTGTGTTAATAATTATTCACAGTTATGACTTTTCAAAAAATTCGCTGTTTATCCAACATATAATAAAAAAAATATTGATTTTAAAAATCATTTGTTTTAATAAAGTTTGCCCTTCGGTTTTATGAATCCATTAAACTGTGTGCAACCTTACATTGCGACAGTGTATATAAATATGCACAACAGCCCATTCATAAGCTTATTTATTTAAGCTTAAGTGTAAACCCACTGAGCTGGTGGCAACTGCATCTGCTCTGCACAGAATATTTTTAGTATGTCCCAGATCTCACACAAGTCCATTGAAATGCCACCAGATATTTGCCTTCACACCTAATATGTGTGAAACAGCTTTAAACTTAAGATACTAACATACTATTCAGACTTTTGCTGCGGTATATTATGTAGCAGCTTTTGCAGTTCTTACCGCGTGCATATCCAGGGTGTCGACACTGAGGTCAAAAGCTGTCAGATTCATTGTTTCAAACACCTCATTTAGGGTCTGTCCCCGTCCCTTTTCTACATGGACGATTTCACCTGGGTATTTCTTCATGGCTCTTTTAATAAAGCGCAACAAGTGCTTTTGATTCATACAGGAGGATGCATGGATGTGTGTGTCCACCTACAACACAAGAAAGCAAACATGTTACCGTTTAGTCTAAACAACTACGATTTTAATAACAAAATTACCTTTCTAATGTTGTAGAAATCTCGGTGAGGAACCTTCTTCTGTGCCGCCAACTCTTTCATCTCATTTAATAGAATGTGCATCTGGAACTTGGAGCTCAGATACTGCAGCCGGCGATAGCAGAAAGATTTCCTGTTGGAAATATTTTGTAATTTATCATCTCCATAACAAGCTGTAGGATCGGAACAAGACTGAGCAGTACTTACACGGGCCCATTTATGATAAGAGCCATCATCACATTCATATCTGCTATGTATTCCTGCAGGTTTGGGTATGGTAGATCCAACTCTGAGGAACTGATGAAGAAAAAATGAAATTTAAACAACAATTCTAAAAAATGTATTTTTATACCTAGTATAAATTATGCTAAATAAATCCTATAAAATAAATAAGTCAGGTTTTTTTTGTAAAACACAACCTAAATACAATTTTTGACCAATGTGCTTTTCAGTTAAAAAAACATTCATAAATAAATTATGTAAAAATAAATTACATAAAAATGAATTTGTAATTAAATAAATTGATGTACATCTGTTTGGTTGACAAAAATTTTTCAGCAAGTTTAAAACACCAAAAACGTACTTATGCTTGTACACGTGAACAACACCATCCACCATCCTGCAGGAGTAACCCAAGTCTGGGGGCATGTTTGCCAGGTCTAGACACTCGTATGGGTGAGTTTTTGAAACAGGTGGGTGGACCGTTGTATCTGTGGAAAAAAATACACAAGAGATTAATATTTACAGAAACTCCAGCTAAAGAAAGTGATCAGTACTGATCATTATGTCAATTCTAAACAAATGCTGACACCACAGAGCATATGCATTTAAGTTTTATAGTTTGTTCTTTCATTTTTCCCCAGAAATCTACACCCACCAGCAGATTCAGAAGACTCAGGCACCTCCTCATAGATGTTAAGATCCAGAGGCCGATCACCTAACTCCTGCAGGTAACGTGCCGTGGTTCTGCAGAAGCTTTGCATGGACAGAGACATGTACTTCTCTCTGATAAACAGGGCTTTGACTACACATTTAGCAGCATCCAGTAGGTCAGTAAACGGGACCTAGTGAGAAAAAAAGATTTTTTAAAAGTGTGTCTTTATACAAAAAATCAATTTGTCACTCTCTGAACCATCTTGTTTCCCTCTAGGGTTCATTTACTTGTCTGTTTCTCCCTTATGAGCTTCATTTTGTCCACCTAAATTGTATCAACATAAACAGAAGCTGTAGCTACCCCACATTTCTCTTCTCCAGAGATGGAGACTCTCTGATACTCTCTCTCAGGGACAGGTTCTCCCTCTGGATAGTGTTCTGTGGGCAGCAGGCTCTGTTCTTTCATATATCTGTAAAAGAGAGGAGTTTTAGCGTTCTATTTTTATGTGATGTCTAGACACACTGAGTGTTTTATTTAAAACATATTGGACACTCACTCTAAATCTGTCGCGCTGTCTGTTTTCATGAACTCCTGTTTGGCTCGCAGCAAGATATCAGGCTCAAACCTGAAGAGATAAAACATACAAACTCACCCTGTTGTTATTATAAACCTGTATGATTTTCGGACATTCGCAGAACAAGGAGATATTTTGAAGAATGTTGGGAACGGTAACACATTCACTTGAATTGTTTTTTTATCCATACAGTAAAAGTTAATGGGTGCTGGCAATGATCGGCTGCCAACATTTGAAAAAAAAAATTCTTGTTCAGCAGAAGAAAAAACCCATGCAGGTTTGATCACTTCAAAAAGAAAATGATGCAGTACTTGATATCCTGGCTGATCTGCCGCTCAAGTCTCTGCCGTCTTTCCTCCAGCTGCTCAATGGGACTCTCCTCAGGGAACTCATACGGAGCGCTCCGCATATCGCTCTCTGCCAGGCTGCGGGAGAACAGCTCCTAAACACAAACACATACCCAATCATAGACTCAAATTAATGATTGAAATCTTGTCTAACAGTACATAAACTGCTGTTTTGTGTACCTCAGCAATCTCTTTGTATTTGCCATCCATGGATGTACGCAGGTCGATGTAGCCGTGCTTGGTTACAGGGTTGCCAGGCAGAGAATGCTGGGCTGTGAGGAGATGTTGGCCACGGAGATCTGGTAGATAGAAGGAGTTTGTTTTTAAAAAGATTGTTTAATTGTGTAATGTTTTTGCAAAGCCAGGCGCACAGAAAAAGCCTTAATGGCCAGAAAGAAGTCAGAGAAGAGAAAGATCTGCAGCTGTTTGCCTCACAAGACAATAGAGCATTCAGGTGGGAGGGCATTAGTGTTCATGTGTGTGCCAGCCTCTATTACCAAGCCCATGTGTAAGCATAAATTAGTTTTAAATAATAAAAACGTGAGAATTTTAATTTTTGAGGAAAATTTGAAAAACCTACTTCAAACTTTGTTTAAAACCTTGTTAAGAACAATAGCAATATTTTAACTTTGAATTTGAACAATTTTTTGAGATAATTTTTAGCCTCTCATACAGTCAAACACTTTCACTGTGAGTCTACCTTCATCAATGTGCTTTTGTTCCCGTATGGGATATCCATCTTCCTAAACTCTGACGTACAATCAAATATTCATAAGCCTGATAAATAATAAAGAAGCGAAGTCTGGCCACTGCACTGCAGACACTTGGACACAGTTTCCCCCCCTGAAGGAGAGAGTAAACAACCTGCGCTGTTGGACATGGATGGATTCTGAATCAGGCAGCATCAAAACTTGCAAAGGCAAAATTTATTGACTTCCTGCTGTTGCAACAAATATTAAAACAGTGATAGTTTACCCCAAAATTAAAAATTATATCATAATTTATTCACCATTTTGTAATGTTAAACCTGTTTGAGTTGCCTTCTTCTGCAAAACGTGGAATAAGCTATTTAAAAAAATGTTGGTCACCAAAAATGATTGATTTTCAGTTGTTTTGTTTGTATAAAATGAAAGTTTAACAAAGTTACTAATATTCTTCAAACTATTTTCTTTGTTTTCAGAAGAAGAATGAAAATCCTAGAGGGTGAGTAAACTACATCATTCTATCACTTAGTTCACTCTATGGGTGTTATTAACACCAATCTTATCTTGATATCAGAACAAACAAGGCTCGAGCTAAACATACGTGTGCAATTTCCGAATAAAGATAACAGCTTTTTTCTGGTTATGAAATCATCCTGAGATCATGAGATAAGTTCAGCTGTTTGTCTATTGACACATTCATCACAGTTTTATCAAGAAGAGCTATCCGCTCTCTGGTTTTGGATGTAAAGCTGAGTTTAGAATGAGGGAGATTCATTCTACTTTTCGAATCATCTATGGTTTAAATCCCAGTATTGCATTTTTTCTAGTAAATACAGAATGTACATCTTTGTGGGTGCTTGTTAATCCCGACATTTCAATTGTCTCCTGGATCTGACTCAGATAAACTGAATCATATGACAGGAGACATTTGGTTCATGTAACCTTACTAAATAGATATTGTTGGTCTTGGCAATGGTCATGCATGACAATAATAGCTTTGTGAAGTTTATAAACATAGATAGTCTTCCTGGATAACTTAGTTACCAGAGGCATCTGGTCTGGAAACCAAATTGGACTTTTGCTACCTCCAGTATGTAGATGTGAAAATACTAAAATACAACAAACAAACTAATATAGCTGTAATCTTCTGATGACTCGAGCCTGTTGTTTTTCTAAAGCTTTACAATGAATTCATACTCATTAATTCTCATTCAATCCCTCTATAATAATAGCTCAAGATTTTGAAATGTGGTGAAATGTACACAATCTCTATATAAAAGGCACAGATCATCCTTCTTCTTCTTGGAATCTTGTCAAAATTAGAACTCAGAGTTCAATTTAAATTGCTTATATATTACATAATATAATCTTAGTTACAAATCAGTCTTAGGTTAACATACCTTGTAGTTTTTAAGCAGATGCTTATGCTTTGGTTTTGATTTTTAACCAAGTAAATAATAATTGCACTGCGAGTATTTACAATGTAAGGGGCCTACAGCTGGTCAAAGTTAATGTGAAACTAGTATACCAGTTAATGTTTTGAAAAAGAAAAAGATTGTCTATGACATAACATAAATGCCTAAGTTTGTGTGGTCTTTTCATGGGCCCAGATGGGTTGAGTAATAATGACAATGACAGTTCATTAGCACACAACACAGACAAACACAGCAGGAGATGCACCTACAACCACATGGGCTCAAATTCACCCTGACACTTAATTATCACACACATTCTCGTCTTTTCACACTTCCTTTCCCTTTACCTCTAGAGAAATATATATATATATATATATATATATATATATATATATATATATATATATATATATATATAAGACAATAAAAATCTAAACCAAGAAACTCAAGAGTATGATTTTTCTTCATCTTATGCGTGTGTAGTTAATTAAATTTAATGTCACAATTTGTAAAAAAAAAAAAATCCTATTTAAATGTTTTTTTTGTCCTGGTTAATTCTAAATAATTATAATTTATCATTATAAATTCCCAGAATACACAAACGACAGCATAGTCTCATTATACAGCAAGGTAAATGTGTGTGGAACAGTGCAAAGCCAACAGGGAAGGTTGATAAATCCACTGGGTTGTGTATAATCTAATGGGGGTTATTTTTGGAGTTTCAGGCTCTGTAGTTACATAATGACTACCCCCTTCATACACAAGATCAACACATAACCGGCAAAGCAGAAAAACAGTCAAATGCAGTCACAGTGGCTAACCTCTTTTCCCAATTCTCATCTACAGCTGACCCTAAACCACATTGTTGCTCAGTTACAAAACCCAGAGGAGGGCCAAATTAAACATTATAGAACCCTATTGGACACATGCTCATAAATAAGAATGGCCAGCAATCTGGGTGGAATGATATGCGGTTGTGAGATAAGTACAGCACTAGAATAAACAGATGATGGAGGGGTCAAAAGTCACAGCTTGATAGGCTTTTTCAGATAGTTTTATTCTTAACACATCATTTACTTCTATATTCGTTTCAGGATTACACTTTAAAATGTAGTCTTTATTTCCAATATAACACAATCAGCATGAGTTAATTTATAACCCAAAGATTGGGTTTGTATATTTTTGAACCATCACGCATTTGTACATAACAAGTCAAAATTATGGGGACTCTTACTTAAGCATTAATGTTTTTTCCACATTGTAAAATAATAATAAACTCATCCACTTATTTAAATAATCAAAGGGAGATTTTGAATTTTTATAATTAAAAAAAGAAACTAAAACATGTTATATTTGATCATCTTCAGTCACCTTTTGACTGGAATTAGCAGAAATGTTTTCTTGTCAATTTAGCTCTTTGGTCTCACCCTGAGATACTTATAAAATAATTTTAAAAGTCTATTCGCTCTTTATTGCAGCTCTTTCTTCAAAAATCAGTCAAAGACATCCATTTTTAGCAAAAATATGTTTTTTTCCATGCACAAATACTTATCTTTGACAAATTAAAACATTCCAGACATTAAGGCATTTAAAAAAATAAATTAGACATTTTCCTCAAGGGTCCAAAAACGTTCAACCGTTGGTGTATAGTTAGGTCACGTAGACATTTACATTTAGACATTTACCCTAGACCTATCTAGTAAAGATTCTTTTGGTTTCAGTTATATAATCCCAGTGTGACTTTATAATGGTGAGTTCAGATTTCCCTATGGGAACATACCATCAAATTTAGGAGTCTTGTTCATACAACATCTCCCACAATTTTTTACAGTTGATAAAGGAATGTTTCTGAAATCTATTAATACGTCCTCAAACCACCAAAGAAAGAAATATATTATTTTGGGCAGCAACATGTTATTAAAGGAAGCAGATGGAAATCATAAATAACATCTCTGATCAGTGCCTCATGTATTTGTGTTGAGGATGAATTTCCTCACTAATCCCAATCAGATGCTGCGCTGTATGTTGCCATGGCAACCTGGTTGTTGTGGGTATTCCTTTGTTAGTTATCTGACAGCTAGCAAAATCAGACAAGTGTAAATTAACCTCGAAATTTCTCAGGACTAGTAAGACCAAGGGGCTGATTTAAAGTCTGTATGTGAAGATGCATTTCAAACTGTAAGTACCAGCTATATAATGCATTTACTATAATAACGTCAGCAACGATGTATTGTGAGAAGTGCATTTCAAATGAACTGTTTCGTGAAAGACTTCATAGGAAATTAAACAGGGTGGATTTGTCCTATATGGAACCCATCCACATTCACTATATCTGGTGGCTGCGTGAACCATCAAAAATACTCAAACCTTTCTTGAGGCCAGCCTCTCAACATTAGGTGGAGTTGCTCTTTGCTGAAAAAAAAACATTTTAAACCAGGACAGCAGTCAATGGCACATTGTTGGGACATCATCATCCCATGATTGGCACCTTCATCCAAAATACAGCGCGTTGCCACCAGTGAAGGTTCTCTTTTCTGGCATCAAAATTTTTAAACACGAAATCGCTCAGACCATGCCATTTTCATTAAAACATCTGCCAGTTATCATGCGGGGAAAATAGAGCTGCACAGTACTGACATCAACACTATCAAAACCAGGACAATACAGAGGACGATCAATACACACCATCTTCCAGACACACAAACACGTGCATTCGTCCCAAGAGAAAAACATGAGCTGACAGAAACAGCTGATGGGATAGAAAGAGGCAGAGTCAAGGGAACTAGAGGAGAGAGAGGTAAACAAAACTGCAGTTTTTTCTACATGCTTAAGAAAAGATATGTGAAATAAAATTTGTATTTCCCACAAAACAAGTTAAAGATATCTACAGTAAGACAGATAGTAAAAGACAGAGAAAGAAAGACAGAATGAAAACTGCATCCGATGCAACACTTTCTAAAACACACACATCTACATCCAAACATGAAGCATCCCATTAACACTCACACAAACACACGTTTGGATCTATCCCACATACATACATTTAACACTGATGGAGTCAAAGCATCGACTCTCCCCTCCCTCCTCTTCCTGGTTCCTGCCAGCTGTCTGCACTAGCCGCTGTCATCCCCCTCTCATTTTAATAGCCCTGACACATGGCTGGACCGTACCACCCTATCTTCAGGGTTAGGGAGGCTGAACAACATCACTGCTGCATTTAGGACACAAAGAGCCTTCACATGCCGCCTCTACACCCCTATTTCCTTCCCCTCTTAGACGTTTCGAGATGACTGCAGTGCATGCGAAAATGCTGGAGGATGTGTTTTAAGAGAGGGAGGAAGAGGCTCACTTGGTGAAGCAAATGCAGATATCCTTAGAGCTGTTTTGTTAACAAATATCCACTATAGGACTACATATGTGTTTAACAGTGCTCAAGATAATGAGTTCATCATTACTTAATACTGATAAAACCATCACTTGACAATGTGAGCACTGGATGTTTATCTGACCTGCACATCAATAAAATATTGAGCTTCTCTGGTTTGCTGAACCCGTATGACACATGCATATGAAGTATAAATGATTCCACTCTTTTTTTGATGATGTGAAGCTCTTTCATCAAAATAGGAACAATAGCACCCAGAATCTCTTCCCTCTTTGCAGGAAATGAGCTTTGATGAAGAAATCAGAGAGAGGAAAAAGGGAAAACATTGTGCTGATGAGGTCTTTTGTGTGCCTCTCGAGACCAAATACTTTTATTTGTTCCTGTGTTCGAAAGCACCTCTAATATGGGTTTCCATCACCTCTCTATCAGAAATGTTTTTCATTTATTTGTTGAGAATGCCAAATAAACAATGCGTCGACACGTTTAACTATAAAAGAGGATATATACTGTCGGAAAGAAAACTTTTGAGTTAAAAAGTGGAGCCAAATTACAGACATTGTTTGGAGCCAACAATGTTGTTTGAAATATTAAGAGTTTTTAGTGTTTTTGCTGAGAAACATGTTTGCAAATTCCACCTAGTGGACACAGATTGTTAAGCTTTTACTTGGCAACTGCCCAAATGTTCAGCATCACTTATTATTGTTCAACATTTATCTCTAGATCTCATTCTATCAATAAAAGAACACAAATTTAAAATCACCCAAAAGGCAAATTACTTAAATGTACATTGGGTTGATTAATCATGATTAAATTAAGATGTTTTAACATAATTTCTTTTGAAATTTATAATTTAATCATGTTAAACCAATGTGTATGTTGAATTAATTCCAAGAACCCTTTTTTTGTGTACTATAGTGAAACAATGACTTAAAAATCCAAAATATATAAAAACTATGTTTTCATTAGCTGAAAATAGTCAACCAATTCCTAAAACTGTGAAGGTGTTCAGTATTGATTTTCTTGCATAATCGATCATAGCAGAAAGACACTGGAAAAATGACATTGGTGTTATAATTAAATGTTATCATGTATATCGGTTCCTGATGATTAAATAGTTTTAGTAAAAAAATTTTATTTAAGTAATTTCAAAAAAACATGTTTTCCGGGTACTATTTTTCCTTAAGAACAGATTGTTATTCTAGAGCTTGCCTTAAAAATGTACAATGTATGATAACATCAACAAGCTTTAGATTTGCACTTCATTTATATCTAGGCATTAGGAAGACGCTTATATCCAAAGCAACTTTCAAAGAATCGAGGAGACAATGAAGCTAACTATGGACAGATGATAATATATTCTACCACACGCTAAAAGAAAACTAATTCACCCCAAAACAAATGCTCATTCCCTCAACTTTTTAAAAGCATGATTGCCATTAAGAACCCATAAACTTCCTACCTTCCAATTAACTCCGTCGGGCTTGTGAGAAGTGTATTAATATTTGTTTCAGAGCAGAGGTTTAGAAACAGGCAGTCACTAATCTCTCCAACAATACAGTGTAAAAAAAAAGGTGCCACCAGGGTCAAAGTTCAAAGGACAATAGTTCTAGGTGGGGTAGCAAGAAGACTGAACACCACAATACTGTGTTGATACGAGAGAGCTTAAGAAAGCTTGAATCATCAACTATGACCAGTTTAAATCTTAATACTAAAAAGAAGAGCACATATGCTACCAAAACAATATAATAGCCATCTTGACTGGGCACCCAACTATAGTATGCCAACTTTGGGACGTGTTTAAGGGCGAACGATGCTCGGTTCGTCGGACATTCGATTAACTTTATCGGTATGTCCCCAGCATAAATGGCCCTTAATACTTCAGCTTAAGGGATAGTTAATCCAAAAATAAAAAATTTGTCACAATATTTGGAACAAAGGTCTTTTTGCTTCAAACATGTATCAATTCCTTTGTCCTGATAAACAAAGGAAACAATATTTGATTACCATAATAGGTATAATAAATTAACTGAAAAAGTCAAAATGATCCCAGAACTTTCTGTTGTCCTACTATCCAAAGATCTAATTTTATGTTCAACAAAAAAAAAAAACTATCAAATAATTTTCCTACTATAAGTAGTCAAAGGGATAAAAGAACTGTTCTGTTTGGTTACAAACATTCTTCCAAATAGTTTTCTCTGTGTTACTCGGAAAAAAGACATTTGCAGGTTTGTAACAACTGAGATTACACAACTGAGATTACATTTCTGCATGTGCTGCTTTAAACAGGCACTAAAATTTTTTCCTTTTATCTTGTGTTTTCGCCAAGGCCTTGAATCATGCTTTTAGTACATTCAGGGCCATTAACACTTCAAGAGCGAGTCAGATTCAATAACAGCAGAATTAAGTGAGACACTTAATTACTCAAGGTCTCAGTTTTTCTAAAAACAATATGTTAAGGACTTATTTTTGTCAAATGAAAAGTACAATTATCTAAAAGTGTGCGTGTGAGAGAGAGAGAGAGAAAAAAAATAGTTTTAAATGTGATCTATATTTTTTAAATATTGCATTTTACATTTAAAAAACATTTAAATGTGTTTTTATGTGAATGTTTTCATTAAATAAACCATTTTTTTAAAGAAATGATCGTTGGATTTATTTTATTATTTTTTACTGAAATATATATTTTTAATGTTTCATATTATCGTTTTACACAAATGGGCTGTAAGTAATAGGAAAGAATACCTCTTATATAAAGTGGATACATTGAGTCCCAAGCACTATTAGTACACAAAAAATTACACTGGCAATAAAGCTCTGATTCTGATACTAGAACATGGATAGTTAATATACTTACTAAATAAAGTATACTTTTTACATACACTTAACCTTTACTTAAGTATACTTATAAAAATGATTTTCAAGAGTACTTCTTTTTTCATAAGGGATAGTATAAATATTAAAGTTTCTTGGTCAAAAAGCTTGGGAACCCTAGAGACAGTCTCTTTGCTTACATAATTCCTTCAATAATTCACACCTCAGGGTGCAAAATTCTGGCACACCAGGACAAATAAATCACAACTTTCATTCACACTTAGTTCGCACTCAACCGGTCAGAAATGCATTTACTTAATGTTTCAGGTTTTGTCAGAGGCAGCAGTATAATGACAATTGACGTTGAAATCTCATAGCATTTCATGTTAGAAACGTGTTCCGGGTGCAAACATGAATCAGTTTTGCGAGAGAGGTGTGAAGTAGGATCTGGATTGGATCTTATGTAAGCCTTACGCAATGCAGGCCGAAACACAGACCGTTATGTTTCATGTATTTTGTAAATGTGGTCTGGACACCTCGATGTTGTACCTGGAGCATGTTTGATTTTCTTGTCTGTTATTGCTATCATAATATGGGAAAGAATGTAATACTGATGTTTCTGATGCATTGTGGTCGGCTTGGTAATGTCAATGTCATTATGGTCAGATTATTATTTCTAATGCATTACATCTTCTTTTTGCCCAGAAGGGAAATATCTCGTTTTTCTATTTAAAGCTTTATGAGAGAAGGACCATTTTATATGATCCACAATCTACCCTGTGTATTAAAAAATATAATTGATAATAAGCTCTTGTAATGGTTGTTATACCTTCCCTTAAATCAACAGGTATGAAAGTTTCCACCACAAACTTTGCAGATGCAAGTTTATTGTACCTTGACTGTTCATCTAACCCATTAAGCCATAAATGATAAGACTTATATTACATAAAATATTATTTAAAAAAAATAATCATTATAAATGACAGATAACATAATCTGTTCCCCCACATTAAATCCGTTTCCATCCCGCTACCAACACACAAACAAACATGTGTTTAATATAAAAGCACATATTTTTAACAAACACACTTACCTCCACTGGCTGTATACTGCAAGCTGCCTCTCTTTCTGAAAGGTGAAGTGGGTTTGCCTGAAGGCAGCTTTGATGACATTTTGATTTGAGGTCCTATGGAAACGGACAAAACACAAGTGGGTTAAAACACGGATTCCTCAGCGGGGGAAAGAAAGGGAGGGGGTCACGTTTGGTCCGAAGGGGCTTTGAATGCAGTAATGAGGATGCTCCAATGGATTTGTGAGAGAGTGAGAGAATCCCCTCTGTTTGGATGCTGCAGTGGGTGAACTGGCTCCTCCCCGCACCTCCCAGTGCCCACTCACACACTACCACATGCAGCCTGCATGCTGTCACTCCATTCGGTTTCCATGGAAACCAGAGAATCAGGTGGACGAGACAGCGTGAATGAGGATGTTGCTGGCAATGAGGCTGCGGCATGCATACTTTATGTGTGATTGTAAAGCAATGCATCCATGTCCCTTTCTAGCATGAAGAGTGACAGGGAACACTACTAACCAATCACAAGCTCTGGCTGAATGCTGGAATAAGTGAATTAAACTGTGGGTATGTGGGATGGGAGGATATGATGGAGGTGGCTGATATCTGTGTCGACAGTTTGATTGGTATCGTACCTAGAAAAAGTAGCCAAAGGATGCTTCAAACTAAAGTGATAATTTACCTAAAAATAAAGTTGTGTCATCCTTACCCTCATGTCATTTCAAATAAAAAGTGAAAAGTGAAGTGAAAGTGACCCATTTGTCAGATATGGTGACCCATACCCCAAACGTGACCTAGGCATTTATTCTATACAGTGAGTAGTGAACACACACACTGCAAGTGGTGAACACACACACTGCAAGTGGTGAACACACACTCTGCAAATGGTGAACACACACACTGCAAATGGTGAACACACACACTGCAAATGGTGAACACACACACTACAAGTGGTGAACACACACACTGCAAATGGTGAACACACACACTGCCAGTGGTGAACACACACACTGCAAATAGTGAACACACACACTGCAAGTGGTGAACACACACACTGCAAATGGTGAACACACACACTGCAAATGGTGAACACACACACTGCAAGTGGTGATCACACACACAGCAAATGGTGAACACACACACTGCAAATGGTGAACACACACACTGCAAGTGGTGAACAGATACACTGCAAATGGTGAACACACACACTGCAAGTGGTGAACAGACACACTGCAAGTGGTGAACAGACACACTGCAAGTGGTGAACACAAACCTGGAGCAGTGGACAGCTTTAACTGCAGCGCCCGGGGAGCAAAACCTGTCGGAAACGGGAATCAAACCGGCAAACTTGTGATCACAAGTTTGTCTGACTTACCACTAGGACACAACTGCCAAGGTTGCCATCTTTTCTTCTGCAGATTATAAAAAACATATTTTGAAGAATGTTGGTGGCTTGCACCGATTAAATTGGGTTTGTTGAATAATTAGCACACAGCTATTTGATGTTTGCATTTTCTTACGCAAAACATCTGGCAGACACGTTTTGCTCATCCGCAGTACATCTCTCAGACGTCTGCCGTCTAGAAGACGTCTGCTGTCTAGAAGACGTCTGTAAGATGTCAATGATGTTGGATGTGAAACATCTCCTTTTAACATGTTTGACGTAGGATTTTACACAGCAGACGTTTTCCAGATCTCCAACGGGAATAGGTGCTGTTCTAGGACCTTTCTTCAAAATATCTTCTGTTGTTTTGTGGAAGAAAGAAGGTCAAAATGGATTAAAATGACAAGAGGATGCGTAAATGATGACCATTTTCATGTTGGGCTGTATAAGAACTCAAAAAGTGTTCAGAGTTTATACAGGTCAGGTTCCTGTGTAGTGCCAGCATACATTGAACACCATCAGCAATGTAAACAGATGGGTCTTTACATAACAAAACAAAGTTTCTGCTGACAAGCACACAAAACACAGAGGTCAGTGAGTTAAAGCATGAAACTCTCATTAAACAATATATGAAATAAAGACATATGAGAGTTTAAAGAGGTTTACATTTGTATAGCATGACTCAGGACAAGTTTCCCAAAACCCAAGAGGTCCTAAACCACCAGTCTGAAAATGCATGAAATTTAAGTTAAAACGACTTATTTACCTTGTAAAATCGTTAAGAATTCCTGTGAGATCTTAAAATGTAATATATAGAATGGTACAGCACATTTATGAGGACATGTTGGAATGCCAAAGTCCGCAGAAGTAATGATGTAATGTATTGTGTGTGTGTGTGTGTGTGTGTGTGTGTGTGTGTGTGTGTGTGTGTTAGCGCCCTCTTGTGGTGACACATTATATACTTTTAAACCAGAGGTTGTCTCTGTGTTTACCAATCCCTACATTAGAAATAGTCCACTGTCAACCCACACAGATAGTTTACAAAATAAAACCCATATTTGTACACAAAGCCCTTAACCATACATGTCATTCTCCTGAAAGGTCACAGTGGCACACATATAAGTGATGTTTTTGAATGCAAAGTACAAATGATGTGATGAAAACAGCATGGCATGGGTGGGCGTTATGTGCACTGCACCTTTCACAAGTGCAAGAATGAGTCATTAATGATTCAAACAGCTCTTCTGCTGGGGAAATCTCTCATGTTGTTTGGATTCTGTGTCATGCATGCAATTCACGTCTCTGTAAAAGCATGCATTAAGTGATTAGTGTGTGCATTCAAAACCAGAGAGTTCAGATGCAGTGCTCTCTCACATGATGAAGAGTGACAGATGGGCGCACATGTAACCATGGAACACTCAACCTCTTTAGATAATTTATTCAGGATTGATATAGCTAACATGGCATGATTGAGCTTTTATAACAACGTGTGGGAAATTAAAGCTGAATTTAAATGGAAGCTATGGGGAAAGCTATATGGAGAAGGGTGTGGGTGTAATTTTATAGAATTTCTTCGGTCTTGTGGGCTTTTTTTGCATTTTTCTAATTGACTTATTTCTCTATTTAATAATAGAGTTTATCATTAACATTATTTAATGAAATAAATTAACATGCATTTTACAGTTTGTTGGAATTTGGAATGTGTCCATTTTGCAAAACCATGCACAATTCAAACCATTTTAAGCTTTTCTGAATGTACTATTTATAGGCAGATGTTTATGTAAAATGATTGTTTTTGTGTGTTTGTTTGATTGTTTTATTCTATGCACAATCTTTTCTCATGCATGACAGTGCCTGTAAAGACGAAATCAAATTCTGAGAAAAAGAACATTCAAGTTTGATTTGCTCAGATTATTTCATATGGTTTCAATCTTCGACACAGTTTAACTTACTGTATATTGAAGAAATTGATGCTATTTTATAATTGAATGTTCAAGTAAATCACATCAAATATTTTTTTTTTACAGGCAGGGCCACATTCTCTATTTGCATTTATTTGCAGAAAAAAGTTTGCAGGCAAAGTTCAAGAAAAGATGAATTAATATTTTTATGTAACCCTGATTTTAGCAAAGTTTTCATGTGTCTTGTCATTGCATGACTTTCTGTCTCTTCTGAGGATTGATTTCCTTGAACTTCAACACACACAGGAATAGAATGGTAATAATTCATCAGAATTGCAGATTAGCAAAAGTTGGCATGCTTTTTACTTTGCCCATGGCTGTGTGTGTGCTTTAAAATAAACTTTTTGGTTACATGTATAATCTGCCAACATGCAGAACAAGTCCCCTTTTTTAGCAAGAAAGACAATTTAAAAAATTTGTCATATTACATCCCATTAGCTAAATATAACCGTATTGAAATCCAAGATTTGATTTCCTGTTTCCTCTGTTGCTAATATGAACTCTTGGCTCCACTTGGCCAGATCTACAATCTACAAAATCTTTAGTCTACAATCAATCCCATTTTTATTACCCCTTCCTCATTCACGAGTTCTAACCAGAGAACAGAAAATAATCACCCTATACTTTCACCCCCACAGCCACCCCATGTGGCCTTCAGTAAGTAATCTTGTCAGCATCAGACAAGCTGTATTGAAGTGTTAGAGGCAGGAGCTGGAGCACAGAAACCTTAATGAGATTGGCTTTGTTAAAGAGAAGGATACAATGATTAGCTTGCTATATTCCTCTTGGAAGCATTTAAGGATTTGGGTCCTCACAACCTGCCACAAGCAACAAGACTATCTGCTTACAGAAATTGACGTGGGTTGAAATCTTGCAGAGTTGGTAAATGAATCCAGCTGGGGAAGGAGTTCAGGTTACCGCAGTTACCAGTGTGGAGGATCTGGATTGGATTCTGGTTTTAGATCAGTGGATAAATGGATTTATTTAAAAAGAACTGTGAGAAGAGTAAATGATTCTTATGACAGTAGTTAACTTTTGGTTGAGTTTCAAAGAGGATATTTCAGACTGACAATAGACAGTTGGTCACGTTGAAAAAGTTTTTCTTTGAGAAATGTTTTTATATCAATATTTTGGACTATGAAAAATGTATTATTATTATTACTATTATTTTTATTATTATTATTATTATTACTATGATAAAAAATCTTTTTGATTTTGGAATCTTGTAATGCACTCTAAATACACCGTTTAAATGTGTATATGTAAGTAAAAAATAAGTAAATCTGATTTACTAAAATATTGCAATTATAATTCACCAAAAACTATTAAGTACAAATCAAACATATCTATTTGTCAAATAAATTATTTTGTATTACATAAACCTTGGATACAGTTTGTACATTTTTGAGAGGTTAAATGATGAATTTTGAACAATTCTTTTAACATCCCACTAAAAAAATTCATTAAGTCCTTTCAAAAGATTTGATTAAGTTAATACTACTGTTTATTTTAATGATATTTACTAAGCAACATTAATATTTTTTTAACAAATTTCAATGTAATTTGCTAATGTATTAAATGTATCTATGTGAATATTTCATAATATATTGCAAATTGTAATACAATGTTTGGTAACAATGTATTGTTTTATGTTTTACACATTTATAAAATATAAAAAAAAATATTTACAAATATCACACACGCACACACACACACACAAAAGCACTCATCACACAAACAAACAAATGCGCACGCACGCACGCACGCACGCACGCACAAACGCACACACACACACACACACACACACACACACACACACACACACACACACACACACACACACACACACACACACTGACCTCTAAGCCCTCTATCAGAACACCATCTCAGGATAATGACATAAAACCATGCATCCTCTCTAATTAAGGTATAAAATAATAGATTAACATATTTTCAAAAATACATTCCATTTCCTAAAACAGCAATTTAATCAATCCATAATTTTATGTTATGTGAGAGATATGACACCATTTTCACACATTTCACAAAAAAATCATTCAGACTTTCCTGCATCTTCTACATCAGATTGATATCCTTTATTCTAAATTCCTCAAAGCAATGGTCCTAATTTTTCCAACCTTCATTTATGTCCTTGTTAGCCATGCTAATTGGATTGGCTGATTCACACAGGAAGATCAGCAAAGCCCTACCCAATCCTTAGATAAGACTTTTGAGGTGGACACTGGGGAATTAGTGGATAGAGCATCCAAAGGAAGAAGCAGGACAGTCCTCTTCAGTCTCCATCAAATCCATTCAACCCAACAAAGTTGGTTCAGTGACTCCTAATAGAGGACTCAAGGCTCGTGCGACCCTTCCCTGCCACCTGATTGAAAGTACAGGGCAACCTGCACCCATTTCTCTGCCTGCAAAGAACAGGAGAAGCCGTCAAAATTTCTTTCCTTGAGGAACTTGACAGAGAACCGTCAGACGACGAGATGGGTAGCGGAGCGAGTGCAGAAGATAAGGAAATGGCAAAGAAGTCCAAAGAGCTGGAAAAACAGCTCCAGGAGGATGCAGATAAGGAATCAAAGACAGTCAAACTCCTGCTACTGGGTAAGATCTGTGCATTGGACTGTATGGCTGGATTGGGAGATGCTTCAGATTTTTTGCTTGGATAAGAATCACATTGGTGTAACAACATAATTTTATTCATTTGATTTATTCATTCTGCCAAGGAAAGAACAGCAGGAGATTAAGAGTTAGGTTAGTTTTATCAGGATTAAGGATGTACTCAGGTGGAGAGGTAAAGCATTCTTTAAGCAGACAGATTAGACTTACAAAAGACTTGAGATAGCCAGATGTCAGAGGTTTATTTCATAAATCACACATAATCTGTCTTTAACATTAACTTTATACGATACTAGCACATTGACAACAATAAGAAAAAATCTAATAAAACATACTGATTATTACTATATTTTATGTTTTGTGATTATTGATAATATAAGCACTGTATAAATAAAATTATTGTACAAATATTTATTTTAAAGCTGCTTTTTATGCAAGTGCTGTCAACTGAATGCTGTTAATTTTGGCTTTACCAAACATTATATATGAGTATAAAGCAATTTGAGGGTTTTTTAAAGCATTTTGAAAATAGCATTTATGCATCACATCCCACATATTCTGTTACATTTACTTTGATTTTTCTGCAAACATTCTGCAGTGTGCTTAAAAGATCACAACCTGAGGAACCATGACAATTGCGGCATATTGACAATAAGACCAGAATCCGATTACTCCGACGATTTAAGCCCAGATCCTCTTAAGCTCAGGTTCAGGAGTGGGAACAGAAACTGCATCCAGTTTTTACAGTCTTTTTAAACAAATGACTGAAATACAAATGCTATTGAGCTGATTTCTTGAAGGCCTGTTAGCTACTTCCTATCTGAACCGGACGTTTATAATGTGCCAAATGTGCATACAGAGATTAAATCAATACAATTCTATACTTTACATTTTAGACTAAGTTTAGACATATCAAACAATGTAGTTTAAAATTCTTGAATTATAGGGATCGCAAATTGGGATAATAACAGAACAATTTGTGTTTGTATAAGTTAGGAAGTAAGACAGCTTATCCTAAACATACTTATATAACAAAACAAGACATGATATGTAACAGTGATGACGTATGTTCTCCAAACACATCACCACCGCTACAGTCACCTCAGGATGTACCGGGACACTTAAAAGAGACAGTTGCTATAGGAGACAGTAAGGCCCACCCCCTGACCTGGACTGACAGAAGCTCCAAGACCAAAGTGTCAGTGATCTTCTGAGAGGCTTTTTCTCTAACACAAATCCAATTGGGTCAATTTATAAGCAGGTTAGAGAGTCTTCCTCTGACCTGACCTCCAATGACCTATGACTTTAACTGTACTGATTAGCAAGTGCTTAACATTCACCTCGGTATTGAAGCCCAACAAAAAATAAACAACTTTCACAATTTGAAGTCAAGCATGGGTGCATAGAATGAAATCTCATAGAGGGACATACTATGTAGAACAAATGAAGCTCACAACCAGAATAAGTTCAATGGAAAAAATATCAGCTTGTTTTTCTCTTATAATTAGAGAATATCTCGAAAATGTCAAAAGTTGCACTGTAAAATAAAAATTCATTTGGCTTAGTAATATCACAATAATATTATATTTGTTGTCTTGACTTATATCATATTTGTAAACTAATTATGTAAACTTATCTTTTTAATTTACATAATTAAAAATATATTTGTTCAACAAATGCATCAATAATATGTTTCTCTCTCTCTCTCTCTCTCTCTCTCTCTCTCTCTCTCTCTCTCTCTCTCTCTCTCTCTCTCTCTCTCTCTCTCTCTCTCTCTCTCTCTCTCTCTCTCTCTCTCTCTCTCTCTCTCTCAGGTGCTGGTGAATCTGGGAAGAGCACCATTGTTAAACAGATGAAGTAAGTTTTGAACAATAATAAGTTTCTATGCTGACAGGCTTGGAAAAAAAATCACACAGAAACCACTTAAAAAGAATTCAATACAGTATAGCTACACAACTTTCGTTGCGATGATGATCTTTAACCACCAGATAGAAGTAAATGTTGAAGCTTCCATGTTAATTACATTCTCCCACATGAACCCAAAATCTGCTTGTGTTGCTTTCTCCAAGAATTCTCCATCAAGGTGGTTACACAAAAGAAGAGCAAATAGCATTTCGAAGTGTTATATACGGCAACATCCTGCAGTCTGCTCTTGCCATCATCAGGGGCATGGAGATGCTGGACCTCAACTATGGGACACCAGCAGCACAGGTCTGCAACTTCAACACAAGTGCTTTCAATCAAAAAACCTGCGTGCTTGTTTGGAAACATACCTCACATTGCAGTTCTAGTTTTTAACAATATCGCTGTTTTATGAAAATGAAGGAGGATGGTCAGAAGCTCCAGAACCTGGCTGATTCTATCGAGGAGGGCTCTATGCCCCCAGAGTTGGCAGACGTCATCAAGAGGCTATGGAAAGACTCAGGCGTGCAAGCTTCCTTTGAAAGAGCTGCAGAATACCAGCTGAACGACTCAGCCGGATAGTGAGTACAACACACATCTTAAACTCAGTAGAGTACAAATCTTAGAAACCCAAAAAAGACGATAATGATGAAATGACTGTAAATTGACTCGGGTTGACCTCTCACAGCTACCTGGGTGAAATGGACAGAATCTGCAATCCAGACTACCTCCCCACCGAGCAGGACGTGCTGAGATCTCGAGTCAAGACGACTGGTATCATTGAGGAGCAGTTCTCCTGCAAAGAGCTCTACTTCAGGTGTGTCACAAAACTCAGGGCCAGGTTTAAATTAAAAGCATTCTTCGTAACAACAAAAAAAGGTCAAAGATATATTTCACTTAAGTGAACCTAAACTTTTTAACAACAACATTTTAAATATGATTGGCCACAGAATGTTCGATGTGGGTGGCCAGAGGTCTGAGAGGAAGAAATGGATTCATTGTTTCGAGGGTGTGACTTGCATCATCTTCTGTGGAGCCCTGAGCGCTTATGACATGGTGCTGGTAGAAGATGATGAAGTGGTAAGAAACAATTTTTAAAAACTGTTTGAAACAGTTGTTTCCCTTTTAAATATTTTTATTATAAAACATTAGCACATTATGATGTCACAGATTTGTATGATGCCATAATACATTACATGATTGATTTATTGAAGTCATATTGCATTATGATTTTATTATTATGCAATAATAGTGTATTTTTACATAATCTTGCATTGTGACGTAGCAGATGCTTATGATATACTAATACGTTAAAATTGAATAATGCAATATGAATTCATTGTCAACAGTGATATTTCTTATTATGACAACTTGACAAGAAATTGAAAATTCTGAAAGAAAGAAAAACAAGATGTTTTGAAGAGAAAAAACTATTATTTTGAAGAAATTCTTGCAAAGCAATAAAAAAAGCTTTTAAAGGGAATAAAAATTCTTTGAATATATATTTTTGACAAGGACAAATAATTTGTCAATACTTGGGCTTCAAGAAGTAATGGAATTTTGATTTAATTGTGGTGCAGGGCCTCTGTAATGTAATTTCTATGGTTACATTACTCTGCGCATCTGACAATAACCATACCTTAGATATTCTATATATAAACATCAAACCTTTAAACTCCATGGTCAAAACGTTTTCTCTTCTCGCCCCTCACCTCAGAATCGAATGCACGAGAGCCTCCATCTCTTCAACAGCATCTGCAATCACAGGTTCTTTGCCACAACTTCCATTGTGCTTTTCCTTAACAAGAAAGATCTCTTCACGGAGAAGATCAAGAAGGTCCACCTGAGCATCTGTTTCCCTGAATACGACGGTAAGTAACGTTCTTATGTTCAGTTGAGCATTGTTTAATGAATACGTCTAACATATTTGGCATTCCCAGGTCCAAACACATATGATGATGCCAGCAACTATATCAAGCTACAGTTTGAGGAGCTGAACATGAAGAAGGGAGTCAAAGAGATCTACTCACATATGACCTGTGCCACTGACACAAAGAATGTTGAGATTGTGTTTAACGCTGTGACAGACATTATCATCAAAGAAAACCTTAAGGACTGTGGTCTGTTCTAAACGCCACATGCAAAGGTATGCTTTATTGAATAAGTGGTGAATTTCCTTTTTAAAATACACATGAAGGCCAGCACTTTGGGACAAAAAATAAACCTTTTAAAGTTTATTTTAGATTTTTCTGCCCTATCCCCACCTGAATGATTGGATCTACTCTGGTGAAGCTGCCACAGTAACAGAAGAATATCAACAGGTGGCACAAACTCCACAGGAAGCAGTCGAGCACCGTCAGCTGATCCCCAGTCAGTAACAACCACAACGTTAAATCCAACCCTCTGAGGCTAGATCAAGATTAGAGTAATGGGTTCTGCTCTCTAAAGAGACTAAAACAAAAGAAAGTGGACTTTCAATGCTACGAGTTGATGATGCTTTTAAAAGTCTCGTCTTGGTGTGTTTTATTTGTAGACTTTTAGAGGTTCAACTATTAGGTGTTTGTCATTCATTTCAAGAGCAAGAAATGTAATGCAACTTCATTTGATCTATTAATGGCACTGTAGTGGGACATCAGTATCTTATAATAAATTATAAATAAGATTTTACATACATTCTTAAATAAAGTCAAGCATACACAACAACCTGCTGGTTTTGATCCAACTCACAAAATATGTGAAGGATGTTTCTTTTTCAGCCCCAAACAAAGTAGGGCAGTATGTTTTGTAAATAAGAGTAGGCAAACAAATTTTGTTTCAAATATACACATGATAAACCTATATATTTATGATACAGTAAAACAGTAAGACGAGACATTTCTAGAATGGCCTGTTGCTTTGTTTTAAAATTGAGGTCTGAATTTGTTCTGGAATGTAAATCTAGGCACATGAAATAAAGACTTGCATCAATTACACTTGTTGTCAGATTGTTGTTAATGTTGCTGGTTACAAGCAGTGTTATAAAAACACACTTACACAAAATAGTGACCTGGATTGTTGTAATGGGATTCATATGCTCAGTATGTTTGCGAACAATGACCCTCTGTCTCAAAGCTAATAATGAATTACCCACATTACAAAACCTTATATTTGCAAACATTATTATGTAATACTAAATGCGTTTTAGCTGTCATTATGACAACTTAGGCAGTCGAGAAATCTAACGTTTTAATACACAATGAGCAAGAATCAGAAAAAATATACAATGAAAACGTAGACCATTTAAAGGGACAAATATTGTAATTGTACAACATTTAACCAGATCCACTAAGAAAGACAAAGTACAATGTATATATTTGAGGATGTGAGTATTAAGAAAATTGTAAACAAAAACCTTGAAAAATACAGTCATTATAAATATTGTAAAAATAAAGTCATTTCGGTTGATTTACTTTTTTCATAACAAAGAAATCTGTGAAAATAAAGCTTGCTTTCTTTAAAATTAACTAAGTAACGCCATGACAAAAATTGCAATGATGGTGAAATTAATGACTGAGACTAATCTTTAACACAATCCGGTTTTGAGGCTTTTGCTTCGATCTCAAAGAGACAGTCACATCTTAAATCCTAATTATTTTTTAAGGAATAGACATTTATATACAGTACATTTCAAAAAGATGCATGAGATTGCAAATGCTTTTGATAAACCACCTTAAACCAGGGACTTTGTATAATTTCACTAGACCTTTAACAACTAAACTCATGAGTTCAAGCTTGCAAGAATTTAAGGTTAAATGGATCATTGGACTGACTTGCTGTAGAAAAGTGAAGGTTTCGTTCAGAAATGGAACCAAAACCATGTCAACAGAGAAGAATGGCCACTCCGTGGTAAACCTGTAAAATACAAAACTAATATATTGCATACTCAAAGGCGTCTGTAAATAAATAAATGTACACTGTGACATCATTGAAAATTGTTCATGTCCACATCTTTAAAATGCAGAATAAAGGATGATGATGAAATAGTTTCCGGTTACTAATAAACGGTATTAGCTCTGGTTACATTAGTTGCAAATATAAAATTACAATAAACAATGTATTACAATATCTATTCATATTTGTTAAGTAGTTCATACAAATACTGTACAATTTTAATTTGTTCATCCTTGTTAACAGTGCTTTACCGTCAATACATTTTGAGTTAAAATTGCAATTCTAAATGTTCATTTTAATTTCCCAAGATGTGTGCTGTAGAAATTCAGATTTTGTTACTTTGTTGATTTATAGTAAATATATGTAAACAAAGGAAACCTTATACACAAATTATCGGTCATTTGGCAAAACATTCTGTAAAAAGAGAGGCATCAGTTATTATTATCTAAAGGAAACACAACGGTGAAGTCTGTAATTTCTACATCACCAGAAAGAATATGCAAAACAAAGACAAATTTAAACGGCTCCCCTACCATTGGTCAAACAAACAACATTTATTCCCAAACACACTATTTGTTGCATGTCTGGCTGGTTGTGATGCATAGAGCAATGTTTTAATAGCACCACAGCATTTATGTGTTTTAGTGAAATCTACTTTCCATCTCTATGTGTATCACAAACCACATCACACAGTGTCAGTTCGTTATTAAAAATATAGAAATTTAAAGGATTAATTGAAATCCCATTAAACAAGTTTTAGAAAAATGCAAATTGAGCTATTATGAAAGTTATGGCTCTACTTTAGCAGTGTGACAAGTGTTTGATTCAACAAAGATTATTTCATGCACCATACAGAAATGTACAGTATCAATAAGAAGTTTCTCACATTATTACAGATATAAAAATACTGTTAAATATAGTGTGTTTTTAAAGTTATCCATATTGAAAAAAAGACTTGTTAATATGTGTTTTGATGTGAAGAACCAATATTTAATCATTGATTACAATCATTGCACACAATTACAGCCATAACTCTCACTTTCACTTACAAGGTTTTACTTATCATAGCAAATTCATTCTCAGAAGGTCTGCCTTGTATACAATTGTGTGTAAACCTGAAGAAAGTAATAAATTAGCTTAATACTCACCATGAAAAACAGCTAAATGTTTATGTGCCCTTAATAATACACTGTTCCATCCCATTAAATGAATTGAAATCCATCTCATCAAATGGTAAAACAAGATATTTAATCTAAAGTTAGTGCATTGTGACTGAAAACTGTCCATAGAGGAGTTTGAACTGTATGCATAGTAGTGTGCCATTATCTACTAAATAAACAATATAAAGTTAAAAAAAATGAATAAGTAAACTGTTTTGGCCATCACAGTCATAAAAAGTTCCAATAATGCAGTGCATGGGCATCCTTTCCACATTTAATGTGCTGAATGGATGCAGCAGTGTGGCAGTCCGTCTTGTTAATCTTCCTCCAGAGGAAATTATAAAACCAGCCAATTAAGCTCCATAAATAACTGTAAATAAAGAAAATGTCAAATCCCTCACATTGTTTCATTTAAGACTGATCAGAATCATTTTTCAAGTAGTGGTACCTACCATAGCAGACAGCTGATGCTTCAGTATAGGCCACACTCTATTAGGTTATTCTTAATGATGACATCAGTGACTGCATCAAACACAAACTGTACGTTCTTGGTGTCTGTGGCACAGGTGAAGTGTGTGTAGATCTCCTTTGTGTCCTTTCTTCTGTTCAGATCCTCAAACTGGCACTGGATGTAGGCTGCCGCTTCCTCATATGTACTCGAACCTGAGTGTCACGTGAAAGGAGTTGAGACATCTGATACACTGAAAAAACGGATTCTGAGCCCTAGTATATTTATAAAAAACAATACTAAAATATAATATTTTTTCTGATTTATTTTTAAGATTAAGGTGAGTTTTGGCATAATTTGTAATTTTGGGTTACTGATGTGCTTCTCCTTGATCTAAGTTTTGAAAAATATTATATTATAGTTTGTTTCCGGATTCAGGAGAAAGTGAACTTTGTAGGTTCAGTTAGACACTTTTTGTTCAATGCAATCATTTGTGCATACTTTAAGTAATATTATATGTATTTAATGAGTATTGTTCACATTATTCTGGTTAGTTAGTTGTCCCTTAAATTAAAGAAGTACATATAACTTGATAAAATCCTTCTAGTAATTTGCCGAATATTTTTTTCTAAATTAACGGCTTTTTAAAAGGCTATAATGCACCCAAATATAAATGTCTGCCATCATATGAAAATCTCAGTTTGATAGTTAATAAACACATATTTTTAGTAACAATTGCACATGTTTTCTACAATAATTCCCATTTTCAAAATAAAGCATGCCCCGTTTCTGTGCAATATGCTGTGGACAATACAACATCTAAAAGTGGACTGTGTTTATAAAAATAAAGACAGAGAGGCATTTTAAAGTGTCATTACAAAGTGGCAAGTCTCAACTTTCAACCTTTGGCTGTGAAAGATGATGGCTAGCAGATCTAAACAGACGCCTTTTCACAGTTCTACAGAGATCTATCCGTTGCTGTTCGCCTTCAACCTCAGATATTCCTATATTCATTTACAACTTGTTCTATAGAAGCACTAATTCATTAATTTCACTGTTTTGGCTTTTAAGATGATTGCCAAATGAATTTTGCTTCAGGCAAGATTTAGAACTAATCATTTTCATGGATGGAACCAAAATCACATAGACACTATGATGGACATAACATAGTGTAAAAATACTTTTGAATATAATGTCAAGAAGCTGCCTTAATAAATAATTTTTTACGGCAATATTTGTATATATTGCCCAATCTCAAGCTACAGCATAAATATACAAATGTTGAGCACATATTATATTATAAATAGTCATAAATTATATATTCTAGATCATTTATTATAATAAACGATCTATTAGCATAAATAAAATACAGGGGTGAGAAACCGCTGGCACTGTTACAGTGTGAACTCACCACAGTACTCTGGGTAGCATATCGTGAGCGGACTTCTCTTGATCTTCTCCTCGAACAAATCTTTCTTATTGAGGAAGAGGATGATGGATGTGTCTGTGAACCATTTGTTGTTGCAGATGCTGTCAAAAAGCTTCATGCTTTCATGCATGCGGTTCTGTGGATACATCAGAAACATATTTGATTGAAAGAATACGGATTGTTCCCTTTATTTTAACACTGTTTATACTACACCCTGAGAAAGAAATAAATCACTGTACGTCACAGCAATTTTTAGAACAGGGCTTTACAACCCAAGAGCTGTAACTCTTTTTAGAAACTCCAAACAGGAAGCATTGCTTAAATGGACAGTGCACCCAAAACGTAAAAATCTGTCATGAATTACAAACCTTCAAGTTGTTTCAAACCTGCATAGATTTCTTTGTTGTGTTAAACATGAAAGATGATATTTTAAAGAATTTGGAAAAACAAAGGTTTTATTTTTCCCTACTAGGGCAGTGAATGGTGCCTTATAAATCTCAGTTGCTAACATTTTTATAAATATTTTTCATTGTGTTCTATAAAACAAAGAAATGTTTACTTGAGGGTGAGTAGTTCATAACATAATTTTCATTTTGGGGTATTTATATAATTATTAAAAGTACAATAACCCAGAGATACACACAGTGTAAGGAGCATAGGAACAGCACGCATTTTCAAAATGTAATTAATAAAGTGCACATAAATTTTTTTTAAGGAAAAACTGCAGTGTATTTTAGGATTTCGGGTCTCATGAGAAAACAATTGAACGTAAAAGAAATTCAACATCCTGCTCATCATCTGAGGCGATTAAAAAGAAAACACCATTAAAACGAAATTCCAGTGTTCTTCAAAAGCTGTTCAGCAATCTGAATATCTTCACAACATTAAATATTAACACATGACAGCTTTGTTTTATCCTTTCAGATCATCTTGGTTGCTATACACCTATAATGCTGTGGATTTGGTTGTCAGGTTTCTTCATGACAAACCCTTGAAGAATCTGACTCACCATCTCTTCATCTTCAGCTAGGACCAGATCATAATCACTGAGCGCCACACAGAATATAATGGCAGTGACGCCTTCAAAACAATGAATCCATTTCTTCCGCTCGGAGCGCTGACCCCCAACGTCAAACATCCTATTTGAACACAGAAAATACAGTAAATAAAGAAGGATCGCAGTCTTAAACAGCATGACTATAAACAGACTGAAACTAACTTGAAGTAAAGCTCTTTGAAGGTGAAGTGTGTTTCTACAATGCCAGTGGTCTTGACCCGTGTCCTCAGCACGTCTTGTTGAGTGGGCATGTAACTGGTCTGAGAGATCCTATCCAGATCATTCAGATAGCTGGGTAAGAAAATCATGTTTGGGGTTATACAACTTTAAAACTTAACAATGCAACTGTAATAAAAGGTCATTTAGTGTGAAGTTCAAAAATGTAAATTTTTTTGGATAATATTTGTTTATAATAAAGGATCAAGTACTACCTGTCAAAAGTTTTGGGACACATCTGTTCTCATATTTTTTCCTGATTTTATAAAAATATTACTAAACCCATCAAAATTATGAAATAAAACGTTGAGAGCTAAAGGAATCATATTATAGTGAAAACTAAAACATGATTTATTTGATCATCTTTACTGTAGTCACATTTTAATTTTTAGGATTTCACACTGAGATGCTTTTTATAAAACTTTACAGGAGTCCTCGTATATTCTTCTCAGTTATTGGCTGTTCTTTCTTCAATATTCAGACAAAGTCATCAAAAAACATTGTTATTAAACAAAACGTAAAATTTGTCCTGAAAGAAAAAACATTTATATTTGCTAAAATTCTATACACCTTCAGATCTTTTTTTTTCTAAAATAATGAGAAACATTTCACTCAATTGTCCTAAACTTAAGACCAGTACTTAGGATCTTCATAAAAGCAGGTACACATCATTCCTAGCCTACATTGCATGAATGCAATGTGTTATTCCAAGTCCACTGTGTAATTTGCAAGTTAATAATCTATGTTTAGTGTTTGTATGACAGTCACCACAGCAATACTGTTGCTATAAAAAGCGATCACATTAAGTCATCCCTGTGGTTTTTCTACATAACACAGTTACATGATGACACACAAAAAGTCTCTCGCTGGAAGATTCAACTGTTTAGTTATGCAGCATAATCACTTGAGTTGAAATAGACGAAAATCTGAACTATTTGTTATTATCTGTGTTAACATTTAAGTCACCCCCAAAAAGAAAACAGAACGGAAAAATAGAAAACTGTGACAGTAAAAAATGGAAGAAGGCCAGGAATGCAATCGTTTCTGTCCCCACAGGTTATGAACTGGAATCTTGCAGGTAAAAATTCTGAACGTGTTTGCACAAGGTAAAGAAAAGCAAGATGAATCTTGTCTGGGACTTGTCTGTGTGACAAATCAGCTGAAGACCTATGTTAAACTAAACCTAACCTGTTAAAGAGACCAAATACTTATTCACTGATTATCTATTTATAAATACTAAACTAATACTAAAGACTTTATGGATGCGTGAACACATTATGATACATTAAGTCAACATAATGGATTGCTTGGAAAAACTAGACGAAAGTCTTAATCTAATTGTGAGATTATAAGCATTTCAGTTTGATTATAACTATTAATTTCGCAATGATTTTAAAAGTCAATCTAAAAGTGATCGTTCACTGAAAAATAAAATCTTTGTAATTCTTGTTATTTCAAACCAATATGGATTTCTCTTTCCAGCAGAACACAAAAGAAGATATATTGAAGAATGGTGCTACCTGGAACACATTCACCTGCATTGTTTTTATTTGTACACAAAATGGAAGTGAATGGGTGCCAGTTCTGTTCGGTTACAAACTTTCTTCAAAGTCTCTTCTTTTATCTTCCATGTAAGACATACAGCTTTAAAACACACATTTAATAAACTCCTGTATTTCATTTTCTAAGCCACTATTAATCTGTATATTTATTAACACAATAAATATTAATATTAATAAATACAACAAGGAGTAAACACCGGAGTATCATTTAAACATTGAGGAATGCATAATAAAACCAGACATCCAAAACATTTGTGAGTCTGAAACAAGTTCGCTTACTAAGATGCCGAATCGTTGAGCTGATATTCTCGCGATCTGGAATAGCATGTCTGTACTCCTTCATCCTTCCATAGCCGGCGGATGACCCCAGAAAGCTCAGAGGTCATGACCCCTTCCTCTGCAGTGCCAGCGAGTACAAACAGCTGGCGAGCATCATCCTGATGTTAAACAGAAGAAAATCTGAAAATAGTCAACTCACAATCCCTCACCACTCATTTCGCACAGGGAAAGAATTAGAAAACGGCTTAACTCTGTGCAAAAGGAACATGTATTATGCTAGCTTCTGGGTTATAGTATGCATTCTAGATAAACTGTCATTGAATCTTACAGCTCTTGTAGGATTTCCAAAGTCTATCTTAAGCCGGCCCATGGCTCTGATGATGGCAATGATGGATTGGATAGTGTTGCTATAAACCACAACTTTATACTGCTTGCATTCCTCTTCTGAGTAGCCATCTTCATGAATGATCCTGATGGAAAACAGATCAGACAAGATAAATGCATTTATCACTCAAAGTAAAAATGACACCAATAATGATCCAAAATAACTGTTACGGTTGGAAAAAAAAATTATTAATGATAAATTGCATACATATAAAAATAATTATACTGAGGATAGTGCCACAGTTGACATGTGTAAAACAATAGAAATATATTTTCCTATTTTCAACATATATAATTATTTAATTTCTAAACAAAATAATTTGCAACAATAATAACTGAGTAACAATGTTGACAGTCAATAATCCACTAATTGACATCCCAATATGCATATATGTGAGATTGGGAAAATTCATTCATTTTGTTAAAAAGTCCACACGGTCATTTTAACTGAATCTGATTTTTTTTCTAATCCAATTTTAGCTAATTGTTTGCTTAAATACAGTGGAATGAAAAACAAACTGCACCGCATAATAATCTTTCACCATGTAACGGTGTGTTTTAAAGTAATTTCCTTTAAAAATAAGTTCTGATGACATACATTGAGAACTGAAATACAACCCATGGAAATGAGATGTATATGCAAATTGATTAACCTATATACGTCATATACAGTACCACATGTTGTGTATTTTTTCTTACTAATTTAAGTAAAAATGACTCACTTCATTTGCTTAACTATAGTACTCTTGCCAGACTCCCCAGCACCTAAAGAAAAAGAGACAAATGTGATTCACAAGATTGGCAAATCGATAAATGCAGTTTATTCTCCTGACCCCGAACATCACACGCTCAGGAGAAGGTTTGCAATAGATGAATAGAAGCTTTCAACCTCTGCCTCCCGCATCACAAGCCCAGCGTGAGCGGCACAACCAGACGCCTACTTTGAGTTGAGTTTGCCGTACGGTGAGATTAAATGCCCTAAAGATGAAAGGTTTGTCTGATGTTAGTTCCCCCAGCCAAAGTGCTTGTGAGGACAGCGGGAGCTTTGATAGGTGATCTTTTTATAACCAAGTCAAATGACCCGCTTAGATGGCTTTATAACTACCGGACCAGAAAGAGATGTTTATACAAACATAAGCAAACAGGCCGGTGGACTGTGGGCTAATCCAATGCTTTATTGTGTAATCCCAAAATGGTGACTAATAACAAACAATTACAAAATAACACAACTGCAGAAATTCAGAATGCTTTGTTTTGACCAAATAGACTGTAGCAAAGAAAACAATCCACCCTTGTATATAAATAAAAATGAACGACATGGTGAGAAAAAAGGTTTTCTGCTGGAAGCAGATGCAATCTCCTTTCAGCGTTTATATTTAGCATATTAACCAAATTATGCACTATGGGCAAGATCAATGGCATCTGATGAGGTACAGCTTCCTGCACTATTAGCCCATATTTATGGCAGTGTGACTAAATAACTGTGGGTCTTGGGGTCCAGA
Source organism: Triplophysa yarkandensis (assembly GCA_033220385.1). Lineage (NCBI taxonomy): Eukaryota > Metazoa > Chordata > Actinopteri > Cypriniformes > Nemacheilidae > Triplophysa > Triplophysa yarkandensis. The sequence goes on from CM065656.1 coordinate 16,380,514, forward strand.
GGATCATGTGGAAAACTTTCTTTAGAGAACATTGGGAAGGAACCACAGGCAGCATGCAGCTGGAGTGAATAATACTGTTTCCAGGTCCAGGCCTCCACTCATTTCAGTGGAGAATAGTATAGCCAAACATATCGATATTTCGAACCTAAAAATTTGATACTGAAAATTCAAAAACAATAAGAAACTGGTGTTCCACCGTTTCGCTTTCAGCTGCAATTTCTTTCTTCTTTTGTCCAACATCAAGTCGATACACATGCAGTCACAACAAAGCCCTGCATCCTTAAGTCCCAAGTCTGTGCTTTTATGATTAACATAGTGCACTATGTATGTATATATGTATATAAAAAAATTACAATTGTTTATCAATGTACATTTATTTACTTAATGAAGAATTAATACATTTGTTCAAGTGATTAGTAATATTTTAAAGTTTAAGAAATGTTTTACTGTAAGTTAAAAAAGCTATTACTTATGATATATCTGGGTTATTCATAGTAACAGTAAATGTTATAGTCTTATATATATAGAGTCTTGTTTTATAACACTTTTAAAACTAAAAACTAAAAGAATCTGACCTTAATGTTATGGCAGTTTCTCTGTGGTATTGAAAATTATATAGAGGATATGTGTTTTTCAAGTTATCGTATCGAAGTTAGAAATTCCGGCTATTTCTGAGCACTAGGGTTGGGTACCATTCACATTATAACTGGTAAAATACATGGAATTCACTCTCTGTGAAAAAAAAAAAACCATTTATTTCAATGAAAAAAAGTAATTCCAAAATTCTCAATTTCAACATTTTGTGGACATTTTACCCACTGAACAAAAGAAATAAAAACAATAGATATAACTACATCTTTATCAATTATACTAGTTTAATCTTTTTTTTCAACACAATTACAATTAAGCACTTGGCAGACAATTATAAACAAAGCTTCGAACAAGGGTCAAGGGAACAAGTAGTGGTAAATCGTATACATTAGAGTTACCAGGTTATCAAATTAATATTTATATCTAGAAACAAAAGCGCATATAAGATAAGAAGAGAGATATAAGAGATTAATTATTTTTGATGTCACACCATAGGACACATTTTAAATTGTCGACTATTTATACACCATAAAATAATTATAATTAGCTGATTTGACAACAAATAAGTAAATACATGACATTAATTTCATGATGTGAGTGTATAAACACAGACATTTCAATATATATTCACCTTATTTTTTCCTTGAGCGTGGACGCAGATTTGATCATAGTTTAATGTGTCTGGCTTCGCTTGTTGTGCTGCTGCATATTATTTGATTGTATTACCATTGTGAAAACCTCTGATTTGCGAATCGGGCATTTTTCAAGCTAACTTTGTGGATAGCATATGAAAGTAATTTTGCACTCAACACAAATTTACATGTTAAGTCTTCATGTTAAGCTTTTAATTCTGAGTTATACGTTATTTTTTTCCACATTGTGAAGGACCGCCGCTGTCCACTCGAATCCCACACTTTAATTGTTTGGATGATGTCCAAGCAGACAGGTCTTGAACCGAGACCGAGCAGCGTGGACGTGGCATGCTGATCTCAACATACAGTACATCTGTGAACGCTTTAAACGGACGTGTGAATGGCTTGCTCTTGCTGTAATGACACTATTAGCTGATGAGCCATGAGCAATGTGGTTATGATCACCATAATTATCAAGAAAAGCCATGATTTTTGATTTGTTTCTTTTTGCTTTTTAGGATTTTCCAACAGCAGGATTACACCGCAGCATAATGAAAGCAGTTAGAAGAAAGATCTCCTACAAGACAATATCCTGTTATGGGTCAAAGTAGAATAAGCTTATGTAGTATGTGTATCTTTTTTGAAACTGAAGTATATATTACATTATGATTTTCAAACAACACAATCACCGTCTTTTCTGATGCTCAGTGCCTTTTCATGTTAAACAAATTCTCCTTTTCTAAAATAAAACAAACCACCCAACATCAAGCACCTTTTTGACAGCTGACCAATAAAAAGCAAGTGGGGAAACCTTTAGTGACCCGTTACCATAACAACAACAAGAACATGTGAGGAAGGTGATTGGTCAACCAGGTTGGCGGCCAACATGCAAAGTGTAAATTCAAGTTGAATTTTAATTTTTAATACCTTAATACCATTTTTAATAATATTGTATTTCTAGCAAAACATTCATTGTGAAATTTTTAATATTTGGTTATTTATTATAATTTAAATAAAATATAAACAGATATTTCCATTATTTTGCCTATGAGGCCTGTGCACAAACGTGCACAAACTCTTGAGTTTTCCTTTGGCCTAAAAATGGCCTTGTCAACTTTTTCTTGTCAAAAAGCGCCAAATGTGAACATGAGAAACCAGTTGACACACCATTTTCACCCCGAAAAATAAAATATTGATTTTATTTACATATTCATGTATCTCCTAATTGTTCGCGTGGAGCACAAAAGAAGAACTGACCCACTGAACCATAAACATTTCAATGATGAGTAGAAAGAATCCCAGAACATTTTGCTGTCCTTCATTCTTCAAAATATCTCAATTTGTGTTCAACAGAACAAAAACAAGTATTTCTTTCTGCTATGGTAGTCAACGCGGTCTAAGAACTTTTGCTGTTACAAGCATTCTTCCAAATATCTTAATCTCAAAACACAGAAATGTTTACAGATTTGGAAGAACTCAAAGGCAAGTAAATGATGACGGAATCCCTTTTGGTTTAACTATTCTTTTAACAGTAATGTTTGCTTATATAGGCTTCAAAGTCAAACAAAAACCTTATGCTGTGATCTAGTATAGTTTTATACAATCTTAAAATGACCTACTAAAGACCTTAAATTCAATATCACTTGAGCTACCGGGAAGAGTTTAGTTATATAAATCTAATACCTCTGAATCTGCTGATGTCAGGGGAGCCAGGGAGCACAATGGAGGGCCACAAATGAGTTCCCATGATGTGGTTAAGCTCAGACCTCAATGCGAAATGCTTATTACAACACAGCCATCATCAGCTTCGCTAGACAGATTCAATCTTCTATTGGCTGTCACACACTGGCACAAATCCATATTTTCCAGAAACTTGGCAGGACTGCACCCTCTTTATCCTTATGATCTTGCAGATTTTTTAAATGGTGTCTGGTGATTTTATTCCATTCTATATAAATCTGCAGTCTATATAAATGACCTTCTTGCATCTTCATCTATTGTCATTACCAAAAGCAAGAAAAACTGTCTGTAAGTCAAAGGATCGACTCTCTAGTTTACTCACTTTGACCACTCAAGCCACAGAGAGGTTGGTGTCAGGCCAGCCGAAACCTCAGAACTCGCCGTCCTTGGACAGTTCTTTCAGCAGGCCTTTTATTTATGAGCTGCATTGTGCGTTTAACGGACCATGTAATATTCGGCTCATTGAAATGCTCGCCCCGCTTCCAGCATACTTTGGGATTCTGCATTCAAAGTAAACCAGCCCCCTTAATATGGCCCAATGCACGCTTTAAATGCCAGGAGGGGAAAGGTTCCATAACTTTAGAAAACAGAAAAAAGGATTAACGCCACACAAAGACCCAGGCACTAATATGCCAAATACAGAACTAAGACAGAATGGGGTTTGCATTTGGCTTACTCCTTATCTACACAATACTAGCCTGAAGATATGAAAGAGTACATATGAATGTGTGAATGACAATATTATTAAGATTCCAGACAGCGGTGGTGTCATTTCCAATTTTGACATGTTCTGGCAAAGAATACACGTTGGAGAATGTCACATTTCAAAGGAAAAACGTCTCAACCACAGATACCATCCCATTCTTGACCCCTCCTCTAACAAACCACAGTAGAGTTGAGTCCATGACGTCATCCTCACCACAAGGCATCTGGAACAACATGGGGATACTCCAATCCAAAAGTGCATATGGCTTTCCTTGAACTATTAAAGGCACACGGTTTAAAAAGCAATGAGTACAGGGAAACTTATTTTTGATATGTTTGCTATGACCGATGACCATTATTTTAAAAGTCAAAGTGAATGCATGACAGGTAAAGGGTGCATCTGGAGCATTTCAGTTTTATGGATGAAATCCAGCTTTTCTTAAGTGATTTCCAACACCTAAAATATAATAGTGGTGGAAGAATAACCAAAGTCACGGGTTCCATCCTCAAAATTGCATATAACCAGAAGAAATGTATAATACAATGCAATCTAACAAAATATGTCAATCTAGTCATCACAAAACATCATGCTCTTCTACCTTCCAAAAATCCATGAGCCAAGTTTATAAAGCAACCTAATGTGAGCAGATCCAACAGTTCTTCTCCTGATGATGCAACAGGTTGTGGATTAGTTTTGGAAGTCATTCTTCATTCTTCATTCTTCATTTGACAGACAATGATTGACACCTATTCGCAACATGATTGAAATGTCACTTTCTATAAACATCATTGGGTTGAGACTCACCCAGTAGCAGCAGTTTGACTTCTCTGGATGCTTTCTCTCCATCCTCTCGCAGGTTCCGATCAATCATCTTACTCCTCTCCATCGCAGCTTTATCTTCGGCACTTAACGTGCAACCCATGCTTGAAAGATGTTCGAAAATCGCAAAGAAGGAGAAAATAAACCTTTACAACGCCGGGGTTTGATGCAGAAGCTTTCCTAGAGCTTGCAGAAGACCATGTGTGTGTGTGTGTGTGTGTGTGTGTGAGAGAGAGAGAGAGAGAGAGAGAGAGAGAGAGAGACAGACAGAGAGAGAGAGAGAGAGAGAGAGAGAGAGAGAGAGAGAGAGAGAGAGAGAGAGAGAGAGAGAGAGAGAGAGAGAGAGAAATATATATATATATATATATAGAGAGAGAGAGAGAGAGAGAGAGAGAGAGACAGACAGACAGACGGAGAGAGAGAAATAGAGAGAGAGAGAGAAATAGAGAGATAGAAAGAGAGACAGACAGAAAGAGAGAGAGGGAGAGAGAGAGAGGGAGAGAGAGTGTGTGAGAGAGAGAGAGAATGAGAGAGACAGACAAAGAGAGAGAGAGAGAGAGAGAGAGAGAGAGAGAGTGTGAGAGAGAGAGAGAAAATGAGAGAGACAGACAGAGAGAGTGTGAGAGAGAGAGAGAGAATGAGAGAGACAGACAGAGAGAGTGTGAGAGAGAGAGAGAGAGAGAGAATGAGAGAGACAGACAGAGAGAGAGAGAGAGAGAGTGTGAGAGAGAGAGAGAGAGAGAAAGAAAATGAGAGAGACAGACAGAGAGAGAGAGAGAGAGAGAGAGAGAGAGAGAGAAAAGGCGTTGGCAGGTTCACACGATTGCGTATTGCGTGCGTATAGAGATTCCCAACTCCCAAAACAAATTCAAACTATGGAGTGAAAACATCGGGATCATGCCGAACCGGGAGCAGTAAAATGTTTGGGTGGTTAGAAAGTTCCCAGCGATGATCTGGAATGTGAGGTTAAATGCATTGGATTGTCTCCCTTGCACCAGGATTTCCAAACTGTTTCCCACACATGGGAATTGGATCTCACGCGCTGCAAATTGTGCAGGAATTCTGGGAAATGGAGTCCTGTGCTGTGTGATTTTATTATGGGTTATATTTTGGTTTTTAATAAAATGCGTCTTTTTACAACGTTAAACCGCGTAATAAATACAATGATGCATGGCTTGTTTCAAGTAGAGATTTAATGTGTTTTTGAGTAAAAGAGATTGAAAAACATATTTATTTTTAATAGCAATCCTGTAGCGCCCCCATTATTTTATACGCACAAAAACAATCTGTAATCACGGATTTTGATTAGTTTTATATTTTAGAAAATGTCCAAATTTTTTATTAATTTTAATAATTACTTTTATTTTTATTTAGCAAATTAATAATTTAAATCCGTTTTTGTAATTATATTTGTTTTTTAAACATTGACAAACTTGTTGATGAATATAAGGTGAGACAGGTCATGATAAAAGTCCTTTGCTCTCCCTCATCCAGAGAAATGTCATCCAGGATCTGTTACCATGGAAACACCAAATCCCATAGTGGATGAGAATAAAGCCTGCATGTTCTGCCACTGAATCACAGTTGAGACCGGTCTGGATTTGTTGGGTCTCACTGTGGATCTTGGTTTTAAGAATATTTTTCATACCTGGAATCAACTAGTATACAGTTTAGGCCGGTGAAGTGATTTTTAGACCCTAAATAGAAAATTCTGTTATAAATTAATCTCTAGTTGTTATTATACATTTATTTGTTTGGTTGACCAACATAACCAACATAATAGGAACAAATAAATGACCCAATAACTTTTTTGTTATACATTCTTCAAAAGATCTAATTTTGTGTTCAACAGAACAGAACTATTAAAGTTATTTTTTAACTATGGTAGATAATGGGGTCAAAGAACTGTTTGGTTACAAGCATTCTTCCAAATATCTTCTCTGTATTCATTAAAACAAAGAAATGTATATTAGTTTGAAACAACTCAAAGGTATGTAAATGGTGACAGCCTTTTTACGTCAGGGTAAACTATCCCTGTATCCTGGATTAGTCTATAAATCTTAATAAATGCATTTGAGTTTTCAATTTGGATGTGCATAATTATTTATTAATCTATTCCATTAACATTGGAATACATATTTAATAAAACAAATAAATGTATAAAGAATTGAAACAACTCAAAGTTATGTAAATGGTGGAAGCATTTTTTATTTCAGGGTAAACTATCCCTGTGACCTGGATTAGTCTATAAATCTCAAACACTTTGATATATGCATTTGAGTTTTCAGTTTGGATGTGCATAATTATTTATTAATCTATTCCATTAACATTAGTATGTAAAGCCACCTGGGAAGCTTCATCCCTTAAACTGTAGTTATTATATACCACATTTAGTGTCATTTATGGGCATTCTTCCAAATATCTTTCTCTGTAGTTAATAAAACGAATAAATGTATAAAGATTTGAAGCAACTCATAGGTATGTAAACATTGAAAGCATTTTTTATTTCAGGGTAAACTATCCCTGTGACCTGGATTAGTCTATAAATCTACTCTACATTTGAGTTTTCAGTTTGGACGTGCATCATGATATATTAATCTACTCCATTAATCTCAGTAGGTAAAGCCACCTGGTGAGCTTCATCCCTTAGATTGCAGTTATTATATACTACATTTATTATCCCTTATTAAGCATTAAACACAGATATCTAAACACTTAAGCACATGGTGTTAAGAAACCTCTGTTAAATATTATTTTGGGAAGTTATATAAATTTAAGCATTCATTTGGCTACGTACTGTTTGTACATAACCACATGGGCTATTCTACATAACTGATAAACTTTCATGAAATTAATAAAAGTGATCTCTAAACAGCAGGTAAACTCAAAAGAGCAGGTAATCTCCATCAGGTGTGAAAATGACTTCACAAAGCTCTCAAAACCTTCATCCCACAGCAGAGCTAAAAGGTCAGGGTGTTAGAACTTCACCACTAGGAGCCTCCCTCTTACCTAGCAAACATCAAAGAACCTGTGTGTGTGTGTGTGTGTGTGTGTGTGTGTGTGTGTGTGTGTGTGTGTGTGTGTGTGTGTGTGTGTGTGTGTGTGTGTGTGTGTGTGTGTGTGTGTGTGTGTGTGTGTGTGTGTGTGTGTGTGTGTGTGTGTGTGTGTGTGTGTGTGTGTGTGTGTGCGTGCATGTACAGTATGTTTTCTGTGCATCTATATGTGTGCATGTAATCTTATGGGTTTAAACATACTAAATATACATTATTTACATTTACATTTACATTTAGGCATTTAGCAGACGCTTTTATCCAAAGCGACTTACAATAGTCGAGGAGACAATGAAGCTGTAGCAGCCTTAACGCATTTGTCAAAATGTGTGTAATTTCTTAGTTTTGAATACAGAGCAATATTTAAACACAATTCACATAAGATTGTAAATATTGGTATCTTTCTCCTTTGCATTTTGTGCATCACTACTTTACCCTTTATTAAAAACCCTTTATTTTTCCTTTTTTTAAGTGGATTCATTTATGTTCGGCTTCTTTCTGTTCTAAGTAGTGTTGGCAAATAAACGTTATTTTTTCTTAAAAAGAGTTTAATTGTTTTCATGTTTTGATTATGTTATATTGTGATAGCTGTATTTTTTATTATTATGGTTTAATTACAGTTGACCAACAAACTTTGTTTGATACAAATTTAAATTTCACAGTAAAAAACGGATTACCTTTTATATAAAATATGCTAAAAATACATTAGACATGTTGAAGGTTGTTTTAACTATGTTAAAGAAAAGTCACCAATATACATTACACAAATCTTATTGTGCTTGGGGCACAGGCACAAGACATGCTGTTTCTTCCTAAAACAAAAGCTCTTTGACATTCAGTTGAGGCTTGTCTACATCACAAGAACAACTAAGAAACAATACAGCCTTTAGTTGTGCTGAGGACTGTTTGGGATGAAAATATTTCAAGCCAAAATAAAAAACAAAATATGACGAAAATGGAATTTTTTTAAATCTATTATGTGGTGGTACTATGGTGACTGTATGAAATGCCATTGAAGTAATAATAATAATAATAAGTGCTATATTAAAATATATTCATAGTAATATTTTCATAAAACTCCAAGGTATATTACAGAATATAATCACGAGGGACATCCAAGTCCTAATTTAAGCTTGATATATAAGTCTACCACACTTTTTTCTTTCTCAAATACTTTTAAACTCAGATGACAGTGACGTTAATATTGTGCAGATCCAAGATGTGCTTCTTAATTTTATCTTGCCATAACATCTTTCACCATGCACATCTGTTCTGTATTACGTTGATTAGAGTCTCTGCTCTAACTTTCTTACATTCTCTGCAGTGAGGACAGAGATGTGCAGTGTCAATGTCTTTTACAAACACTCGACAGTCCAGAAGATGATTCACATCTGATGTGAAACCTACTAATGCGTGAGATACCACAGGTGTGATAGAATCCACATCACATCTCTCCGAAAGTACATGTAAACAGCAACACTGCTCTCTATTGGGTGTGGATGGAGATGTGCAGTCAATAAAATAAAAGCGAACAAAATCTTGAAGCACATCTGTAATGGCACATGTTTGCAGTTGACCCGATTATTAGCCTTTTGTCAGAGTCTATCTGATCGTCCACGCCATGTTGGCAGTCAGGTTCCTCTGCGGCTGGAGGCCCAGGGGTAAAAGCAACCATCTCCATGTCACAAGGTGTGGAAAATGTGACTGAATGCACAGAGGCAGTTTACTATTTTTAAACACACTTCATTCTTTTGTAACCCAAGATTTTATCTCTTTCCCTAATTGGCGAGGCTTGCCATGTGAATGTGGATTTTTATAAACTTCTAGATTTGTTTAAATTGTAAAATAGCACTAGATAACTAAAAGTTGACTAGACTAGATAAAGAACTGTGAACCTCACCCCCGCAACCGCCAGAAAGTACACTGTGTTTCAGTTGTGTTTTATATTTATTCTCAAGGAAAAACGAAACGTTTCGAAATAAGACAATGCGAACATCCATCACTTTACGGCAACACTGCCATGTAGGAGCGACAACTAAAGATTTAGAATCTACCCACCACACAAACAACCTTAGGTCCAATATTAGTGTGAGCTCCAAATTGTGTTAATACAATAACTAATTTTATGTTCATTTATTGTCTGAATTTACATTAAGAGCTTTAAAAATAACACCAATCACTTGCGTTTTGAATACAGATTCCACATGACAATGTCGATTGTTTTACATCTTTTGGACAAACGTCATTGAACCAATGTAGGAGGTCCTGTCTTGTTGGATCTTTTACTTTCACTCCAACATCTTTATGCATGTCTCCTCAAGACAAACCTAATAACCAAACATATTAACCAAGCTATGTACAAAATCCAGGGTAGAGTACAAAAGGTCCAATGGCAAAACATAGCAACAATATAGAGTCAATTATATATATTTCACATCTGAAAATATCAACCTTACAGTTCTGCTTTAGTCTTAACGCAGTTGTCTGAAATATTAAGATCATTCATGTGTTGGTGTTCGATGAACTCGGAGGTCTCCTCTATGATCTGACCAGGGATGTGGAAGTCAACAGAAGTCCTGTGGAGTTCAGTGGAGAGAGGATTGTCGTCCTCTTGTTGAGGGATGGATATGCTTTGGGAATTCCTCGGGCGCATGTTGCAGCCCGTGCCCTGAAGAAACTGGAGAAAGTTCTCCTCAATAGAAGCCTCTCTGCTGGGCAGCTGTTCCTCTTCGCCCGGTCGACCCCACTTGAAAATGAAAGCCAGGTTCCTGGCCAGCTCCTCCCGTATTTGCCGATTCAGACAACCGTAGAAAAAAGGGTTTGAGGTGAAGCAGAAGTATCCGATCCACGTAAACACATCCTCAAGTTGAGCCATGTGCTTGAGAGATTCAAGAGAGGAGGGCACAATGGCGCAGTACAGGTGGAAGGAGAAGTAAGGTAGCCAGCAGCCCAGGAACTGACCTCCGACAGCTACCAGCACAACTGCGGCTTTCCCACCGCTGAAAGTCCTCTGAGGGGTGGTGCGCGCGCTCAAACTGGCCGCCATGCTTGAGTGGCTGCTCAAAGATTCTGAGCGAGGCCGGGGTGTCTCCATCCACGTGGGCACTGGGCCGTGCTGCATGGCAGCCACCCTGGCAACCTTAAACATGTTACAATAAACCACAAAAATTATAAGAACCGGACAAAGGAAGTACATAAGGGTAAACAGGACGGTAAACACCAAACGTTGAGGTCCTCGTTCCACCCAGAGGAGCGAGCAGCACTTTGGTACAATAATTTGTCCTATGACTTTCTCCAGCACCGGCAATTTTCCTTCTCTTTCAAGCGACCAGCTGAATAAAGGGAAAGCAGACATGATGGTGGCCTTGATCCATATTCCAATCAAAACCGACACCACCAGCCCCACAGTCATTTTAACTTCGTACCGCATGGGATGAACGACGTAATAGTACCTCTCCACGTTGATGGCGGAGATGGTGAGTATAGCAGCGCTGATCAGTCCCACGCTCAGACAGAGGTAAACCTGACACAAAGCTTCATTAAAAAAGCCCTGCCCTGACAGAATGCCCAAAGGCATGAGCACCAGCGCTGCGATGAGATCCACCAAACAGAGATGGAAGACGAACACAAATTTACGAAGTCGTGGCGTCTTCGCAATTACCGCCATTATGGCTAGGTTGCCCGCTACAGCCAGGATGTCCATCAAGAGCATGGTGCACAGGGAAAGCGTCCAGAGCAGATGTCCATTTCTGGGTTCAATCAGTCCTGAGGTGTTGGGCTGGGTCTGGGTTGGACGCCACGATGTGGCATGGGTGATGTTCCACAGTCTGGTGTGGTCCGTTGTAAGCTCCATGAGAGGATGAATGAAGTTTGTGGGTGGAGGCAAAGCTCGAGGGACTATTACCCATCATCTCCTGATGGAGATTGGGATCCAGCAATGCTGCTTAATGGGGGAGTTTTGGCGGTGTTACAGTGTGGCAGTGGCGCAGAGGCGATGAGATGTTTCCTGGATTTGGGGCATGTTAGGGTAACATCTGGTTGCATCTTTAGATATTCACTTCTAAAGTCTCTGGCACTTTCTCTTGCTGGAGTCCATAATCTCCATGATGTAACTAAAAAAGACAAACATTTTAGTTTAATCATGTGGTCTGGGTTTAGGGTCATAACTTCACCTGGCCTAACTTTTCTTAACTCACTTAATCACATGCCAAAGTTCATTATCATTTTTATTGTAAAAACACTGTACCGGCTTTGTTTGGCAATAGCATCAAAATTCATCACATTTTTGCTGCAAGGGCATAAACTGGCCCTCGTGACACAGTTTGGTCAGCCTTGTGTCAAGAGCTCAAAAGCATCTCTAATTTAGATATAAACAGTTGTTTTAGGACAGGTCTGTAACCATGGAGGCTTTGTTTTGTCCTAAGGGGTTGTGAGCACAATGATGACATGCTTTACTGATATAAGTTATGAAACAAGGAGGTTCTGCACCTGAATGCTATCACACATGATCCTGATAATCTCTTCTCTTCATCTTAACAATAAAATGGAAAGCAATAGGTTGCAAGTGTTTTTATGACTCTTGTACAATGAAATGCTCAGTGAGACTGGGAGGCGTCTACTTCTACTTTAAAAGAGTAAAAATTGAGATAAGAAAACTAAACTAACTTAAATTAACAGTTCACTCAAAATTTTTACCTTAATTATTCACCCTCATGTGATTTTAAACATGTATTCCTCTGCATAAGATATTTTGAGAAAGTTGGTAACTGGAAAAATGCGGCATACATTTGCTTTTAATGTAGAAACACAAAGCAAACGCAAGAGAATGGGTAACTCTGTTGTTCTTCAAAATATCTTCTTTTGTGTTTTTCAGAAGTTAGAAAGTCATACAGGTTTGAAATGAAAAGAAGGGAAGTGAATGATGTCAGAATTGTAATATCACTTTAAGGTCATTGGGAGGCTAATAACAAAAAGTGTTGTTTTTGCAATTCTATTTGTGGAAACTAGTAGTTAAATCCCTTTCCTTTGAAACGTTTACAGGAATTTTTACAAATGTGCAATATTCCATGAAAAAAATATATAATTTATATACTGTGACATGTAGTGTTTAAATTGATTAAGGTACATTTAATATTAATAATTTACTTCACATTTGTTAAATTATTAGACAAAATATTTTACAGTGACATTTGTAAAATTATATTAAGCTATATTTTATTTATTAGATTAAAGATCTGGTGATCCCTAAAACAACACATATCAAGATATAGTCTAAACATGGATTAAATCGTATGGACAAATGAGTTATGCCAACAACTTTGAGTTGGGTTTTGTAGATTATATTTGTAATTATGTTGTCATAAAAGCCACAAAGCCTTCTATAAGAGAGATCCATGAACTTTATCTATAGGAGGAGATTAATTAGAGCTGTTTTTTATATTTTAAATCTATTTAAATGTCCCCTACATGGTTAAACTGCAGGACTCGAAAATGCATTTTAAAATGTTGCAAAGAACTCGGCGAGCTCTGCTACAGTTTGTAATACAAGAATCTCTAGGGCTGCCAAAAGAGAAACATATGACCCTCTTATACTCACATGACTTAATTTTTACAGCAATGAAAACAAGTTATGCTGTTTAACAACCTTCTCCCTTCTTTCCCCTCCTCGGGCTGAGCTGAACTGTCAATGACAACTTAAAGCCCAGACTCACGGACCTGTCACCCCACCTAAATAATCGACTCGCACACTGACACATCCACTGTCTGATGTCAAATAGTTCCCATAATCCCCTGAGGTGAGCTGCATCAGTGCACCATTGCACATATGTCACCCATGTCAACACCTTCATTCAAGGCCAGGGCCGGTTTAAATTCCTAAGAAAGCACACAAACAGCTATTTCTCCATGTCACCTCCGGCTGGCAAGAACCTGAAGCCTTGTGATCCACAGCCAGCCTTGACAAATCTGTAACTTCACAGCACCACATCATGAAATCCACTGGCACACATCTGTCGGAGAAATCTACAGCATGCAGGAGTTTAAGCGGGTGTATAATGTCTCAGTGTGAGGTACGGACTTAAAGGAACAGTCTCTTCAAGAAGAATAAGAACATAAGGATGAACGGAACATACCTGAGGCCAAGGGAGCTTGCTGTTGTAGAAGACCCAGCAGGGAAGATCTCCTCTTCAGCTTCCAGGGTTAGTGTCGCACGGCTGTGAGAGAGGCATAAGAAGAGGTGGAGAGAGAAGGAGTGCGAGAGAGAAAGAGGTACCCAACTCCTCTCCTCACCTGGCCCTTTCATCTCTCCGCCCCTCACCCTTTCACCCGCCCACACGCATGTACACACACACACACACACACACACACACACACACACACACACACACACACACACAAACACACACACACACAAACAGTGCTTTCTCCCCCTCCCCCGTCAGCTATGCTCCTGGCAGCAGACTGGTCCAGGTGGTATGGCTGGTGTTCCTGAAGCTGAGATGATGGAGAGATGCAAAAGCACCGTCTCTCTCACTCTCAGGGAGGCACACTGACACACTCTCGCCCCACACGCATCCACACAGACACACATAAACATGTGCTCCCTCACTTGCTTACAGAGCATCTGCAGAGCAGAATGATGTGGAGACAGGGATGCAGGCAAGGATACAGCCTTCCTCGCATCACTGGGTCCTAGTGTCCATGTATTCCCACAGACAAACAGGCCCATGCAGCGCATATGCTCATGGGATCAATACAGGCTGTGTGGAAGCATGGCGAGGAAATAAAGAAAACGTTGTTGGTGTCGTTGTGTAGCATTCATGTCTCTTTCAATGTCTCCCAGTGAGACATGTGTCTACATTCAATCTTTTTAAAGCCCTTTAAAAGAGTTGGTTTGTGTCTGACAGAGTACAAAGCGTCTACGAGAAAGGAGCAGAAGTTGTGCTGTTCAAGCGATGTCCAGAAAGATGTTTGGTATAGATATTTTGCAAGGAAAACAATTATTAGATTGACATTTTGGGCACATAATAAGATGTGCAGGAATCAATTGGGACACAAGATACTATATTTAAAAAATGCTATGGGTGCAAATCCAAACCCTGCAAAATGATGGTGCCAAAGGTATGACTTAGTGGACACATTTTTTTAGTTATTAACTTCACGATTGAATTGCTAACATGTGTTCACTGAAACTGTATGTACTTAAAGAATGGAAGTAGTTTTCAGCATAGTTTGAGCATTTTTGTATTTGTTAATGGAATAAAGAAATCGTTTCCTCTCTGATGACATACTACATCGAACACAGCTGGTCTCTCCTCTGCACAACACAACATAAAATATTTCGAAGAATGTTGGTAACAAAAATCCATTGGTCCCCATTCGCTTCAATGACGAAAGAAACTCATATAGTTTTAAAATGAAATAAAAAAGACAGCCTTTGTGCTTTTAACGTTTTTTTTAAATTTTGTGAAAACAGAAGGATTAAAAATGAGAACCTTTTATTCATTAAGCTCTTTTCTAAAAAGCCATAAATAAAATTACTTTTGGGGTTTTATTAAATAAAATGGTCTAAAATCTATTGTACTGAACAATATCTTAATGTGAGAATAAAACTTGCCAAAGAAGCAAAAGATCATAAAATTCTTATGAATAATTAACCATGACGAACAGGACCGCAGGACTTGTAATAAGCCAATTTTACTCCAGCCTTTGTCATTTTAGTGCAAGGCTCAAACTCTTTTTGTAATTACAACATAACTTTCCAAAATGATTTAATGTTCTTAAAGGTTTTTAAGAGGACAATTAACATTCCTGACGATAATGTGTTGCCTACTAAAGGAGAAATCCAGACTATTTGTTCATTTCCCAGATAGCTGAGGTGCGTCTGTAAGAGGTCTATTAAAGATCTGGAGATCTGGACAACATCTGCTGTGTAAAATCATCTGCTTAACATCTTATAAAGAGCTGCTGTACATCCATTCTTAATCACATCTTACAGGCATCTTCTAAAGCCTATGTAGCATCTGACCACATATGTCTGATGATGCAAACATTCAATAGATATCTGCTAGATGTATGTGTGCTATCAGGGTGTAATAAGTATAAAGCACACTGTAATTGTTAGTTGGACTTGTAAGCAGAAGGTTGCAGGTTCAAATCTCAGTGCCAACAGACAATGACTGAAGTGTCCTTGAGCAAGACACCTCACCCCTGTTTACTCTGCAGTGATGATTGACCACTGCATAATACTGTAAGTCTCCTTGGATAAAAGCATCTCCCATCTGAATAAATGTCAAATGTCAAAGGAACATTAAAACTCCTTTCAAGGTGAATACATAAACCGATACACCCTTAAATAAAAAAGGCCGGCTGAGCATTGAGCACAGGGGTGATGCTTGACATTTCTTCTCAATCACTGTTCAGATCTTCTGCTTTTGGTTTACAGTCATAAATCTGCTTCCTTTAGTAGACGACTTGAGACTGCAACGTCAATGGAATCGATGGATCGATATTGAGAAACCTCGAAAGTAGCTCTCTGGACTGACAGTCAGTGGAAGGGTTAGACAACAAATGAGTGAAGCAAGAACACTTGTGCGTGAGTGAGGAGGCAGAAAGATGGAGAGAGAGAGAGAGAGAGAGAGAGAGAGACGACTGAAGGTGTTGAAAAAGACAGAAATAGCATATACTTGCTCAACCCAGCAGCACCAATCACGGGAGAGGCAAAATACAATGGTCTCCATGACAACTCAGGAGACCATAGACTTGAGGCTGCCTGTGAGCAATAACAGTCGAAGCATCTCCCTGTGCGACAGCCTGTTATAACTAATCATATTTTTAGAACAACGCTCCAAATATAAACACATACACGTGTGCAGAGGTATGACTCATCCCTTATTAACAACACCAGTTATTATAGGCGGATGCTGGTCATTTTAAAATCACATGTTGGCATATTGTGATAATAATCCAAAAGGCCTTAATAATAATGAACAAATTGGGATTGATACTTGTAGAGGCATTGCATGCATTTGCATAAGACATATATTAATGCATGCAAGAACTTCAAATAATGATAAATGTAAGCAGTGTGCAAATGCAAGATATTCCCATGATCATTTTTTATGAACACACAATCTCTTGTTTTATGAGCCTGCATGTTACAAAACTGACTGCAGAGGGCGCTGTTAGATTGGTTACGCATTGCAAATGGAGAGCATTACAAGCACAGGCAGTGACATTTCTAAATCTAAAAAAGGGAATCTGTTTAAATAGGTGAAGATTAATTTATTCATTCAAATGGTTAACCAAAAACTAAAGAGTAAAAAAGTCTCTTAAAATATTCATAGATTTAAGAAATGTTAAGTAAGTGGTAAATGTCTTTTTCAAATTCATGGCAAGATGTGAAAGGCTTGTCATGGCCTTACCTTTCTAACAGGGGTGTCTGTGAATAAACCAGGCTTGATGCCCACACCTCGCTATTCAGCCCGTCGCATAAGCACCATGACAACTGCCATTATAATGATACAATTGCATCCTTTCACCCTTTCAACCTTCGCACGCTTTGTTCTCTAAAGTGATGTACCAGAGGTTGCGTGTCCAGAGCGATCAAAGATCTCATCCTCAAAAATAAAAACAATCAAAACAAGTACAGAATCTAAATGCAATTGAATTTAATAGATGCAAGCTGCATCAAATGTGCATTTTCTATTAGCTGTGGAAGTGCAATTGAGCTTGTCAAATATAGTACATAAATTCGTTGCATTGTGTCCTTAAAGGGATACTTCATCCAAAATTGTACATTCTGACTTGGATAAGTCACTCTCTTGTTGTTCCAAATCTGTGTATATTTCTTTGTTCTGATGAACATAGAGAAAGATATTTCGGGAAACACTTATATCCAAATAGTTCTCAGACCCCATTTACTACCATTATATAAAAAAATGACCGTAGTAGTCAAAGTTCTCTAAAAGATTTTGCTGTTGTACATTCTTCAATATATAATGGTAGATATAACAAAAATATTTAAAGATTTTTCCAACTATGGAAGTCTACATGGTTGAAGATCTGTTTGGTTACAAACATTCTTCCAAATATCTTTCTCTGCATTCATCAGAACAAATAAATGTTAGCAGAATTTGAAAAACTTAAAGGTAAGTAAATAATGACATCATTTTTATTTTGGGTGAAATTTTCCAATAATGTAATAAAAATATTAATAGAAAGCATCCTTCACACATTTCTGGTTCTGTTCAGACACACTTCATTTAAGGTGCTGATGTATGGAAGGTGAATACGCACCCTGGGCCACATCAGCAGGAAAGAGAACAACTCTCCTCTTTTCTGACCTACTTACAGCTTCTTGAGAGAGAAGCTGAGCCAGAGAGTCTACCACATTTCAGCACACACACATACCCGCAAAAACATTTCTCATTCTTTATGATCTTCAGCCTTTCCATTAAAATAATGATCTCCCTCGCACAGCAAAAAAAGGAGGGGGTGCTTTCAGTAAAGTTTAGTGGAGGTCTAGAGATCCCTCCACAAAACATATTACATATAATTCAACTAATAAATGATAAAAGGGCAAATTTTCTGCCTCCATGTAAGTCAGTTTAATTATTTTAATTGGCTTTTACGAACACGGCCGTGCATCCATTGGCAACAGTTAAAACCCAAGGGAGATTGTGTGAAATCCACAGTGTTGCACTCAATGCATTAATGTCTAAGCAAAGCAGAGTCACTGTAATTATGGAAGACCGTGAAATGTCTGAATTCCCATCATAAATATAATCATATCAATAAATAAAACATCATCAGCCTAAGGTCTAAGGCCTTACATGTGCACAGTTGAAAGATAGACGGTCCAGCAACATAACCCATCACAGAATGAATGAAAGCATGTATGCCAAATATATGCCCGGGAGCCATCCAAGAATCTGTGAGTGGGTGCGCTGTATATTTGGATCTTGTAAGACAGGCTTTGCTCATCAGCTTTCTTGCTGTATTTTATTTATGATCTGTTTAAAAGAGCATGTCTGTTAGTTCTGTGCCTCGGCACTGATTCGCTGGCTGGCACTGATGGCTGCGCTAAATAATTAATATGGGGCAGTTCACACAGGGCAAGGTTTTGCATTCGAAACAGCTAGATGTGGACTGGAGCAATGCAACGGACGGAAGCAAAGGTGCTTTTCAAAGCAGATTAGGTTTTGTTTTATAGCATCTTCAAAAGGTGAAACTTTACTGTAACAATCAAAGGAAAGTTAATACAGTTGACCTAACAATTATTAATTTACCAGATGACCGGTATATATGTAGTATGAAATTGAATCCTTCACAAGTCACCTGTGTTTATAGTTATAGTTTACAAAAACAAATGAAAATTTTGTCATAAGTTATTAATGAACTTATTGTTTTAAATCTGTACAAATTTCTTTGTTTGGTCAAACACAGAACCATAATAGAAACAAAAATGGTACTCTAAATTATCGTAGAACTTTGCCGTCCTACATTCTTAAAAATATATAATTTTATATTACATAGCAGAACATAGCAGACAATGTGGTTTCAGAACTATTACAGTTACAAGCATTCTTTCAAAAATCTAACTCTATGCTCATCAGTACTTATACCTGTAGATGGTACCTGAATTCTTATTTTTTGGTGAAAAAAAGATCAAGGAAGAACCCTGGATGTCTACATGAGATATTTGACATACGACAAGACAAGACAAGACAAAGCTGGAAAAAAGGCAGTTTTAACTGCATCTGTGCCAGGGGGAGAGATGCCCACTAGACTTAAAGTTGGGTATCGTTCAAACAAGTCACAGTCTACAGGTAGCTGATAGCTATATCACAAGGGAAACTACTGCAAAGCAATCACAGTCCCAAGAAAATGAAGAATCTAGTCAATCTAAAATAATCTACATGTAAATATTAAAGAGATTAAGCTTGTTGATTTGTCAGCAGGAAAGATGATAGATCAAGCATAGAAAGCCCAAAGAATAATGAGCTAAAAATACATTTACAGAAGTGGCCAGTTAAAAGCATATGATCCAGAGAGCAATTTATTGTACAATGGAGCTTGAATGGCAGAGATAACTGAGCTAAAGAGCGTTTTAGTTTTTTTTCTTAAACAATTTCATTTCCAGAGTTCATTTGTAATAATGTGTGGCACTCCAAATCTTACATGAACATGACCTGAACTTCTTTTCTAAAACCCTGGTTAACCTTTAATAGGAACTTATTTTTAACCTTTTTCATTTTTTAAAGTCACAGGATCCAGAATATACTGACGTTTACACTGAAGTTCATGAGCACATTTGAACAGTAATTTAATCTGACAGCTTTAAAATATGCAAACGTTAAAAAGAAATACAGCATAATTGAATGAAGAGCTGACTTATATTACTGGAGATAGAGTAAGCTCACGAGGGAATTTATCTCATGAAATTGTTATATGATCATAATGATTAGGGTAATCTAATCAAACAGGATAAATATTTATAAACAAGGCCTGCAGAATCCATTGCCAATGCTTACTGATGTTTGTGATGCTTTTCCTCGTGAAAATTATGTCATGATGGGCATAATGTTATTAGGGAAGGTGCTTAAAATTGAAGTAATGTTTCAAAGATAGCCATATTTGATATTGCTGTTGTATAAAAAATGTATTAGACAAAAGAATGAGAAATAATAACACCTGGAATACCTAAATAAGTCTTTGTCAGAATATATATTGTTTTAATATGTTTTATAAAATCATGTTTTATTGTTGTACTAAATTTAAACCTAACAGGTTCATTGATATTACTGGAATGCATCCTTTGTATATATTATTATATACAAAAAAACAACACACGATTTAAAAAACCTTTATTTTGGCTTAGTAAATATCACAAAAATAGTTTTATATAAAAAAGCTGTAATAAATCAATTAAATCTTTTAACAACATTAAAATGGGTGGGACATGTTAAAATAGCTGATTAAAAATAGTCAGTTTAATAATACAACTTTATAAATTTTACAGTAAAATATACAAATATTATTTGAATTTATATAATGGAGAAAACTAAGTATTTATTTGTTTAATATGTAGTTTTTAAATATACAACCAATTTATTTGATGCATTGAAATAGAAATATTTTAGTTAATCTGATTTACTTTTCTTGGCTTACATACACTAAAGAATATATTTTATTAATTCCAATGATTGAAGATAAAGCTTTAAGTTTATAAGTTTATAAGTCTTTTGTTTAAATTGTGTATCTAACTCCAACATTCAGTGTTTACATAAAGTATTATTAAATATATTATTTCCACAAATTGAAGTTTCATATTTTTCCATTAAAATAATATGTGGCCTGATATAATGTGTTGTTATGATAAAAATACCAAAAAGTACAGGCTGAAAGCAAGATGTTCAACCCAAACCAGTTCAAAATGTTCGCAATCTGAGCACGGCAGAAAGAAAAGAGCTCGCCTCCCATTCTGACTTTAATGGAGAGAAAATGAACAGTAACATCATTATTCATTGTGATTACATTGAGCTGTTTCAATGCTTTTAGTCCCTGACCAAAACCCTGTAAGATGAGCAGGATGGGAAATGTTTGCTAAGACTTTGCCGGGCGATGACAGACGCTCTCTGTTGATCAAGCTCTTCTGTACAGGTCCGCTGTTTTAATTCATCAGCCTGGCCTGCTTTAATCTCTACCTGTGGGTCAGATCAGGTTACCAGAATGACTGAATTTCATCAGGGACAGATTCTCACACCAACTGCTTGTCTTGAATGACTTGGCACTTGAATTGCAGCCTGTTCTACTTAAATATTCTCTATAGGGGGCACTGGTGTTTAATGGTATGCTGGGGGATGCAGCCAATGGGCATTTATATAACCATGAATAAAAGTATTTGTTTGCAAGAGAGCTTAACATTAAGGATAAGAATATAATGGGACAGAATGATGATTTTTACTGGATTATCTGTGCAGGTGTTAAAGGTAAATCACACATTTTGGACATTTAAATATTGAGGTTGGCCTACAAACCAGATACTAAACACTTTAGTGACTCAAACATAAGAACCTTGTGCCTGAAAATATTCCAGATTTTTTTGGGAAAACAAGCTCTCTCAAAACAGAATGTGTGTCCTTCACCATCCTTCTGATGTCTGCAGTGCCCTTGGATGAGAGGGATGACATTGAGAGATATTTACAGCGCGTTGCATCATGTCATGACCCTTTTGCAATGTTTCGTCCTTGAATGAAGAACAGCAGAGGATGCCTTTTATTAAAAGAGTGCTATTTGTGCCACTAGCTTTAGTTTTAAAAGCAAAATATTGAGTTTTTTTAGTTGAATCCCACAATTACTTAAAGGCAGCTTCTATGATTTTTGGTTGTCAATGTTGACTTTCGAAATCATCAAACAAACTTGCATCAGCACCAAAAGGGTCTTGCCCCTGTTTTTGCAGCTCCACCCCTCACATACATCATCTGTCGCTCTCAATGCTGATTATCTGCACGGTTGTTTTGGGACTGAAAGTATTTTTGAAAAATCCTAGACCCTGCTTTTAATATTTTTATCGAACATTATACACTTGCACACACTAGTGATGGGCAAGAATGTCATAAAATGCTTAAACATTATTGCACCTTATTTCATTCTTTACAATCAAAGTAATTTTTTATGTGAGAAGAAACATACATATATGTGACCCTGCCGGTGAAACCAAGGCAAAATTTTCAATCTGTGACATGTCCAGGGTCAATTTTAAGTATATCATGATTAAATTCTCACAAAATTTATTTTGCAGTATGTTGAATGATTTTATGTAGAAATCACAAAAAGGCTTCATATGGGTCACATGATATGGAAATGTCATAATTATTATAGCCGCAGAAATTTCATACAAATACTATAAGATATAAAAGAAGGCTGTAAGACTACAAATTTTTTTTGAAGATCAAAGATGGCTTTCCATAGGGTTAGATAAAATCTTATTTATGTAAAGATTGAATGATGTTATGAAACATCAACTGAAAAAATGAGATTATGGCTGCAAAGGGATTTAGTAAAATGATAAAGCGAGGAATTGTGACTTAACTTGTTGGATAAACTGAGCTCTCAACAGAAAGATTTATTAAATTTTATTTTTAAAGAGGTGCCAATGCATCCCAAACAAGTCTATATTAATATATGCTTGATATTAGCTTTTTTAAATGTTAAATATTATTATTACTATGATAAATATATGTTAAGATTTATTGTGTTAAATTAATTCATAAATTAATTGTAATCATATATAACCTATATATTATTTATGCGACCCTTCCTGTGAAAACAAGACTAAAGTTGAGCATCAAAGTTTGATTTCAGCCATTCATTTGACTTTTATTTCAATTTTTGACATGGCCTCACTCAGTCAATATCAAATGTATCAAAATTATATTTTCACAAAATGTTTTTTCCATTATGTGGGATGATTTTATGTCGAAAACAGTACGTCACAAAAAAGGACTTTAGCTGGGTTTTTATAGCAGGGTAAAAAATATAAGACTAATACTGAACTGTATTAGTTAAATGTAAAATATCCACTTGTATATACAATGTGTGTATGTGTGTGTGTGCTTGAGAGAGAATAAGGACAGCTATGGCAAGATCGACAGATGTTGGCTGCTTTATACAAACACTTTAAGGTTGCAAATGGTTGGAGACCAGCTGTTTCCTGTCAGGTCAGCCTGCCGGTTACATCCATTCCTAAATATGAATGTTCTCTCACTCAATCATGAAGGACAAAGCAGAAAGAAAATCCCAAATTGCCTGTGCGTCTCTTAGAATGTGCCTGTTTGACAGCTGTACAGTACAGAATAAAACAGATTTATGTAAAGCAAAGGATGTCCCTAAAGACATTTAAATCTCACCAGAAGGCTGTGTGTCTGAGCTTGAGATTACTACAGTTGAATAAGAGCTTTGCTTAACACCATGAAATGAATCCCTTTAATGTATCTGAGTGGGTCGATGACAGGAGATATCATGCCATGTTTCCTTTAATTTCCATAAAGATAAACAAGAAGTCACAGTTTGTTCCAACAGCTGTAGTGCTGCATTCTGTCACTTAGTCTGAACTGTCACACATGAACTTTCTCTTGTGTGATTCATATTTCCCGTATCAGTATAAATCCTTAGACCGTGGAGTGTTTTTTATAGAAAGAGCTGTATCCTCTCAGTTCTGTTATGTTGAGGTATTGCAAGAAAATAAATACTTCAGCGCACAGTCTGTGTTCTGATTACATAATGTCAGTTGTCGGGCCTTTAGAGACACAGTGTGCCCATCCATCACGTGGAGCTGCATCTGAAAGGACTCTTGAGCTAAGAGCTTTTAGACCATTCTAAAAGAAACAATCATACATTTCCCTTTTTTTTCAGAGTAAAAAGGTTCACAAAAAGTTTCACACAGAGTGTGTGTCGATCCTGGTCTTCTCTCTCCACCCTTTCTGCTAGAGACACAAAACAAATGGTGACCAACAGTTTTCTCTTACCAACATTCTTCAAAGTATCTTTTTTGTGTCCTGTTAAAGAAAAACATTGTATACTTGTCAAGAAAGAGAAAGATGACGCTAACTTTTTTGGGGAGGACTTTAATATTAATAAATATATTAACTTACCTTAACTAACACTGAGCGTATGTTAAAATGTTTTAATGCTTGTTAAAATCAATAAAATTTTCATGTTAGTCCATTGTGCATTAATACATTTTTCATTCGAATTTCCATGTGTATTAGTACATTTCAAATCTGAAAAAAGGTCAAAATATTGTTTTCAGATAAAAATACACCTTGATTGTAATGTAACCACCCCAGTGATGGTCTGTCTATGTCTGTATATGTACTTGTAGTTTGACTGTTGGACTTGTGATCCCAAAGTCGCTGGTTCCATACTCGGTACCAGCAGGGATTGTAGGTGGAGGGAGTGAATAACAAGCACCATCATCCACCTTCAATTTCATGACTGAGGTGAGTGCCTTGAGCAAGCCACCGTTCCCCCAACTGCACCCCGCGCACGCCGCATGTCTGAATTTATTCTCCAGGTGTTTATTCTTGGTTGGTGTTTGTGTTCACTTACTGTGGTTACTTGGATGGGTTGAATGTTTGAAATTCCAAGTATGGGACACCATTCCACTTCACATCACATGTCATCTCTACAGATGGGGAACACAGTTGTTTGTTTAAGACATGTTCAGCATCTGCAGGACAGGCTTCATTAATCCGGCAATTAGTTGGATAATGTTGTAAATCCACAGGAATCTAAGCCATCAGTCAGTACGCTGGTTTATTATGCAGTAATCAATATGACGTGTTGACTGTGATCTTCAGTCTTAACACACATGCAGCAGTCTTAATGTCATGCGTGAGAGTGATGCATGCTGGGAGTCACATACGCGTAACACAATTCCATCAGCATTAGTGGAGACGGCTATTGTGTAACTAAGCAGGATGCTCGATCATTATATGAGGGGGTGGAGTCAAACTAGTCTTGAACAGAAAATCAGCTGGCTCAATGCTCTGTAACTTTTTGGCAGCAGACCATCTGTCATTGTTGAGAAGCAAGAAGGATCAGAATGAAAATGAAAACTATAGGGATATAGGGTTTATTTGAAGGGTAAAATAGTTTACGTTTTAGTTATGTAATGAAAATTTTAGTATGTCTCATGAACCATCCTATGAATTTACTAACCTGCTGAAAAACAACAAAAAGTATGATATATCAAATACATGTACATTTTCACAACTTGCAACTATGCACTACACTGATAGCATTGCTGTCTTCGATTACCATAAATCCTCTGATGCTGGTTGAATGGACAAGATATTCTGCACTTTAAGACCCAGACTGCTGTTTCAAGTTTCCTTCTGCTTTATTATTGAAGACCAGTGCTAAATAAATAATCAAGCCAGAGAAACAGCAGCTAGAAACAAAACACTGAACTCTGCCATGATTGAAACCATTAGTACAGAGTATCATTGTCTCAGTTGTTTGTACGTCTGTTAAATTAAGCACCTGCTGAACTCAGGTGTCATACGTTCCCAGGTGTCATGCAGGTGTGGCCTTTTACCCATGGGCACGTGGAATATACAGGAAACATTTCAGACATATTTATTTAAAAAGAAGGGATCCATAATAACAAGGCTTATGTACCAAATTGTAATATTAATTAGCATTAAAGATTGAATTTTAAAGGTTTAATGTGGAATCATTTAAAAGATATATTGAAGGAAATGCAACACACAGCTGACTTCAGGCGTATTAAGGGCTTATATAATAACATAGTTATGTGTTTATAACCTTAGATTAAACTATCAGGATACACTACAGGTCTTCTTACGTGGAACTCTCCACCATGTTTCCACAGTAGCCCTAATCGTAGACTTGGAAACCTTTATATGTCCTACTTTGTTGTTGTATTTGGTTGTTTATTTGATAATTGTGTTTTAATTCCATTTTATATAATATATTAAAATAATATAATGCATTGTTTTACCAATTGGCCTGTATAAGCATGGATTTACCTAAATGTTTCTTTTTTAACTATATACAGTCTTAAACTCAGGTTTTGTCTTTTTGAGTATTTTGCTGAATCCAAATTTATTTTAGGTTTTCAAAGTTTCTAACATTCACTTACATTGAAAAACTGAAAACGTCTAGTTGTTCCAAGCCTGTATTATTTTTTTTGTTTGGCTGAACACAGAGAAGGGTTTTTGGATGAATGTTTGTAACCAAACAATTCATGCACCTCATTGATAACCAAAACATAAAAATGTTCACCAGAACATTTGCCGTCCTACATTCTTCAAAGTTTCTCATTTTGTTGTCAAAAGAACCAAAGAGTATTTATTTCTTCTTTGGTAGTCAGTGGGAGTCCAAGGACTGTAAGGTAACAAGCGTTCTTCCAAATCTATTTCTCTGTGTTCATAAGAACAAAGAAATTTTGAAGATTTGAACCAACTCAATAAAGCAAAAAAGATGACAGAATTTTTATTTTGGGATGAACTATCCCTTACAGTGTATAAAATACATAAGTAAAAAACAGGTAAAAACACACAAAAAGTATTTATTTAACAAATTGAGTAAAAGTATTATACATGCTATCTGTTGTAAAGTAAAAACCCTCTATACTCTTTGCTAAAGTACTTACACTTGAAATGTACTTAGGAGTAAAAGACCTCTAATGGCCAGTCAGAATTCATATCACAGGCATACACTCAGAAAAAAAAGTAAAAAAATCACTGGGATGGTACTGAGATGATTCTTTTTGGTTCCTGATAGCTTCATATTCTACAAACTACCGAACCAAAATACAATCAACATCCTTGGCTTGGTTGTGTCCCCCTCGAGCTGACCTAGAGAGCGATACTATGAGACTCGTTAGGCCAAATGTTTAGTTTCACATATGCCTCCAGACCAATAACTGACCGAACCAGAGTTGTGTAGGAGGGGAAAGTAAGTCTAGCAGTGTGCATCTCCAAGTCCAAATTTTCTGTCAGTGTGTCTTTAGTGCAGCCTACTTGAGCAGAGGACCAGTGATAACAGCGAGGTCCAAAGAGCAGGTGCACAGCTCTCTCCAGCTGCTTGAACAAATCGCAGTTATTAGCCGAGGGTGGAGACAACTCTGCCAGGCGGCTGCAGACTTCCTGCCTGTTCTAACTAATGGTCCCTCATAAAGATAATCATGTAGAAACCAGAGCAAATAAATCTGAAACATAGCTGTAATGACATTTGTGCGTGCAAGGTTTCTTGAGTCATTGTCTGAAAACACAATGCAAAACGCCCTGGTAGCCCTAATCCCGTCCCATCCATCGGTACACAACGAATGTTGAAGATGAAGGGAAAGTGGCTCGAGATTCGGGCATAGATTATCCATTAAGCATTTGCTATTAAGCATGAGTTGCTCCTCCAGTTCCCAAACGCACCGTTGCAAATCCAAAGCTTTGAGAGATCTTATGCAAGGCAGGCCATAAAAGAAGATGTCTCAGAAGGGCTGGAAAAGCCCCGAGATTAAGAGAAGCTAAAAGTATCAATCAAAAAAAGAAAGAGAGAATCCTTGCATTTTCCAGGAAAGAAAAAGATAATTCTGGATCATTAAGCAGCTTATTGCCTGAGCTCTCTCTCTTCTTTTGTGAATACTGCAGAAGGGGAACTGCCCCCATGAATGAGGCACCTGCTATGCTTTTGTTCCCATCGTCAGTCTAATTATAAATAACTACTATTTGTCTTTACTTAAGAGTTATGTATTATTCACAAATCTTGACTTTTGTTGCTGTGCTTTGACTGGTGTTAGAATGCAAGAATTTTTTTAATAGCAAGATAAATGCAAGAGTAGATTGAGATGAACCCAGGTAATATAATGCAAATGTCAACCTTGATGTGCAGCCAAAAAAGGAAAGTTCTGTCATTGTTACATAACCACTTCTCATTTTAGACCTGCATGAGTTCTTCTACAAAAGAAAGATTAAAGATATTTTAATGAAGGTTGGCAACCGAACAGCTATGGCATCCATTCCCTGCTGTATGGACACAAGAAATGCAAATGAATAGGTGTCAACATTCTTTGAAATGACTGTGTTTATGCAGGTTTGAAATAGAGTATATGGGGACATAATTTTTGCTTTTTACCATTCTGAATGTCAATATTTGTTGGTTTAAATGAAAAGTTTTTTTTTACAGTTTTAAGAATTTAGTTTTTAAAATTACGGCTAAAAAAGCATTGATTTTTACAAAAAAGGTTAATAGATATTTCATTTGGAATAATATAATATAATCATCGAATACAAACCATATATAAACCATATCATATCATATTATTTTATAAAACAATCTTCAATAAAAAATACTGATTTCACTGTATATTCAAAAATAAATACACATTTTGTGAACAATTTGTTATGTTTTTTTATTTTATTTGTTGAATATCATTGCTACTGGTTTGTACGATTTAATTCACACAAATCCTCAATCGAGTGTTGTCTTACGAAAGCTTGTATTTTTTGGCAAATCCGGATTCATTTTTTTCTCTTTTAAAAGATACAGACTGATATTTTTCTTATGCCTGAAATAATCAAATATAAATCGAAGCTTAAATAGAATAACTGTTGCTCCGAGAATTTATATTAAATTTTTATATTGTCACATCCAAATCCTTACAACTGCCCATCAGATATGCACCAGATTTTTATCCTTTTAAAACCTGTTTATTAGTTTTTTCACATTCCAAAATGCAAAACTCCTTCCCCATACACGCATGTATAAATAGAACATTACATATTCACGTATTATCTTGTTTGTGGTCGAGATAAGGCTTGAGATTTTTTTTCAGCTGCAACTGATTTCAAATGCACCTGTCAGAGGCCGGAGAATGTGTTTACTATCTGTGTGTGCCTGCCAGGTGGGGCACAGATATTGACTAAAGCTCTGTTTACCAATGTGGAGAGAACACAGGGATTCAGATGTCGGTTTGGCATCACAAGCTATTGTTAGAGGAATGAGTAATTGTTGAGAGCAAGAACGGAAAAGTGTGTACAGTTTTCAATGATAATTTCGAAATATTTCTAACAGTAAATATTCCCGTCCAAGTTCTTAATGTTTATATTGTATGTTCGGTTGTCCTCCTGGTAAGCCCCGGCTAAGCAGACATCCCGACAACAATCAGAGGGTAAGCAACCCGGCCGACACGGCTCATGCAAAACCACAACTGTTGCCAGGCAACACTGTTCCCTCCACAGCAGGA
Organism: Triplophysa yarkandensis; assembly: GCA_033220385.1. Taxonomy (NCBI): domain Eukaryota; kingdom Metazoa; phylum Chordata; class Actinopteri; order Cypriniformes; family Nemacheilidae; genus Triplophysa; species Triplophysa yarkandensis. The sequence continues at coordinate 16,409,824 of CM065656.1, forward strand.
GCAGGACTCCAATAGAACATTAATAATTCTAAGCACAAACGCATTGGACTGCTGGAGTCTGCCAGGTATTTTACTATGGTTAATTACGCACGAAAGTGACTGCACAGAATTCTTCAGTTCATCTGGATTAATGAAGGGGAGAATGGAGACTCCGTCCCTGTCTGTTTTCTAGGACATTTTTCCAACATATATATATATTACATGTACCCAAATCATTTTATTTTGTCAGGTGTCTGTACATGAAAATAATGGTCTGCTTTAAAACACCTTTTAATGTATGACAACAAAGACATTCTTTTCAGATTTTGAGTTGAATCCTTCGTATTCCCATTCCTCATTGAAACTATAATCATTATAACAATTTATACTGAGGCTCCTGTCAATTTAAGTAATGAGACATTGATCTATCGAGCATCATATGGATTCTTCCCTTAGTGTGCTGCTTCTTTATCCCACCCACGGTGATCACCTCTGTTCTCTGGCTTGTGATTTATGGAACAGTTCAAAGGCTTTGCATCCACCAGAGAGAGAAACAGAGTGACGGATGGAGGAAAGAAAAACAGAGGCAGAGTACTTTAGTATAAGAGAAGACACTTTGAATGTTGTGCTGCAGATGTCATCTGCTAGTCAAATTAAAGGGATAGTTCACCCAAAGTTGAAACGCGCCGTCACACGTACACTTTTGACTTTTTTAAAACTGTATGACTTACGGTAGTCCGAAGAACACAAAAGAGGATATTTTAAAGAATGTTTGTTACGACGGCAGAACAGTCTTTTAATGTATGGACACAAAACCAATGCGAGTAAAGGTTTGGTATCAGCTTTCTTCAAAATATCATGTTTTTGATTGCAGCAGGTATAAAAACAATAACATAACAAGAGGATGAGTTTATAATACACAGTTGTAAACTTTAAACAAACAAAGTCCTTCTTTTGATGTATGCATTAAGACGATAACTGGATGGCATCACATTTCAGTACCACATGCAGAGCTAAAACCCACTGTATCAGATATCAGAATGTAAATGTATGCCAGATTAGTCCTGGTCTATTCTAAGAATTTATGCTGAATCATTATATACGTCATTTCATTGTAACGTCGTTGTTTTTAAAATCAGGTGTGTAGTTTAAGATATGCAATGAATGAAGTGAACTGATGGAGTCACGTATGCAAGAGTGTCAAAGTCAATTTTTCCTCTGCGTCTTCCTCAGGAGAGAATGAAGTGTGCTTACTTTCTTGCTTACAATCGTCTAGTTTCCATGTTATACAGTTAAAGAAAACGACACGTTAGATTCAAAGTGTTCTTTACATTTGCATTTAGTCATTTAGCTGACGCTTTTGTCCAAAGCGGCTTACAAATGATGTTCTAGCCATCCATCGTAAGTCGAAATTCAGTTTCCTGGCTTCTAGTGTGAGCGTATTTTGAACTTGCTTGAACTGGAGTCCAGCAATTTTCTTTTAGCAGGTTTATTAACAAAATTAACAGGAAATGCTGAGCGCGTCGCTCCAATTCTAACTGAAACAAGTTCCAACGGCTCTCGCCGGAAATGACATCAGCATCATTTCCAATTTTTTAAAGAAACATTTAAATTTTTCTATTTATCTATTCTTCAATTAAATGGTTCTTCACACATTAAGTAAATAAACAAATGGCTTAAATGGCTCTTCCAAATTAGGTTTACAAAAGAAGCATTTGAGTTAGAGTTGGACTTGTAAGAAGAAGGTTGCAGGTTTGAATCCCGGTCTCAGCAGACAATGACTGAAGTGTCCTTGAGCAACTTAACCCTGTTTGTTCTGCAGTGATGATTGACAACTGCATAATACTTGTAAGTCACTTTGAATAAAAGCGTCTGCCAAATGAATAAACGTAAATGTAAAAAGCAAGTGAGAAGATACAAATGTACCAAGTGAGAAGCTATTGATGGAAAGAGTGAGGATGTCAAAAGGGTTTATTTGTGGGTTAGGTGCAATAGGAATAGATGGGTTTTAAGTGTTAATGCAAGGGATCTCAAATGGTGGAATGGATTGAAGAGATGCTTTCTTTAAATGCTCCATCAGTGATGACTTTGAAGGTGTGTGTGTGTGTGTGTGTGTGTGTGTGTGTGTGTGTGTGTGTGTGTGAGCTGTCATGTGCTCTCTCTATGCAGACTCACACTGGAGGGTTTCTGTGAGCAGGTTTGCTCATGCGCTCCTGGTGGATGATGCATATGGAGAGATGCTGCTCATCTGAGGCTGCTTTATCCACACCGCATTTTTAGGATATGGACTTTCCAAAACGAACGCTGTTGCCCCGCGGTGGAACATCTCAAGGTGAGTTCTCCGAGCGCGTCCTTGCGCATCTTCTCCATTGCGCATTTCATCCGTCGTCGTCTCGGAGGGTTTTATTTTCACCTTCTGAGACTACACCTCTCCCTGTCCTTTGCCTTTCTCTCCCTCTTTAAATGGGAAAACATGTGCAGTGGATAGAAACAAGCAACGAGCTGGGTTTATTTTCAGGGTCTTGACATGGGATGTCTGAGCAGGGGGGATGCATGCATTAGGGCATATTGTGGTCCTCTTCCTCCGGATGAGATCATTGGAGACTGCATGCATGCATGCATGAGTTAAATGGTGCAATGCAACAGAGACTCAGTGGAGGCCATAACAAGGCTCTCATCACTTAAAAACACTTTTATATTGGAGATTTCTAAAAAAATGTTCATTGGCATTGGATTGAAGGAAATAAGATAATGTTGCAGTTTTGCATGCTGCGCCAGTGTGTGAATGAACAGGTTTGAGCTTGTTTGTAAAGCGTGAGCATGCATTAAACTGAGCGTGTGCTCATGTTGTCAACACAGCGTTCGCTTTCATTCATGTTCGCTCAATTGATGGTACATGAACCCCTCTTGTTTCTCTTGCAGGTCTAAATGTGCAACCGCAGGCGGTTCGTCGAAACACTGTGAGAAGGATTTGAACGAAAGCGAGGTTGGCCTTTACCTGTGTCTCAGAAATGCCCCCTTCCAAAAAGTGGTGTGTCAGATGGGCTGTTTGCTTGATAAGCGTGTTCGCGCTGATGCCCCGGACAAGAGGATCGCACCTGAATTGTAATAAAATGTGCATATGCGCCAGTAACATCGTGAGCTGCTCCAAGATGAACTTGGAGGTCGTCCCGAACGACCTACCGGACTATACGTCGGTGCTCGATCTCAGTTTCAATAACATCAGCGGACTGCGAGCGCAATGGACAAGGCACAGGCTCCCCAATCTCCACAACCTTTTACTCAGCCACAACAGATTGAATTTTCTCTCCTCGGAGGCGTTCGTTTTCGTTAAGCAGTTGCGCTACCTGGATCTGTCGTCCAACTACCTTCGGCAGCTGGATGAGTTCATTTTCGAGCCCCTGGCCCATCTGGAGGTCTTGCTGCTCTACAACAACCACATCTCGCAGATCGACCGCACGGCCTTCACCGGTCTCGTGAGCCTGCAGAAGCTCTACCTGAGTCAGAACATGGTGTCTCGCTTTCCTGTGGAGCTGATCAAGGACAAGAGCCGACCGGATAACATGAGCCTGCTGGACTTGTCTTCCAATCGGATCAAAATTCTACCCTTCTCCGAACTGCGGACCTTACCGGCCTGGCTGAAAAATGGGCTGTACTTCCACAATAACAGCCTTATATGTGACTGTGAGCTGTACAGTTTGATGGCTCACTGGTATATCCGACGGCTCAATTCGGCCGTGGACTTTAAGGACGACCATACCTGCGTGCATCCTAGCCCGGAAAAGCGTGTGCTCCGTGTGTACGATCTAAACATTCATATGAACTGCAGTACATTTAAAGAAACGGATGAAGAGGCGTATTTGGATCAAACAATTACTCTCAGATGTGATACCCGACACCGGGACATGTCTAAGACCTGGATGCTACCTGGCAACGTAATGCTCCCCCCCGGCAATAACCAGACTTACATAGTCATCCAAGATGGAAACCTTGAGATAAAATCAATAAAACCCGAGGACTCAGGTGTGTACACATGCTTCGCTGTGAGCGAATACCTCAATGAGACGCTCTACGTGGTGGTGAAGGTCCACAACTTTACCATCAATGGCAACAATGACTCTCTCAACACAGCTTACACCACGCTGGTGGGCTGCTTGGCAAGCGTGGTCCTGGTCCTCATCTATCTCTATCTGACACCCTGCCGCTGTTTTTGTTGTCCCGATCAAGGGAAATCGAAGAACAATCATGAAGACAGCATCCACTCCTCCATGCTGAGCGCCACCCCGACGCACGAGGAAATGGCAACCAAAGCAGAGCTCAACAGGCATGTGGCCTTCATAGACCCCAAGGACCTGCAGGGACAGAACGGAAAGGTCAATCCAAACGCAGAGGAGGAGGTGGATGAGGAAGCCATGCAAGGAAAAGGAAAACGAAAGAAATCTGTGGCAGACTCAATAAGCTCAGTTTTTTCAGACACTCCTATCGTAGTCTAAGGAAAGGCAGTTTACCGTCCATGTTAGACATAGCCAACTGTGATGGATTTGTTTTTCGGATGGACAAAGAGACAGATCTGCCATCCTCTGTGTTTGGCTCTTTCTGCAAAACCTTTCCAGCATTTTAATCTGTAGCACTTAAGTATATACTGTGAAAAGGTCTTGCCATATTAGTGGACTCTAAACGTGGAATGTTTAGATGTTCATGGGGGTGTAGGCCCGACTAGTGCGGTTTAGATATTGCTCAAAAATCTGAACGACTGACTAGCTAGGTTTCCAATTGAGATTCAATATATAACCATTTAAATCATAAGCATGAGCTTTGCAGATTGCTAATGTTAAGAATAATAAAAGAATGAATGCCCTTGTAGCTCATAGGTCATATTTACCACTTGTAATGCTAACTGACCAGCCTTATCACTTTATGTAAGCCATATCCAGTTGGTCATTGCAGGAGGAGAGCAATGCACTACGGCATTTTAGGAATTTGATGGAAAAGTTTTTCTGGGAGTTGAACATTGATAAAGCTTTTCTGGTCATCTTCAACCTGCTTGTACAAATATATCTTTCTATGTAACACTCATAAACCTATGTGATAATACATTTGACATTCATTCAAGAATTTTAGGAAAAAATTCAATCTAAGTCTTTAAAAATTTTGCTAATTATTTGTAGAAATCGCATTAAGCATCTCTTGATTCTTTGACCGTTGGCCACAATTGAATAATGATTGAAGGATCAATATTTGTTTCCTGGTGAAACTTGGTTCGGTCTTTGAATCTAGTCTCTGTCCATCCTGATTCATTGCAGTGTTTTATACATCAACATCTTTTTTTATTGAAATGTTTGACAGCAATTGCAAGTTCATAAGAATGGCATTGGGTCCAGCTTATCTACGGCTGCCCTTTGCATTAAACATCCGTTCATCTTCAGCCACTTGATGTGTCATGACAACCAGCCTGTGACTTATTACCGTAATGCTAATGAAATCTTTAAATAGAACGAGGTGTCCATCTGCCTATGTTCTCATAGCAAGCTAAGATGATTCGAGGCTGGATTCAAAAGCCGAAACCGTTTCAGACCTAATTTAAGTTGCGCTGCAATCTGCACTTGTGATAGCATTGCTGACTCATTTGTTGTCAAAATTCATTGTTCTTCTGGAATCTGAGAAAGCGCCAACGTACCTGATGACAAGCCAAAGGCAGGGCGAGTTTATGTTTTCATTTAGATTTTAACATATTCTTTGATTTTCTGAATGGATGAAAAACCCAAGGATGAACTCAGGTCAAAATGTGCTTTATCAAGTTTATGAACAGTTGACTCCCCGATTTTCTCACCATCTAAATGAAAACAGATTATATATTTGCATAACCAATGTAATAGAATGTCCTGAATCATGATGTAACAATGTGTAAAGCTGGCTGGCTTTGTGTAGGGTGTGACGTCCCAAAATATCCATCTAACAACAACAAATATTTTAAATAGCAGTAACCAGAAACACACTGTAAAAACGGCTTGAAATTACTTAATTTCATCAAGGAAATCGGTTCCACGTGATTAAATTAAGTTGTTTTAACATCATTTCTCTTAAAATTTGAACAAATTTTGTTAAAACTATTCAATTTAATAAAGTGGAACAATGTACAAAATAGACAGTAATTCAAACAACCCGATTTTCCAGTGTAGTGATGTCACAGGAATTCACAAGTGGATTTAATGTAGATAACCGTGCCATAGATCGTAAACTTCACCACAAATCACTTATGTGTTTACCACAAATATGTGTAACAGGCTCTTATTCGGTTCTCCTCCGACCTCTTTCCCTAGTTAATTACATCCTGTTTTTTGAACAAGAGAGAGAGAGAGTGGGTGAAGCATTAAATGTTTGATAGGTGGATGAACTCACAAACAGTATTAACTCAGGGAGTGGGAATGACAGATAATAGCAGCTATGGCAGACTGCAGTTATGGGCAGTTGCGGTCCCTTACAAGCCTCTCCAGCTGCGTTCCAAAATTAGTGTGGAGGGGAGGGAAAGGCCTTCCCATCACAAACCCTGTGGGAGGAGGGCCTGAGATTTGTGTCTAAGATCTTTCTAGCAAGAGATGGAACAGCCAGCAGCTTTCACCCCCATGTAAACCGTGCGTCTTTGGCTATGAGTTATCGTGCAACACCGGCGATCATTACTCAGCATTTGACAGTACATCTGTGCTTCTGTATGTGGAAACAGTATTTGTTTTTAGTGTTTATGAGATTGTGTCATTTTGGGTAGCTTTTTCCCCTCGAGGTTCCAAAGAGGCTGAATTCCTCGTGGTTCTGTGTATTGATTTTCCTATACAGTTGTCTAGATTTCAGTTGTGGCTATACAATATTGGTAAACATATTTTAATGACACAGACTGTAAAGGTCTTCTTCTGTCATGTTGTATTTGGAAATCTGATCAACCGTCTATTATATGTTGGTGTTCAGAGACATGCGTTGAGAAGTCTGTAAATTAAATAGTCATGAAGCCATTTTAGACTGTATCTGCTAAAGTTGGTACACGTTACAAATGGAAATAACTGTTCATTGTTTGATGTGAAAATACTTTCTCATAGCTGTTTGTGAGATATTTCCCTTAAAATGTAAACAGTGTGTTGGTTATAAAACAAGCTGTTCTTTGAGCATCTTGAACAGCCGGCACTGCAATATTGGCTCAACTAGCGAGAGTTTGGGCAGGATCCGTTTGACTGATCAATGGCCAATGAGGAAACTGCACACCTCAACTTTTCATATGGATGTTTAGATGATCACTTTAAGAATAAGATAAACACATGGTTTTGGGTTAGTTTTGTAAAAGTTATGAATATTTACATTTCAGGTCAAGATAACGTCCTCAGAACAAAACATACTAGAAGCACAGTAATGGAGACATATCAATATCAGTGCTTAGTTGAGGTCCTGATATATTTATAACATAAACAGTTTAAACTGTAAAAGCTTTACACTTTTCTTGTGGACTCTGAAAGTGGTCAGAAAACATCGTTCGGTTGGTCCCGTATTAGGATTTGCTGTTAAATCTGACTATCAGAAAAATGAGTGAGTTTGGGTGGCACACACTCCTAGAACTGAAAACCCCTTTCCTTTCTGTAGAAAATAATTATTTATGAATAATATAAAAACTCAATAAAAAGTGTCTTATATTCATTTTGTTGTATGTTTTCTGTCCAGTCATATCCTTTTTATACAGCCAATGAGTAACTGAATACAGCTATTGGTCACCCATGGTCACAAATAACTGTTTTTGAATGGAAAAAAAAGGAAAGTGGAAAATGAAATCAGTGTTCCTACACTTACATTCAAAAGCAATAATAGATGTTTTGAAACAACCTGAGGATGAACAAAGAGAAAATTTTTACTTTTACCAAAAGTTAAAAAAATCACTTACTTGTCCTCTGTGCTTTCTAAAACTTTAAGCCGGGTTTTGTGCAGAAAACACTGACGATTAATTGAACAATTTTGGAAACTAAACAACATACACCCTGTTTACTTCCATTGTATATTTTGGTAACATTTATCAAAATATCATTTTAAGTACACCACAGAAAAGTTATATACAGGTTTTGAATGACATAATGGACTTTTCCTAGGTAGCTTACAGAATGTACATTTGAAGGGTCTAGTTGTGTGGTACCATCTAGTGGCAGAATAAAACAGCTGCTTTCATTAAGACAATAACATGTTTATTTCAGAGTCCATCATCTGACAGTAAATTTAGCAGCATAAAGAAGGTCTTTTGAGGTATTGAGTTGCAGGTTACCCACACATACATTCACATATGAATTTAAGATACGAAAGCACATATACAGTCCTACTGCAAACTGCAAACACCATCTTGTGCATAATGTCTGTGGCAAAGACATGGCAGTAAGACTGCGCTTCTGGAGCAGTTAAAGGCAGACTCCCTCAGTGAAGAAGCTTTGGCTGTCATGAAAAAAGAGCAGATGGTAAAAAAAAGATCTAAAGGAAGCCGAGATTCTCAATTAAACCTCGATGATTCATCTTAACAGACTATCAAGAAGTGAGTTTGCCATTTTCCAGAACACTGTATTTATATCCTTGTGTTTCAAGTATTTTTCAAACTAAAGTTTACAGTTTTCTAATACTTAATTTCTCCAACATGCAGACAAACATGCACAATTGAAGACAAGAGCTTGCATACACCTCAGAATCTGGAAAATGCAAAAAATATTGGAAGGGAATAAATTTTGAAGATTCATTTTTAATGTAATCCTGCTCTGCTATTTCAAGAAGTAAAATAAGTATACATAGTTCACACAGAAGATTAATTACAGAATTTCTTAAAATAGAGCAGGTCAAAACACCACCTGATTACTGATGCAGGACTACAAAAAAATATACCTTCAATTTCAAAATTTCTTATTTCTTCGAAATTGTCAGGATTGTTTTGAAAAAGTATATGTAAACTTTTAAAAACTATTACAATTTAGCTCAAGGAATTTTAGATAACTTCCAATATTATATTCCAATATATATATATATATATATATATATATATATATATATATATATATATATATATATATATATATACTAAACTCTAAATACATATAAGTGATAAATGTTGTTCCCCATTGACTTCCATTGTATGGACACAAAGCTAGTGCAAGTCAATGCAGACCAACACTGATATATGTATAAAAAGAAAGTCATTTGTGTCACTTTGGGATGAACTATCACTTTAAATGTGAATTGTGAAACACGTACCTTCTGCGTGCCAAGTTTCTTTGGCACAGTGTGAAAGTTTGAACCTGGTCTGCCGTCCACACCCCAGGATGTCAGGCTGGACTGAGTTTGGGAAAAAGAGAATAGGATGCTGGATTGTACAGCACATGGAGTGTTTTTGGTAAGAGAGGCACCGCTGGTCTTACGTTTCTTGCCTTTATGCTGGTACCCAAGCGTCCTGTGATTAAGCCCTGAGACTCCTCCCTTATCAGACTCTGAGGGAGGAGAAGAGGTCACAAGAGTGGGTTTTGGCTTAATCAGCCCCTTTATTTCAGTGGCATACACTAATGGACGTGTTCTGCTGATAGGTGTGCCACTGAAGGGCCCGCAAGGAGATGAAATTGCAGTTTTGGCTAGAGAGGGCTCTTGGTCCATGTGGTGTTGAGTGTACATGATTTTGCCCTGTCCAGGCAATTCCCCGTCTCCTAGCTGAGATTTCGGGCGCTTACTGGCTGTGGGCCCCGCCTGAAGCTCCCTGATAGTGGCCTGTAAAGATCGTTTGCTGGACCGACCAACAGAGTTGCTGAAACGACCCGGACCTGAGGCTGACTGGGCTTTTGTTGGTAGCTTGGAAGGGGTTGTTAAGTTGTTTGGCTGAACCTCTGATTTTCCTGAGATGTTAGTCCTAAGAGATGAGGATTTATGGCTGGGACATGATGTGAAATTTTGAGAATTGTGGTTGACATGAGGTTGATAAGAGCATAGTTCTGAGACCTGAGGGATTTTCCTGTAGATGAAATTTATTTAGTTAGAACAAACCTGGACAATTCACAGAGAAAGAAATCCTAAACAAAAAATGTGAAATTCTTAATATGGTGTTCATGTTTTTAATTATTCTCTGCATGTCTAGTAGTCCACATAATAACAATTCTAAAAGTAAAAAAATAGTTTTTTTACACAAATTAATTAGAAATATTTTAGCAAAGAAACAAAACCTTCACTTTTTTGGGACATTCACATGTGTGATCACATTTTTCATGTTTCATAACAAAAATGAACAAAGAGAACAATTCAACTGCAACTGGAACAATTAAAAGTAATAATACATTACAAGATGTAATACTTGATCATCTTCAGTCTAGTCACCCTTTGACTAGAGTTTGAAATGTTTTCTTGTCATTTTATCATGTAGCTTCTTAACATGTTCCCCTGAGATGATTTTAAGAATTTTTCTTAGTCTAAGTGCTTTAATTGGCTCTTTCTTTTCAATATTCAAAATAATCCATTTTTAAAAAAGTATTATATTTTTTAGTTCTGTCATAAAATACATGTATATTTTGTCTAATAAACATATATGTCAGACATCAAGGTAAACACCTCAGTTTTGTAAACAATGGAAAACATTTTACTTAAGTGTCCAAAAACTTTTGACCAGAAGTCACTTAATTTCATAAAAATGTACTTTTTATCTCTTTTTGCTTGCTATAAATGTGCTGATAAATAAAAACTTTGATGTAGGTTAAAAAAAATGTTAAGTTTACAGGTTTGAGAAGACCTATGAGAGTAAATATGGACAGATAATTCATTTGAGTAAACATGTTAGGAAGCACCTTACTTCCACAGAGAAGTGCTGAGGTGTTGCTCCATCATGACAGTAAAAGCTGAGCGCAGGTGGAACAGCTTTCTGTCGAACACTAAAATGCTACGCCCAAACACACGTGCCCCAAAGGTACAAAGCTGTGGGAAACATGGGTTCCATTTTTTAGAATGTGACATTTGTATATTCAATTGTACACATTATCCTTAAATAATACATTATGATCTTTATACTGAAAAAAGATTTTTTTAAGAACTGTAGGAACACTTATAAACTCACCCCTAGGGGTTTTGGATGGCTGGTGCTCAATGGTAAATGAGCAAAAATGTCTCGGTTCTCTTCATCACTCTCCTCACTGTAGAAACTGTCTGAGCAAGACTCCACCTGCATCTCCTCAGAGAGCATGACTTTGGGGACCATCTCTAAAGCACTGTCCGATAAGGCTATAGACCTGCAAAAAAACACATCTTAAGGTCCTCAACACATAACAACCAACTTTTATCTATGTGTCATATAGCATTTATTTAAATTTACACCCCCTAAGTGAGTCTCACTTGAGAACAGAAGAGGTAGTAATTTGGCATTTGGTGTGTAGGGGAATGCACCGATACCCATCATGAAGTTGTTTCGGCAGAGGTGGTTGCTTTCGAGGCTTTGAGTTCATCTTCAGCTCTGTTAACAGCTGGTCAAAAGCTTTGCTTCTTCCCCCCACCTGCCGGCGCTGGTGGATGGAATGTATCTGTGACAGAAGAATGAACACATGATTTTTTCATTTTTCATATCCTTCCAAACCTCTATAACATTCCTCTGTAGCACAAAAAAGAAGATATTTTAAAGAACATTGGTAACAACACTGGTAACTACGTGTTGTAGTCACATGCTGCGCGATCTACGTGTGCCCATTGAGAACACAACAAGTCTATGTCTTTTTGTATATTTTTAATGCAGAAATATTTTCATTGAGGTGTGTTTAGTTTCGCTTGTTTTGTTTTTTAAAATACAAAATCTTAAGACCTTTCTTCAATTTATTGATATATTATTAATATGATTATTATTAGTATTATTATTATGAATAATCAATATTCTGTTTTCATGTTAAGTAAAACAAGTAGTATAATATAAGAGTTACAAACACATTGTCTAAGGATAAAAAACATTGTTTGGTTACTGTTATCGTTAAAATCTCAGATTATATCAAGAAAATTTGTTTTTTGATTTTGACCCTAGTTGCTGTAAACTTAAATAAAACGTCTTAAACCCTCACATTGCACGTAAGCAGTCTTGTACACACTTTCTTTCTCTCGGGATCCATCACTCCGCAGTGCTTGTCCAAATCACAATCTTTCTCTAAAACAAATAAAACAACAAAAGCACATTAGTGTTTAAACACAGGTCAACTGCAAAAAAAAAAAAACGAACCAACAAATCACTGTCATTTTGATCCCCAGTATATGATTAAATATGTGAAATACTTACGAAGTGCGTTTTTGTAAGTTCTACTGCATGTTCTTGATCCTTGCTGTGAAGTGAGAGAGTCCCAACTTTTCTGGAGAGGTTTCTGTATTGGTGGGGATTCTTTTGGTGAGATGGGACTCCGGTGATGAGGGTCTTCGGGATTAGGGGTGGAAAAATACACAGGTGATGGAGGGGTTCCATGGGAGATTTTATCCACCTGCTGATGACTGGTAGAGGGAAGATAAAATAAATTGAAGTATTTCATATGTTTAAATTGGTTTTACTTTCCTCAAAATTGAAGTCAAACTACACCCTCCTCCTACCTGTGTCCTTCACGTTGTGGTTTGGAGCGCCCCGGGTGGGGAAAGCGTGGTGTTGGGACCGGTGCTTGGCACTTGTCCTGACCCTCACACAGGATGCCATGCTGGGAAGGGGGTTTCTCCTGTTGGGGACGGTCTGGAGAGCATTTGGACGATAGGCCGTAGAGCTTGCTGAAGAGGCCATGTCGTCTCTCACAATGCTTCTCAAAAGCTTGCGGTTTTACCATCAGGTCACAGTGGCTGCACACCACCAGGAAGAAGTCATCATGTGATGGGCAGTGACCATATATGGACATGTCTGTGAAAAGAATAAAAACATTTTAATAAGGATAACCCAAGGTTCATTTGTATTTTAAGCTCTGACAGCAGTATCGTTACCTTCTTTTTTCAGAGCCATCGTCTCCATCCTTTTCTTCACAGTTTTGCTGCACTCTTCCGGAGAGCAGCCTAAAATAAACAGCGATAAACAGGAAGTGAAAGGAGGTTACATGAATATAGAGCTGAATTTTGAGGTTGTAACTTCAATCTACTGTGTTTACTTATCAGTGGACTTTTATTTATTGATTTGACTTTGTATTTAACCCAAAACTAATCTTCACCTTCACTTCCTGCCTTGAAGTGGCACCTTACAACCTCTAACTAGTATGACGTCATACACTCATCCAATCGTAACTCATATCACAAATCCCCTCAAACACTTCACATTTCAGGTAGGGGAGGGGGGTTTATAACGGGGTGCGCTAGGACCCGGGAGTTTATCCTAATATCCCGGGAGTTGAAACCCGGACGGTTTTAGGACCCTGCGGGGCTTTTGTGTGCCTCTCGGTGTCCGCGGTCGGCTCTTTAAATCAAATTCATTTAATTTGCTCAAATTTAGTAATAATAGACATTGTCAAGTGCTGGAGATGATTTACTCACCCTCCGGTGTGGACTTGCCCGCGTTGTCGCTCCATGAAGTCCAGCTTTGCCCCACAAAGTCAAGAATGGAAATCCGCCGATCTAGGGCAGCCATTCCTATTACTGCGCGTTCACGTTCCGCCACCTCCAGGCGACGGGTGCGCGGTGCTACGTCATCATGCGCGTTCACGCGTACTGGTTCACAACCGAGGAAGTTCCCCATTGAAATGTGTTTTTTGTGATTAAAGCTTAAACAAACTAAAATAACTTCACAATTATCTAAAATAACTTATTATGCTAGGCAAGTTAATAAAGTGAGCTTTCCTTAAATGAGTTGTAAACCTTTTTTTGTTGAACACCAAGAGAGATATTTAGAAGAATGTCAGCAACTGTGATTCCTGGGAAAACATTTTTTGTGTGGGATTATACTATTGATTTGTAAGTTAAAAGCTGGACTTGTAAGCAGAAGGTTGTAGGTGTGAGTCCCAGAATCAGCACATAATGTCTGAAGGGTCCTTGAGCGAAACATCTTACCCCCATTTGCTCTGCAGTGATGTTTAACCTCAGCATAATACTTGTGAGTTGCTTTGGATAAAAGCGTTTGCCAAATGAATAAATGCAAATATAAATTATTCCCCCCCTGGTTTAGGAAGTGCGTTGAGATCCTCAAAACAAACATCAACTTTCTTATACTTTTATTAAAATGCAGTTTCTTTAACTCATACAAACTTATATAAAATTTTATTTCTTTGTGCCTGTTTTGACATGTAAACATTTTTTTAGTTTAACAGATTATCATTTGAGCATACTGTAAATATAATATAAGATGACAATGCTGAAGTGGAACAAAACAGCAATTGGTAAACACAAGAACGGTGTTTTGGTCAACCGCTATTTCTATTAAAGAAAACATCACAGCAATCACAAATCAGATTATTTCCAACTTAATACTACTCTGTAATTGGTATTAGAACATATTTGGTATAGTTTGTCTTTTGTAACAGTCAAGCAACATCTTAAAGTATCACTTGTGAGATGAAATGTCTCATTTTAATTTAACTTTAACAAAGTGACTTTAATCTACATCATACATACAGGTTGGAGACCAGATGCCGTTTTGCCGTTAAATATAGCAATGCACATTTTATATACAGCTTTGCTGTAGAATGTGGAATTTAAATTTGCTCTTCAATTGAACAGTACAGAAATGTGATGACCGTTTAGGGCTTTGTGACACGGGTCACATGGTTTGGATTCCGGATCAGATGGGTGAGGTGTGTTGCATTGACACCTGCTTCATGAATGTGGAAGGGACCTGTCGATTCATTACGGTTGTACTGTTCCCTCTTGCAAAGTGGCTGACTTGTGGAATGGCGTCTCTTTGTAGATGAACCAGCAGTTTCCTCCCCACAGGATCAGGTTAAGGAATCCAAAGATCTATGAGGGAATACAAGGCATTCTTTAAATTAAAGCTTTACCAAAAAATTAGTCCGAGATAATGCAGATACAATATTGACAGTGAAGACCAAAAGTATATCCATTAAATCTTTATAGCATAATGTCTACAATTTGTTTATCAAGTTATATGTTTTAATCCTCTCACCACTGAGGAATTGAGGCGACCCATCAGGGGGAGATGCCCAGCAGCGCAATTTCCAATTTTACAAACTTTAGCTAACTTCACCAGTGTATTGGGACTGGTTGCATGTTTCACATCTGTGAGACCTTTCCCCCAGGCAGAAGATGAAACAAGCCACAAAAACATGAAGCTCCCAGTTATGAGCAGATCCTGAAAAAGTAGACACATGGTAAATTGAAATACTACAAATTGTACATTAATACATTTTAAACATGCATTTTTTATTGCTTTTATTTTTTAAATTTAACCATTCCATGCATCTACTACTCCCTCACAATTCAAAAACATTTGTAGCAGTTGTCGGAAAAACACACCTCGCTGTTTCTTCATTTACACACCAGTGAGAAAGAATCCTTCACATCCCCACACATCACGTTCGCAACAGAACATTTGTTTTACTTAGATTTTGTAAGACATGTAATGGCTGACTTTCATTTCCCTTACAAATTTGTGAAAGTGTCTTGTTTGAGCAATAAATAGTTAAAAGTTTTAATAGACCACAAACCATTAAAATACTGAACAAAAGTAAAAGAAGTCTAAAAATAGGTGTTGAGTGACCTTTACACACTTACAACAATAGGGCCACGGGAAGACTCTCTGTACAGCTGCTGGTAACACAGGTACAGCACGAGAGTTGCTGTGCAGTAGAGGAAAGCCAAAACGCCAATAGCGACAAAAAACTCAGCCGAAGATGAATAATTTCCAAGTAGTTTTTCAGTCAATTTCTGTGTGCTGTTGACATCACAGGTTGGGACTTCGTAACTTTGGGTGTTAAGCCTGTTTAATAAGAAATTAATTAAAAATGTTCATGGAAAAAAAGGTGTAAGCGGAAAAAAACTTTACATTAACTGTACAATAATAAATTAAACCTAAACTCAGGCTGTTACTCACTTAAAGGGGTAGCTGAAGTTTACAAGTACTTCATAGCTGTCTTTGTCTTTGTCTTGACACTTGATGTTGAAACTTGTGGAGCCAGAATACCCTCCAGTCGTGGCAAATGCAAATATGGCGAATATCTGCGGTCATCAAAGAGAAGAAGACAATAGTTAGGTAAGCAGGAGAAAGTGTCAATTATATACACTGATAGCACAAACATGATAACATTTCAGATGATATATAGATCCCTAGAAGTCCTCTGTAAGATGTTCATGAGAATGGATGTAAAACAGCTTTCAGATGTTTAGCAGATGATTTTATAAAAATCAATGTTTGATATTTTACAAAATCAAGATTAAATGAGGGTAAAAGAACACCAACATGTTAGGTAAATAAAAACAAAACAGCAAGTTGGTAACAGCATTTAAGTTAAACATCTGTCCAACCTTTTTGTAAGCAAGGGCTAATTTAGGAGATGAAATCATCCGGAGGCTTACTGGATATGAGAAAAAATAAATCTTTAATCTTCATTAACCTTAAAATTCTTCATGAATGTAAATACCAACATTAAAGGCTTAAATAGTTTTTAAATAAAAGGAACAATTTCAGCCAGGCTGGTAACGTTATCCACAAGCACTACACTTATTTACCTTGAAAAAGCGCCTACAAAATAACTATAAGTTTTAATTTAGTGATTTTAGACAATATCACTGGGGGAAATTCCTGTGCATCTCTTATTGTTGAGCTCTGTGCATGCCGGGCATCTCAAAAATATCATGCGGGCAACCAGGTGCCCACTGGCACCATGTTGGCAACCGCTTGAAGCACAAAAATAAATTCCCCACTGTGCTGTCGTCATTTATAATTTATTTTGGGCTGAGGGGGGGGGGGGGGGGGTGAGTGGTTAAACACGCTCAGTACTGTTCTGTATATATAAATACATACACATACATACATACATATACATATACATATACATAAACGTACATATACACACACACACACACACACACACACACACACACACACACACACACACACACACACACACACACACACACGTGTATACATATGCATATATATGTGCACATATACATATATACACACGTATACACACACACACACACACACACACACGCGCGCACACACACGCACGCACGCACGCACGCACACACGCACACATACACAAATTATATATAAATATATATAATGTATTTTTCAAATTTTAGACACTCAAATTTAAAGACAAACTTTATTAACTTAGTGTATCCTTAACATATTTTTTAATTTAAAAAAAGTTTGCTTTTAAAACTGATTTAAAATAACACACACATTTGACCTGTAAAGTCCTCACCCATTCTAAAACACGGATAAATCCCAGTGGCTCTTTCAAAGGGCCGAGATCCAGCTGAAAAGCGCTCATGTTGTTCTGTAATAAACATCAAGAGTCAATCAATCGACCGTTACAGACAGGAAACCGGTGCTACAAACTCGACACATGATGCGACACAAGTTTCATATCTGCACATCGCTTCTGATTATTATAAAAGATCGTTTTCTGAATAACAGGATCCATGTGGACGGTGTGAATAAAAGTTCGCATGATGTGATAAGAAAAAGTCATCAAATACCTTTGGCAAGTTCACAGTCAAGTTTGAAAAAGTTGTCAAAGTTCTTTCCCGTTTTCAGCTTTAGACATGATTCATCATGTGACCTGTGACGTATTACCATCATAGCGGCGCTTACAGGAAATTCAAGTTCTCAAACAATTATATTTAACATTTATGATTTTTAATGTGTCTTTTAAAATACACCTATAATTATGTATGATAAATTGATAAAAAAATGTATAATATATTAATAAAATAATTAAATCGTTTTATGTTTAGTTTCTTATTTTTCATCGCCTTTATATTATGCTCGGTCGATAAACTTTAATGAACGCTTGAACACTTAAAAAAAATTATTTGACATTTGACATCTGCTGGGATTAATTTATGCCTTGTGCACGTCAAGAGTTTAAACAGTCTTGACGTAGTTTGACCAATAGAGGGCGCCCTTATCAAGCTGCCACTCACATTTCATATTCACAAATGTAAATTCCCTCAAAAAGTTTTATTTCTTTTAAAAACAAGAGTGGATTTGATTTTCTTTAAAGCAGAAGGCAGCAAAATTTTAAGATTATTCACTCTTTCTAACATTTTGCCTGGTATTATTGTTAATCTATATATATATATATATATATATATATATATATATATATATATATATATATATATATATATATATATATATACATATATTTATTTTATTTTATTATTAGTATTATTTTTCCCTATTTGACTGTTCTGTATATATTGTCCATTTCTGATTCTCTGGAATCAAAAGATGCAAATCAACTGGGCTTAGAATCTGTGTTAAGAAACTTAATCACCCTGGGTATAAAAAATTTAATTGTTATTCATTGTCTATAACTACAAGTATAATAATATATACTGAATATTACTTAATTATTATTTAATTAATAGTAATTGTGTTTAGAGCATTTATATTTATATTAAAAAATACAACTGATTCAGGGGTGCTCAAATTACCAGCTGCCTGAGTGTTTATTATATAAAAGCATGTCATACACATTTTCTTAAAGAGTTTTAAATGATTTGTCTAGTTCTCGAGGTGGATGAGATTTCAAGATGTTGTTACTTCTGTGGAATTCAGGTCGAACTTCTTGTTTGACAGGTTTTTCCACCCACGTGACACTGCAAAGACACCAGTGTGAGGTTGACATTTGCCATTTAAAATGGATTTCAGTTCATTTAAATAGTGTTGATAAAGATCAAGAACAAACATGGCAAGGCGCAGAAGAGGGTCACAATAGTCTTCTTTTCTGTGTCACATGGTTCTTGGTCATGGTATTTACCATGTGCAAAAGCCTTTGCCATTATATCACATGCCATCAAGTCTTATGCACATTAAAAATCATTAAAATATATTTTTATTTCATCCCAACAATGCATATCAAGAGCATTCATTATATCTTTGTATTTATATATTATATAAGATGTATTTGTCGTTTATATAGTATATATCTGGGCATCATTGTCTTACGAGCGTACACTGGACAACTGAAAACATATTCTTGCTATATTGATTAAAATAAAGGTTAGAATCTATGGCAAGGTTGACTATACTCCTGTTTTATGATATAAGTCACAAAGGAAAATGTGGTAAGTGTGATACGCATCAAATGACAGATGCCTCTTTCTTCAATGATTCATGCTCCAATATTTATTTCCCTATGTTATCGAACAGAACAATCTTACATTCCATACACTTTATCAGACATTAAACTATTACAATGCTATGTTCACATATAACAAACTTTGACTAAATACCATCTGAGATGTGCAATTAAAGACACACTTAAACACACAGAATAATTGCAACATTGCAGTAGAATATAATATTTACAACACAACACACACACACACACACACACACACACACACACACACACACACACACACACACACACACACACACACACACACACACACACACACACACACACACACACACACACACACACACACACACACACACACACACACACACACACACACACACACACACACACACACACACACACACACACATATATATATTTAGTGCTTTAAACAACAGACAGAAACATATACAACAAACATTATAAAGTTAGTGAAACTTAAAACAGATAAAAGAAAAGAAAGATAGAAGAAAAAACTGAAAATTAATAAAAATTAAAAGTTACATTCAAATAAAAGCATGACATTTACATTACTCAAATATTTTGAAGACAGAACATAAATGGAAAGTTTTGATGGTTTCCTATAAGCACTATGAAGAAAAAGTACAGAAAATATTATTTTATTGTGTTTATTGTGTTTGATAAAGAATATAATTCTTTATTAAACACTGTAAACAGCTATTTGTTAGTAAATTTGCATTTGTGAATGTGAAATTTAACTAGTGATATAATTATATTAATAATGAATGCTTCATTATTTAACTGATCATACTAAAATATACAAACACAGATATGGACCCCATGCTGTGCATTACTCCTAACGCGTCAGACTACCTTGACCATCACAGGCTCACACAAACATACCCTGTGCGCCAATCAGAATACGGCAAGTCGCTGCAGCCAATCACGAAGAGGCCCGCAAGGTGCATTCGTTCCGCCGTTATTCTCCAGCGCTGCTGATCGTTTTAAAGAAGTCAGCGTGAAAACCTGAAACACAATTGCAACTAAAATATTTGTTTAACAATCTCGCGATAAAATAAAAAAATGGATTTCGGAGCTTCTCGACGGTGCTTGCATTAATAATATGTGTATATATATCTCGCTGTCACAGCCGATCTGTGTTTTTCTGTTGTGACCGTTGGCAGGGACCGCAGGAGGAGGACGCTGTCAACCGAACGAGCTCGTGCCTCTGTAACTCAACAACTGTGAGCTTCCGGTCGTGTTGGATCAAACACAAGTCGACATGAGTGGCCCGGGACTCTTTATTATTGGTTTATTATTTCCAATGGCTTTTGGGGTGGATTTCCTCAAGGATCCAGGATCCTCTGACGCGCACCGGCTCTATGTGAAGACTGCTGAAAGTGTCACCAAGATGGGAGCAGAAGAAGATCTGTCTCTGGTCCAGCATCACATGCAGAAGAGAAGCTCAGACTGTCATAGTTTGAAGGAATATAACACAATCTTAAAAACCAATACGCATGAAGTAAGTTTCATATTTATTGTGCAATAGTTTATTATAAGACATTGTGTGTGTGTGTGTGTGTGTGTGTGTGTGTGTGTGTGTGTGTGTGTGTGTGTGTGTGTGTGTGTGTGTGTGTGTGTGTGTGTGTGTGTTTGTGTGTGTGTGTGTGTGTGTGTGTGTGTGAGTGTGAGTGTGTTTATGTGTCTGTGTCTGTGTGTGTGTGTGTGTGTGTGTGTGTGTGTGTGTGTGTGTGTGTGTGTGTGTGTGTGTGTGTGTGTGTGTGTGTGTAAAGTCAAACTTTTTTATTTTGTCCATCATTGGTTTCTATCCCAATACATCCCATACATTTCCTTTCCTTAAACCTAGAAAACTACACACTTTGTAGCTGTTGTGTTTGGGTTGCTTCTTGACAATTCACACAACCTGTCAAACTGGTGTGGCAGCCTGTTCCTTCCCCCAGTTGGTCATGTTTTTACAATCAAAATGCATTATCATTTAAATATAATTATTTCCATCACAGAATGGTTCGATGACTTCCTTTCTTCGGAAAGGTTCAACACTTTTTTGTGACTGTGCTCTGTTCCACTGTGTGGTCACCTCATCAGCCCCCTGTTCATTAGTCACAGAGGTGTCAAATGGGGTTTGGGGTCTGTGTTTCTGCGGAAAGGTTTCGTTTATTCGTAAGAAGTTGGACAGGTTTGCAAGAACCTTGGCAGGGTGGTCAGAAAGCAGAAAGAAACAATGAGAGATTGGCATTATTCTGACACTCATTCAATTCAGGTCACACTCTGCATTGTCTACACTTTATAGTCCATACCACTTCAAGGCATCTACATATATATCTAACTCATAACACGTATATTTTTCTATATATTTGTACTCTGTTATATCCACTTGTGTTATATCAGTTTTTTATTGTAGTTGCTAGGTTTCCTTTTTATGCTCTTTTGTTTAAGGTTAGCATGTGCTTTGCATACCTTCATAGTTTCTTTCTAGGGCCTGCAATGAAGTTCTAATGCAGTGAAGTTCATGGCTGTGGTTGTTGTCTATGCAAACTTATTTATCTAATATTTTTTTCAGTGGAGGTTTCCTGACATCAGTGGATCTGTGGCCTTGGCTTGGGTGGGGGACGGAACTGGGGTGAGTTTCACTTTTGATTTATGCTCAGTTATGTTTACACACGTTCACATGGTTGCAATAAACTTTCCACTGTAGTATAATTCCACTCAAGTTTGGGTGACATTTTTTATTTTTTTATTATTTGTAATTTTTTAAGTAATTTGCTCAAAAATGAAATTCACGACTTTGCATTAACATGTAATCATATCAGATTATGCATATTTGGAGAGGTGTTCGAGGGGCCGGAATTTCCCCGAACCCAGAGTACTCCCCCGATTTAACTGGTATAGATACCAGCATAGGGTGAGGTGCTGGGGTAGATACTGGCAGTGGGTGAGGTGCTGGGGTAGATACTGGCAGTGGGTGAGGTGCTGGGGTAGATACCAGCAGAGAGTGATATGATGGGTTGGAGGAGGGATGCTGCAAAAACTGTATAGATCGGTTGTATGACTTCTTGCTGATTGGTTGGATTACACATCCTGCTCCTCCCAAACATAGTTAAATAAACTTTATTTCGTCATAATTTACTCTCCCTCTCCTCATCTCAAAACTTTTTTTATTGTTAGAATAAAAAAGAATGTATTTGAAAGAATGCAACATTTACCTGCCTTTCCATACAATAGAAAGAATGTGTGCCACTGCTGATCGGTTTCTATATATCAAAATATCTTCCAAAGGGTTAATTTGTTTTTACCCTGTAGTCAACAACTCTCAATGGAGCAAAACAAATCTCAACCAGTTTGACCTTTCTCATGCTCTAGTGGACATTCAAGGCCAAAGTTGTGTGGCCAGAGCTACTGTGATCTTTACTGCCGTTTAAACATGACTACTGTGTTTCATTAAGCTATGCAGTTTACCCTAGGTTTTATATATCTTTATGTAACTTACTCTGTGTTATGTTCCTAGGTTGTTCTGGCACTGACAACATTTCAGATGCCATTTGTCTTTATGAAATTTGGCCAGTCTAACCTTTACAGGAGGTGAGTGCTTTATCACCCGATCACTGAAACTGTGTGGCATGTTCCTATTCTATTATTGTTGGTTTTGCCTTAATGTTTTTCTTTGTTTTTATTTCCTCTTTATCCTTCAACCCCCACATGCTGTGACAGTGAAAACTATGGAAAATCATTTAGCGATGTCACAGAGCTCATCAATGGGACTTTCATCAACACTGCCTTTGGGATTGCTATCGGTCCTGAGAACTCTGGCAAGGTGGGCAATACCGTCTTTATGAATTTAGCCTGCTGCCACCCTATTGTGACCTCAACATATTTTAAGGTTTTCTTTCCAACAAGAATATCATTCAAGTTCTTATAAAAAAATTTAAAAATGGAAATGGGACCTTCTGTTCTCCTTTAATGTTTCAGCCAAATTAAAGTCGAATTTCAATTTGTGAAAGTACTTTAGCGTCCTAATTTCTATCCCTCAGGTGATCCTCACGGGAGAAGCCTCTGGAAGCAGTGGTGCCAGAATTTTCCGTTCAAAGGACTTTGGAAAGAGTTTTATGCACACAGAATTGCCCTTCCATCTGCAAATGCAGATAATGTACAACCCAAAAAACCCTGAAATTCTTGTAGCCATCAGCAATAAGGTGAGAGCGAGAATCTGTCACTCTGTACATCCTTTTAAAGGACAGTTCACTCCAAAAGGATTATTAAACTCTGACATTTCAAATCTCCACAATGTCTCTCTTCTGCGGTACACAATTGCAGTTACTTGAAAAATGTTGGTGATTTGTGGCTACCCACATTCTTCGAAATATCTTTTTTTGTGTTCCGCAGAAAAATTAAAAGTCATACAGGTTTTATATGACAAGACTGTAAGTAAATGATGTCTGAGTATTCAGTTTTGAGGGTGAACTAGCCCTCAAAGTAACTCTAAGGATTATGCCAGCAACAATAAGATCATGGGTTAAATTCCTATTAAATGTACACGCTGATAAAATGATTGCTCTGCAATTCATATTGAATAAAACAGTGCATCAAAACCTGACAGTAGTTTAATGTCATCTCGCTGGTGTTTCAGAATGATCTCTGGATCTCCAAAGACTTTGGTGCAACATGGGGGAAAATTCACGAAATGGTGTGCGTTGTAAAATGGTAAGTACCTTTGTGTTATGACATCTTTTATGATTGGTAATAATAACTTTGAGGAATGAAATGTTGCGTCTGAAAAGTCATGAGAACATTAGGGCAGGATCACTTTTTATAGGCGCAGGGTGTGTCATATCATTCATTCCGACCAGACATTTTGGGAAGTTCTGGATTGTTCTTTTTAAAACCTGCCCACAGCTTCACATCCAGGACACTTACAAAAACACAAACATGCAAATATGGCCGCCATGGCAGCAAGTTGAGACATTCTGTGCTGAGTCATCCTGTTTTTCCACATGGCTCAGCTTTCAAATATCTGAGGCCAGCTCTCCTGCTTCAGATAAACTGCAGCATCAAGCCTCACTTGGTTTCTTCGATATTCCCAGGCTGTACGGTTCAATCACTCATTCTTAATCTCTCCAGCCCCTTCTAACACTTCAGCAGAGGAATGTCTCTCTTGAAAAGGAAGCTGAACGTGACTTATCCATACAAACTATCAAAATCTCCCCAAAAGAGGAATACTTGGGTCCTCTTGATGTTTGTATTTTTCGGTTGTTTCGGCCTTCCCATGAGTGCTTGTTCAGAGTTTAAAAAAAGCACAATATAATATATATATAAATATATTACTTGGCAGACGGGACGAAACACCTGTGGGATAAAGGTCAGATAATCCAGACATCATTTTAAGAGCTGGACAGACCCAGAGTTTGGTGCAGTAGTACGTGTGTCTTTAAAAGGAGTAAGTCACACCTATTTAACCCGATACACCTCTTGTGTGACTTCAGAAGTCAGGAAATCCAATATGGGGAACCTGACCCAGGAACATTGGCCGAATGGATATGTTTGTGTTGCAATATAGGAAAGTTATTCTATTGTAAAAAGCTACGCAGGAATTTAATGCTATGGGTTAAGGTATATACTTGACAAGAAGATACAACGTTGGATTATCGTGCAAATTTTGCAAACAAAACATATCAACCTCACTTGATGAAGGCTCGTCTTAAAAATAACACATTCGATCTGGGAGATCCTGGATATCCCGTTAAACAAAGACTTTAGTTCATAATAGTTCACAGTCCATGTGATTATTACAATATATTACGTTTTTTTTTCTTGACATTTTGGTGTGTATCATGTTTGTACTTGTTATGACTGGCTGATCTGCATTGAAGCAACCTCAGACTGCTGTTGTTTTGTGAGGTCTCCAGAGATTAATCTCACTGATCAATTTTGGCGTCTCACCTTCTCTCTTCTCCGCAGGGGAATAGATGCTATGTTCTTCTCTGCCAACCTTGAAGGATCCTGCTGTGAGTAGTATTTATAGATTTGTTGATCTAAGGTGTGGTGCATGAATCACCTGTGTGTGTGTGTGTGTGTGTGTGTGTGTGTGTGTGTGTGTGTGTGTGTGTGTGTGTGTGTGTGTGTGTGTGTGTGTGTGTGTGTGTGTGTGTGTGTGTGTGTGTGTGTGTGTGTGTGTGTGTGTGTGTGTGTGCATGTGTGTAAGTTTGTTACAGTTTTATGAGTGTTTTATGTTTGCGTATCCTTATTATTATTCTCTTTAATGTTGAGTAATTGGAATTCTGAAATGGAAGATCTTCAGAAATAGGGATTTAGTTTTGTCATAGATACAAATCTGTACTTGCACTGTTAAACAAATTATACTGGTCAACAAAAAATGGAAATAAATTATGATGTTTATAATTTAAAATATTAGCTGGAATTTCTTTATCTTAAAAGGTTCCATGACAGAAACACTTGCTAAAAGGGGGTGGAAATTATTTATTTAACTATTATATTGCCAAGAGTGAGTGTTTGTCCGTGGCAAACTTTAAAAAGTATACATGACTGTTTTCTTTTTTAAGTGTGTTAGATGCCAATGATCTGATAGAATTACATTTATGTATTTAACTGATGCTTTTAAGTAAATCCTTATTTATATTAATAATTACGTCATCATTATTTGATGAATTCTCTTATCATTTTTCACCCTCATGAAACCTTAAAGAAAACACAAGACATTTTGAGAAAAGGCTAGTTAATGTTGTAAAATGTTTATTTTGGTGTTTTGTCAGATGTGCCAAAAGTGAAAATAAAAGAAAGTAATAGATGTTTTTAATGAGGAGACAATTTGGGGGTACCTTTTTCTGACTTGAAAGTGTCACTGAAAGTGTCACACTGGCCTCGAGATGATACTTGGTTACTCTGCTTTCTTGCAGGATGATTGCTCAAATGCTGTTGATGCAGCACACTGAGTGTGTTGCTCATTACTAGTGTTTAAATAAAGCAAACGAATGCATTTGAATTTAAAATCCAGCAGTGGGATTTGAGTCAGCAAAACCACCGTGGTCCGGGAGGAATCTGCACACCAGCTCTGCTTTAATGTTGCTGTTCTTTTTATGCTTTCAGATGATAGAGGAATGCTGGTGTTGAGAAAGACCACTGATCTTGGCGTTACCATAAAGACAGTTGCCGAAAGGATCTACTCATTTGGGATTGGTGGACGCTTTCTGTTCGCCTCGGTTATGACTAAAACAGGAGGTTTAAGTCAGTCAGAAGAGGTGTGTGACTGATGTCTATAAGAAGTTTTACAGCTTACATATCTAAACAGCAAGTGTGTACAAAACTGTGTGTGTTTGTTTTGTAGCCTGTGATGCGTTCCATACACGTGTCTGTAGACAAAGGTGAAACGTGGAACATGGCCCAACTTCCTCCTGTCACTCATGAGCAGTTTTACTCTATACTGGCGGCCAATGATGAAATGGTTTTCATGCATGTGGATGAACCTGGAGGTCAGTGTTTCCTTAACGCATAACCTTTTATAGGAACCATAACACTTGCTTACAACAGCTTGAATATTTCTCAAATGGGGATGCAAAAGCAAGCAACATGTTGTACTTCCTGTCTTTGTGGGCGACTTCCGTTTTATCAGCTGCTTGGTAAAACTGTTTAATCCTTTGAAATCTAAAAATAACAGGATGAACAAAAACATGATATGTGCATCAAAATACTACATAGTTTGCTGGATTTACGGTAAAGGGATGAAGTGATTGAGCCGTTTGAATGATCTTGTTTTCTATGTGAAGTTAAATACTTTAGTTTTAAATGTTAAATTATTTTACATAGTTTGTAAAACGTCTACTTTATTATTAAAATAAATACAATTTATTGAAATGTTCTTTAAAATCTTCATATTGTTTTCGTATAAATTTTTAAGCAGCTTAAATAACAGGAAATAGCGGATCGTATTGTTTTGATAATGGACAATGATGTTTTTTCAACGCAGCATATCAAAGAATGTGGATCGAAACCTGCGCTCTGAAACTGCTTTGTGTGTTTGTTTTTCTTCAGACACTGGGTTTGGCACTATCTATGTGTCAGATGACAGAGGGACTGTGTATTCCAAGTCTCTCGAACGCCATCTGTACACGACCCCAGGAGGCGAGACAGACTTTACAAATGTCACTTCCTTAAGAGGAGTTTATACTACTAGTGTGATGAACGAAGGTACAACTACATCCCACACACAACTTGCTTATTGTATAACACTTTTCATACTAAATATACTACTATTCTTGTTGGAAAGTACTATTCTTAAAGTGACACTTCACCCTAAAATATAAAACTCTGAAGTTGTTTAAACTTGTATAAATGTAGGTCAACAAAGGAAAGATATATAGACGAATGCTTTGATCAAACAGTTCTTGGACCCCATTGACTACAATAGAAGAAATAATGACAGTCAAAAGTGATCCAGAACCTTTCTGTCGTCCAATATTCTTCAAAATATCTCATTTTGTGACAACCGAACCAGAAAATTATGAAGTAATTTTTTCTACTATTATAGGCAATGGGGTCCAAGAACCTTTTGGTTACAAACATTCTTCCAAATGAGATGAGTAAATGATTTATTATTTTTGGGTGAACTATCCAAGATCAACTGTATGTTCACATCTACAAACAATAGCAACCCACATTTCTACATTACATTATAGAAACTCTATAGAAGAAGAAGACTAAATATAACAACAATTAGTCTACATAATTAAAGACACTTTAATAGATTCTTGGCTAACTCTCTCTCTCTCTCTGCTTTAGACGGCTCAGTACAGACAGTAATATCATTTGATCAGGGAGGAGAATGGGTTCCTCTAAGGAAACCAGAAAACACAGAGTGCGATTCTACAGCCAAACACAAAGAAATGGTAAGGATAACTTTAAACCTATCGTCTCTTCCTTGAGCTATATTTGTAAAGCACATACTTGAAAAAGGATTTATTGTTTTCGTTGTTGTCATTTTCTCCCGCAGTGTAGTTTACACATTCATGCCTCATACAGTATTTCCATGAGCATGAAAGTTCCCATGCTGCCCCTTAGTGAACCCAATGCTGTGGGACTCGTTCTGGCTCATGGTACTGGACAGACACTAATAATACAAATAAAAATATATAAATAGCATGTTGTAGACTTTGGTATTTATTTTTAGGTAGTGTAGGCAGTGCAATCTCAATGATGACCCCAGACGTGTACGTATCGGATGATGGTGGCTATACGTGGATGAAAGCTTTGCAGGGTCCGCACCATTACGCCATCCTGGACTCAGGTGGCCTGCTGGTAGCTGTGATGCACACGCCAGATATACCCATCTCTGAGATAAAGTAAGTGTCCTCAGTTTCTATAGAGTGAATATTATACATCATAGGACAGATGAAACTGTGGACTAATAAAGCTGCAGTCTTTAAAGGTGGGGGTATAACATGCATTTTTGCTAATCTTATGTTAATCTTGAGAACATGGGGTATAGAATTGCATTGTTCATATCTTCAAGATGTCTTTAGTTTTTTGTAAACTCACATTTACATCTGTGCTCGTGATCAATCTTCTAAGGAAGGCTTCTCCTTGAATTTAAACGGTGATGGTCGTGCTCTATCGCCCTCTCTGAATGATGAATTATAACATTGTTACAATCATCTTTTCTTAGTTTTTTTGTAATTTTTGTGTTTCAGGTTTTCCACTGATGAAGGACAGTGCTGGTACTCTTATAACTTTACAGATAAGCCGATGCACTTCACTGGGCTGGCATCGGAGCCTGGTGCCCGCTCGGTGAACATCAGTCTCTGGGGATATGAAGATGCTCTGATCAGCCACTGGGTATCTTACACCCTTGATTTTCAGGATCTGCTGACACGTAACTGTGAGTGGTCAATTTTAGTCAAATTGTAAAAAATTCATCTTCAGGTCATCTTGCCTCACTGTTTTACTCTATCTCCCAGGTGGAACAGATGACTACGTCGAATGGCTGGCACACTCAGATGACATCAGCGACCCGGACGACGGTTGCATGTTGGGTTACAAGGAACATTTTCTACGCGTGAAAAAAGAATCCTTGTGTTGGATCGGCAGGGATTACTTGCTCTCCAAAGAGCCGACACCATGCAGTTGTACTCTAGATGACTTCCTTTGGTAAAGTTTTAGTTTTACATCCTGTTGTTATAAATACTGCTTTTAAGTTTTTTGTTCTTATGTTGTGTCTTATGTCTTTTAGTGATTTTGGATACTACCGTAAAGAGAACAGCTCAGAGTGTATTGAACAGGCTGATCTCAAAGGTCATGATCTGGAGATCTGCATCCATGGAAAAAAAGAACAGCTACAGACTCATGGGTAAAGAATTACAATTACGTAATGTTTCTTGTGTATTTACATATACAATATATATATGTAAACCTTTTTCCCTTATAAGGTGCTACTAGCAGTATATTAAAGTAAACATTTAAACCTTTGAATATCTCAGCAAAGCAATGTTTCTTTGTAAACAGCTATAGGAAAATTCCAGGTGATAAATGTGAGGGAGGGGAAGAACCACCAAGAAAGATGGTTGACTTGAGCAAAAGATGCGTCAGTGATCTACTGGAACCTCAGCTGCTGGTGAGACCCTGTAGCTTTTATAAGTCATTACCTGTTTTTTTGAGAGACTCCTTGTAGTTTAAGCCAAAAGCCATCCCTGCTGGTCAGGCAAATGCACATGATTTATCAGGCATATATGGTTAAGGTTTAAATGACAAAATGCAGCAAATTGTTACAATCATTTTTGTGTGTCTCTGTTATTCACAGACAACTGAACAAACCTCACATTTGGGACCTGTTGTTGCAATCATCATAACCATTCTGCTGGTCAGCGCAATATTTGGGGTTTTGTTTGTAAAGAAGTATATCTGTGGTGGAAGGTAAGTCTGTTCTCCAGGAGTTTAACAGTCTAATGTAAATGATCCAGCAGTAACCAACCACATCTTCTATGTTTTGCAGGTTTCTGGTGCACAGATATTCAGTTTTACAGCATAATGATGCAGTTAACGCCATAGACGAGCCACTGGTCACAGATGTAACTCCAACGCTTAATAATTACCACGATGACTCTGATGAGGTATAGAATAAGTCTCAGAATACACAAAAACTTTATCTATCTTAAAGTGATACTGTGACCTAAAAGACAACTCGAAATGACTCAACCTCAAGTTGAACACCGATAAAAATATTTGGAAGAATGTTTGCAACTTAGATATTAGTGTCGACTTGGAGGAAAAATGAAAACTGTAGTCAAGTGGGCCTGAGGATGACTTGTTTTCCTATTCTTTTAACTATGTTAAATATTATTCTATATCTTTATGATTTTTTTCTACTATGCAAGTCAGAGGTCCCTCAGATGCTCTGTTACAGACATCTTTATGTTTAACCAGACTTGGAAGACTTTTGAAACCGTTTAATCTGACACTTATTTTTGTGTTTTGTTTGGTAGGACCTTCTGGAGTAAAGCCGAGCACTAGGGTGGGCAAAGGAAGCTTCTTTTCGTGTCATTGAAGCATTATCGCTGCTCCCTTTCTCTTCTAAAGCACAAACCAGCTGTCAGCTTTCTTAATCTGTAGGATCATGTCACACACTTCCTGCTTCTCGACCAATAGGAGGGAACCTTGTTGCTTTCCACCAAAAGAAGAGGAGTTTCCGGATACGAAATTACTTGTGAATGTAGCTGTAATATTACAGGTAAAATATTTGATGTAGATAAGCAGTGTTTAAAATGACTTGTGAAAGTCACCTTTCGTTCTAAATATTTTGAGATATGTTAAAAGACAGACTGGGGTACTTGTAAAATACTTGCTGTTCTTTTTTATGTGTAAATCACCTTTCATCAGAACTATATGTATAGTTCTCTTACATTGATATGCAGTTTGAGGTTTGTTTCAGCGGAAGAGATTCGTTTAATTTAAGCAGCAATAAGCTTTGAGAAGATTTGCAATGTCGTGCTACTGAACCAGGCTGTGTTTGTGATAAGAATGTCATCAAAATTTTAGTATGTTTCCCGCAAGTCATCAGGTGTGTTAATAAATATAGCAATAACAGGCAATACGTGTTAATTTTAAGCTTTACAACAAAGGGAAGAAAATATTTAAATGTAAGATCTTTGATCATATTTGACCTGCAACTTTGCACCTGTGTAGCGATGTTATTTTTAGCCTGTGAGTTTGTGATAAGAATGATTGTTATTTCCACGATAACTGTAGAACATGGAGATGATTTTGTCATTACAGTTTTGTAAATGAGCTGCTGTCAAACTTCATACCAAGCAATTGAATAGGTTAAGCAAGGTTTGTAATAACAGATATTTTTATGATAAAAGCAGTGACGCAGATGCATGGTAACTAGTAATGTTGTAGTTTGTGTACAACCTTTCACATTTTCCCCATATGAAGGTTTTGTATTGGTTTTCATGCAACATTTGTTTTGTAATGGGTTCTCATGTCAACAGCGTGAAAGTCCTATGCTTTCATGCGGAAGTGTTTGCATTGTCAAACCATTATTTGCAATAACTTTGCATGTGATGATTATTTCATCTGTATGCAGCAAGCATCAGCTGCACTTATCGAGATGAGATCAGATCTAATTGTCTAAACACAATTATTTAATTTTATTTTCTATACTCAAATGCAATAGGCAAACCTTATATAGGTAAAGTTCGGTTTGCGTTGATGTTTGATGTGTCCTACAGTGGGTGTGTATATAAATATCAGCTCAACTTTAGATTATATTTCATTTGTAATCGTGATTTAAAAATCTTAAAAATATGTTTTCATTATTTAAACACACAATCAAAAATCTAGTGTACTTAGAGTATGACAATCTTCTTTTAAAAATATCAGATTATGAGTTATAGTTATTAACTGTGTTTGAGCTACAAAATGTATGATTTGATTCAAGTGCCTAGCATGGAGGCATTGTTTGTGCCTTCCAATAAAACACAAATCTCATTTTCAATAATTCAACAAGAGTCAGATCTTATTTCTGAATTAATGAACACTGTTGGTAGAATAAGCCATTTACTCTAACTGTCCAAAAGACCTGTATGTAAACATTTTAATTGTTCATATTTTTATACAACAAACAAGTCCCAAAAGAAATTTAGGTATTTATGACAATTCTATTACTTACATTTACATTTAGGCATTTAGCATACGCTTTTATCCAAAGCGACTTATTACTTTCAATAAAGATGATCTACTTGCTTGGGGTTATAATATAAATTACTGCAATGCAAATGAAGTTGAATGATTTTCATTGTAACTATGATTTTATTTATAAGAGGTGTAACATTTTTCTCGTTGGCAAAATCAATGTACATAGTAGATTCATAGGCTCTGTACATATACAGCTATTCCAACTTTATATCTTGTTATTTTCTTTGTATATTTGGAACAGGAATTTTGTGTTTGAAATAAACATATTCATCCTATTTAGTTGTTTGCTTTATTCAACAGTTTTTCCATTGAAGTCACCTGTACTTGCTTATTTTGTCATCATAAACTATATACTCAACCTCTTGTCATTTCAAAGTTGTATGATTTTTTTGCATAACACAAAAAATATATTTCAATTTGTGTTGTTACAGTGTTGTTAACTGTCCAATAGAAATCAATAGGTGCCACTTCTGTTTAGTTACCAACTTTCTTTTGAATACCTTCTTTTGTGGTCTGCGAATGTAAAAAGGTCATACAGGTTTGAATGACAAGATGATGAGTAAATGAAGAAATGTTTGGATGAACAGTCACTTTAATGATTCCAAAAGAATCATATAGAAACTCTCTCTCACTAGCAACCCCTCAGATTCTGTACAGGAAGTTGCCATCACTGTCAAAAAACTCTTGTCCTTTCTGTTCGACTGGACCTGGCTTTACCTGTGCCGTTTGGGCTATCCGCTCCAGATCTTCTTCTGTCAGGATCACCCTATCCCACTTGTCCTCTAACTCTAAATCATCCTCTACATCTGTTTTAAAAGTCTTTTCCAAATAGTCGGGGGGATCTTGTAATGCAGGTGTCACTTTTTGCACAGCTGGTGGTCTTGTTGGTGTAGATACTGACGGTATATTAACACCAGAGGGCATCAGTCCTGTCCCACCCTGTTTTAAAGCCAGGGCTCCATGGCTCAATGTTGCTGGGAGAGATGCGTTTCCCTGGGAGAGCATGACTGGTGTTGAACTGGCAGTTAGCGGGAACCTGGACTGTTCTATTTTGCCATCCTTGAGAGATAGCCGGCCAGTATCCGGCAACACTTTTGAGTCTTGCTTAAGTTTCCGCTCTGGCGTTGGTGTGAATTTCCCACGAAGAATCCGGGAGATGACATCAGAGCTTACAGAGAAAGCCTCTGCTAACCTCTGTAGTTTCCATTCATCTGGGGATTCCTGCTTTAAATATCTGTTTTGAGAGGCATGATCAATATTTGGAAAGGTATAGAATATCTGATGATTGTGCTGAATGATTTAGTAAGTAAAAATACATATACATAGACACGTTAATGGAAATCTAAAATATATCATTTTATTTATTGAAGTTAATAAAATACATCTACAAAGTTTCTCACATTCAGACTTTTTGATAATGGTACCTTATCTGCTCAATGGCATCCCAGCTTAGTCTTCTCTCTGGGGCTCCCGGTTTATTCATTTGCCTCTTCAGTTTGTGGAATTTGGCTGCTTTGTGCCGTCTCTTCTCTTCCCTGCACATGATCTAATATTAATGTATAAAGACAGTAATAGAATAGTTGCTTTAGTGCTTTGGACTCACAATATAACGGAATTCAGTTTTGCCTCGACTTCATCCATTTCTTGGTCGTCTTCAAACGTGGCTTCATATTGTTTTTGCCTTGGATGCGAATCAGATCGTCTTTGAGACATCCACCCGTGGGTTTCTCGGCTGGCATGGCGGCAAATCTGGCAGGCACCGGCTCCTGGGAGACCAGCCAGTTTGCTGGCCAGCAAGTGGCCTATTCTCCAGGGTATGACCATTCTGCACAGTGAGAATTAGAACACTGACATCTGATTTAGAAAACAAAGACTGCTCCATTTACAGTGTGAGTTTTAAAGAGGTTACAAATACAAAGCAAGGGTTAGAATCTTTTATATTCTTTATTCCTAAGTCACAAATCTAAAAAAAGCTCATTTGTGTCAATTTGTATCACAGGATGTCTTTACTTGTTTTCATCTAAAAACTTAAAAATTTACTGTGATGATATGTTTTGTTCATATTTGCAAACATAATAATAAAAAAAAGATTATAATCAGAAAATAAAACACTTCAATAAAAAAGATTTATCAATTGTTGCATAAAGTTTTACATAATATATGCCTGTGTAATATG
This sequence comes from Triplophysa yarkandensis, assembly GCA_033220385.1. Taxonomy (NCBI): domain Eukaryota; kingdom Metazoa; phylum Chordata; class Actinopteri; order Cypriniformes; family Nemacheilidae; genus Triplophysa; species Triplophysa yarkandensis. The sequence goes on from CM065656.1 coordinate 16,444,444, forward strand.
CATAATAGTTTTGTATTAATAAACACTTTACTGTCCACATTAATGTAAAGTTATTTAATGTAAAATTATTTAATGTAAAGTTATCTAGATCGACCAAGAATTGTAAAATAAAAATGTACATTTTAACATGTAAACACATTCACAAACACCATAGTTAAGCACAAAACGAATTGATTAACATAATAAAGTACATTTCACCCTTGTTGTGTAAATAACACATTTATCTATAAACAAATCTGCCTTAAAAACAACACCAATTAAATACCCAACACACCTAAAACAGATAAACGAATATCAAAGTCAGCACGATTTCCAAAACACTCACACGTGTCTCTCCTCCACACCAACCGGAAGTGCAGAATACCACCACGCATGCGCGGCCCCGCCTCCGCCACCTGCTCTTCCGGTTTAGATCGTGTGCACTCGGAGCGCCTCGGCCGCGCTCGCCGATCACATGCGCCGAGCCGGCCCCCTTTCTTCTCTGTGTGGCTCGTTTGCGCCATTTTGTCCGCAACACTGTGTTGATTGGGTTTTTGAGATCTGCAGTGGAGCCAATCAGAGGGGTACCGGACAACGGAGAAACGGTAAAGGGTTGCGCTTGCTCCGAGGGAAATGGTTGCTGACAACACGGATTGGTTTGTCAGTGACCAACCAAATGACTAATTCCGCCAAATACAGAAATCAAAGCTGTTAATGAAACGGGCGGGATGGCGGACATGTGACACATACACTAGTGCAGTAGCTTAACTGTGACGTATGACATCATGGACTGCTAGTGTGTGTCAAACAATGGCTTTAAGGTGACTTGTGTCTGTTCAGGGGTTGAATGTTAGCCACACAGTATCTTTGGAGTATTGTCATCCATACTAAGTGATAACTGCTACATGATGCACACTTTGTTTAGTAGTATCTTAATACTGTGTCATTAAAATATCAGTGCAGTTTGTATTGTTGATTTCCACATTGATCACATCCAAACACACAAAAGCAAAGATGACACTTGTTTTATTTCATACATGTTTGTTTACATGTTTGTTTACATGTTTGGCTTGTGACTCATGCAAATATAAACATGTGTCAGTCTAGGTGAGGAGGGAAAGATGGAGCAGTATGCAACTACAACCAGTGGGGACCAAATTGTGGTGCAGGCCTCTAATGGACAGATCCAACAACAGGTACAATGGGATTCCTTGAAGTTTAAATCCTTAGATCTTATCTTTTTCTGGAACTGTGCTGTAGGTTTGTATCAAGAAGTCCAAATACAAGGAAAGGGAACGTTATGCCGCCTACAGTGATGACAGGGATGTATTCTCTGTGCCGATCATAAGGTTTACATTACAAAAGAACACCAAGATCAATATTGTTTGCTGTGCATATAGCTTGAGGCTTTGTATTTGTTATTGTAAGGTTTTATGAGGGCATTGGACTAGGCCGTAATACTGGTCTTGCGATTTGGGTCACCTTTGCGTTACTGTATTTTGGAGTTTTTTTATTTTTTATTAATAAAAGATGTTATATACCATCTTAAGCGTAGTCACCTTTTGACTTGAATTTGCAGAAATGTTTTCTCGTCGTTTAATCAAGAAGCTTCTTAATGTCTCACTCCCAGATGCTTTTTAAAGAATTTTGTGTCTATTCTGCGCTTTTATTGGCTATTATCGTCATTTATTTAAAAAATATTTTTATTAGATAAAGTGTTTTTTCGTGAAATATTATGAATGTTTGCTGAATAAAATTTTCGCCTATGCAACTCATTTCTGACATTTAGACTTACAACTTCATATTGAGTTTTTAATAACGCGAAGCATTCCATTCAAGTGTCCCAAAAACGAAGGGTTGAAGTATGGGTTGATGTATGTGCACGGTGTGATGTGAAATTATCCACAGGCTCAGGGCACCGTAACAGCAGTACAGCTGCAGACGGAAGCACCTGTCGCTACGGCAACGGGCCAGCAAGTACAGACTCTCCAGGTAGTTGTGTGAACTCTGACCTGAAGACTCGTCGTGTTGCATCGTCAGATGCAAGCTCGTCCAGCATGCCTTGCATTTATCTTTCACGCATTGTGATTGAAATCCGTCAACGACCTTCACTGACGTCAACCGTCTTCTGTGTTGGCCTAGTTACAGAAGTATCTGGTCCGTACAAGGAATTTAGTGTCCGAGCTGTGGACATTCAGCAAGATCATTTGTGTTTGTTTTGTGTCTGTGCTTAAATCTTGCTTGGTCTGTATGTATTTAAATAGACTGCATGATTGTCTTAATTGTTGTCTCACCTTGCTACAAACATGTTTGTGTACCGATCCAAACATGGGAAAATGCAGCTACCTCGTTACGGCCATACTCACGTAATAAGTAATGTTTACTATAGCCTACTGCGATTAAAGCTTGTATAATTAAATTATGGCCCCTCATAAATTCATTTTGCACGCTTCTCTGTAATGTATTTCTGGAACGGGTCTGAGATTTGGTTCCCCCTTATTAACACTATCTGTACATGTGCTCAGGTCCAGGGCCAGCCTCTGATGGTGCAGGTGAGTGGCGGGCAGTTGATTACATCCACGGGTCAGCCCATCATGGTGCAGGCCATGTCTGGGGCTCAGGGGCAGACCATCATGCAGGTTCCTGTTTCTGGAGCTCAAGGCCTTCAACAGGTAAGAGAACCACCAATATAGGATAAATAGTTCCAGGTGGACAATTACATAGTATGTATTATGATAACTGTAGATTTATTATTACAAATGTGGTTGATATCTGTTGCTGTGTTTCATTGTGTTTGTAGATCCAGTTGGTTCAGCCAGGACAGATTCAGTTGCAGGGGGGTCAAACCCTTCAGCTCCAGGGTCAGCAGGGTCAGCAACAGATCATTATACAGCAGCCTCAAGCAGCCATGACTGCAGGCCAGAACCAGGTCTCACACACCTTTTACTAATCTACTTGTATGATATATCCTTGTCATCCTCAAAATCTTGTTCAACCTTAAAAGACTCCAATGCTGTACTGAGTTTTAAAAAGGCATGATGTTCTGATTATACATGTGTTTTTTTTTTTAGGGGCAGCAGATTACAGTACAGGGACAACAGGTTGCCCAGACGGCTGATGGACAGACGATTGTATACCAGCCTGTGAATGCCGATGGCACAGTTCTGCAGCAGGGTATTTAAATACAGCACACAAACATCTGCTTCAGATCAGATATGAAATGTTCTTTACAGAATTTACTGTAACCTTTAAAAACCAGCATCATCAAATGCAAGTTTATTGGGCCCTTGGCTGAATGTAAAAAGTATTTCCAGAAACAAGCTGAAGTGTAAAAAATTTGGACTTATCGATTTGCTCCCCCCTACAGGCATGATCACCATCCCAGCAGGCACTTTGGCTGGAACTCAGATCGTCCAGGCAGCGGGGGCCACTAACACTTCCACAACCAACAGCGGTCAGGGAACAGTAACAGTTACCCTGCCGGTATCTGGCAGCATGGTCAATGCTGGGGGAATGGTCATGGTAAGACCTTCTGATGAGGTACCTGACAAGCCCAAGCGTTTCCTTCATTAATGAAACGGGTGTCGGGATTGCATGCTTGCTCATGGAACTCGCCTTTTCAACCATTTCAAGAAAATGTTAAGATGCATACCATTGAATATATATAGGTTTTAACTTACCAGATCTTCCAAGAATTTGATGATTCATCCCTGAAGCACGTTGAAACGGCTGACTTCCCTTTGCTTTGTGTTAATCTTTAGCACTGTAAGTGTAAGGGTGATGTTTATCAGCCATCTCATCACGAATGATCCACTCAGCTGTTCAGTGGGTGTCCTTTTCTCACGCAGATAGCGTGTCTTGATTTTCTGCACGCATTACATTAGCTGATGCATGATTAAGTAAAGAATAAATAAATGGGCGCTTACCTACAATTGATAATTCCAGTTAATATAGTTTTTATTACTAGTTAACAATGAATGACTGACTTATTTAAACTTGTACCGTTCTTCCAGATGGTGCCAGGTGGCGGCACTGTGCCCGCTATACAGCGAATCCCTCTCCCTGGGGCCGAGATGCTTGAAGAGGAGCCACTTTATGTCAATGCAAAGCAATACCACCGCATCTTAAAGAGACGCCAGGCCAGAGCCAAACTGGAGGCAGAAGGCAAGATTCCCAAAGAAAGAAGAGTGAGTTATTGTTTATCTCCTATACAGACATCTCGAATTAAATCATTCTCGATATCCAGACTGATTCCCCGCTGTCCCCTGCAGAAATACCTTCACGAGTCACGTCACAAGCACGCCATGCAGAGAAAGCGTGGCGATGGGGGTCGCTTCTTTTCACCTAAAGAGAAAGAAGAAATGGCCTTGGCCATGCAGGTGAGAGAGCAGGGCCATGTCAAGCAAGAAGACCTCCACAATGCCACCGAACTCATGAGCTCGCATTGGCTGCCAGAGCACACCCCATCCCTCGCATAGACACTCATCTCTCATTGAACTACTTCCTGCTGTGATTGGCTGTTGATGGCTGCACTTGCATGCTTATCTGCTTTACTCTGACTTGTCTCTGTCTCAATTTATTTCCAACGGACTGCATGGAAAAGAACTGTTGTGGTCCATGTAGAGGGTCTCTATTTTTTTAATTCTGGAGTATTAAATAAGAACAAGAGAAGGTCATGGTCTTAATACTTTAGAATGAAATGTTATTTAACATCTGATATTTAAGGCTATTGTCTAATGTTATTTCAAACAGTGTAGAGCAAAGCAGGTTGAACAAATCATGAACACTTGTGACAGCATCAAATATTGTAAGTTACATCCTAAAATATGAAAATGAATTTGAGGGATTTCAAAATGTTTTTGTTGTTCAATATACTTTACGTTGTCTTGTAATTACAATGCTTTTACGTTGCTTTTTTGTTTTGCTGTATGATTGCTTGTGCTGTCCCTTGCTTTTTTTACCCATGCATGTTGTCACTGTTTTTGTTTCGTGCCTGTCACACATTGTCATTTTTATGCCGAGTAAATATTTTGATTCGAAGAGTAAATACGAAGCGACTGTTTAAAACAGATTAAACCGTGCTTTACTGTGAATCTTTCATTCGTGAATGTATTCTTTTTGTTTGTTTATTAAATACTACCACATTTTTATGAAATATCTGGGAGTTATTTACGATAGTGTCAGACTGGCATTTGCTATGTCGGTTAATGTTAGAGAACCGTCTGGGTCAAAGTCTGAATGACAAAATGTGACCATTTGGTAAATATAAACCTTTCTACCTTTAACATGTTACTTATTAGTTCCAGGCTATAAATAATGGTGTCTCAGGTGCAGACAGGTATGAAATAGTGAGGTGCTGTGTAAAGCATATCTGAAATAATGATTTAACTTTTCTTCCCTCTCTTCTCTACAGGAGCAACAGGAACAGAACCAGGCAGGAGAAGAAACTGTGGCTCAGATGATCCGAGTCTCATAGCAGTGAAGTGACTCTGAAGCCGTAAAAATGACACCAATGTGAATCCACATCAAGCCTCCAACACAACTCTATCAGACATATCCTATGTCATCTCTGTCAAGACTATGTTTCACCATTCTCGTGTCTTCCACTGTAAAACAGCAGTCTGTATGTTTTCTATCCTAGGTTACTTCATAGGACTAATACTGGAAGCCATTGCCATACGTGTAAAACATGATGAACTATTGATGACCATTATGTAGGAAAGCATAAACTGTCTTGCAGACCGGAGTCCAGGCACATCTAAGTGCAAACCTATAAACCATTTAGTGATGTGTCTTAAAGATGGGAATAGAATGAACCAACCACAACATTTTGTCAAGTAATTGCATGAAGACTGAGGTCATATGTTTGATATCAAGTTTGTTGTGTCAAGTCAGTGGTGTGACCTCATAAGTAGAAAACTGGTGTGCATGATAGTGTATATAGTGACTTTGTACATGTTTGCCATGGGATAAATGAAGGTTTTGCCATACCAAGGGGCAACATTGTTTCTAAATCATCCCTCATCACCAAGGAAACTCTGGATGTTCTTGTCTCCTTAGCTTTTGTACACTTTAACACTGAATGTGAATTATTTCTACCCAAGTGGTTTGATTCCACTACTATGACTTGTAAATAGAGTGAATTTGTGCCTGTTCTTATGTATTCGTGGCTCGTTTGTCCACATGGGAACAAAAAAGGAGATAATTGTTATAGTTTTGTCTTTTAACATTTTATATTAAACTGTGTGTGAATGGGTGCATTATGTTTATCGTAATGTGTATTATTTAGATTAAAGGTTGTTTCTGTAAGGAATGCATCATTCCCCTTGAAACCAGGTTTGCTCCCTAGCAGCTCAAATGGTTAAATGTATTTTTTATGTTAAAAGAATGGTGAAAAAAACAAAGTTTAGCAGTATACAATTCATACAAGTATCCACAAGGCATTATTTTAAAAAAATGTAGATAGAAGAAACAAACAAGAGAAGAAGATAAGAAAAAAAACAAAAATAATAAATTAAACAACAGGTTAACAAAGCTTCCGTAAGGACTTTAAAGTTAAAGATTTTTTTAAAAATCAATTTCAAATACATTACACTTTGGAATCCAATAAGCAAACTTCAGTTTATGAATATGACATTTGAATGCATAATATAAAGGTCAACAGCAAACCATTTTACTTTTTTTCATTTTATTTTTTATTTCTTTATTAGTATAAATAATCCATATGAACCAGATGTAATGCATATGTCAAATTAAAAAAAGAAACAACACACATATATAGAAAAAATAAGTTACAATAGAAAAAAAAGCATAACATGTTTTCAGTGCTGTTTGGTTATTTGTTTGTTCAAAGAGATTTCCATACAAGTCTTTCATAAAATGAGAAAAGTTTGGTTTACACTGAGCCCAATTCAATCATTTTCTGTATAAAAAAGCACATCAAATATACACATTTCCATCATACATTCCAATTTTCCTGCAGAATTCCATATGTTTCAGAATAATCTTAAATAAATTAAACAAGAGAGATGAACAATGATTTCTCTTTCACAGGTACATGAAAAATAAAGCTTTTTATTTTTATAAAAAAATAAAAATCATTCCAAAACATGCTTGGCAGGATTGCAGAAAATGTTAAGGGCTCTGCAGCAAGCTGTGACGTCACAGTGTATGCACCATTAAGCCACGGGTCCCATTAACCCTCTGCGTGCAGGTGCTCGACTCTAAGCCCCGCCCACCGGTGATGCTGCCCGTCACCGGACGGCCAAACACATTAATCTGTGATCCATTGAGGCTCGGGTTAAAATGTCATTCTGTCGCACTTCAAGCATTCGCGTTTCTTTCCGCATTTGACTCCGCAACACTTCCTTCCGCTTTCGAGCTCAACAAACTCTGAGGACGAATTTAAAGGTTTTGACGGGAGCAGATTAAACCATCCGCAGATTGCCATGACGGAGTCCGGTGGGGATGCGAAGCTGGAGGTGAAACAGGCCAGCAAAGAGTTTAAAGAGAGCGAGAACGTTGCTGAGAAATACTCGGCGATCACCGGAACCAAAAACGACGTGAACATGAACGCCGGCGAGCTGCCCGCCGCATTCACCGCCGTCCCGACTCACAAATCTGTCAAGAAGGTAAGAGGGATTCGAACCCGGGTCCTGTGGTGGGAGATCATGACGTCACACGTCAGTTTGACTGGGGCAAAGATTAGTCCAACTGGTGACGTATTGCTTGTTAGGTTTGCTGTATTTCATTTACATTTGTTCATTTCATCCAAAGTGTATGTCAATCATCACTGCAGAGCAAACAGGGGTAAGGTGTTGCCTCAAGGACACTTCTGTCATCAAGTGCAGGAAGTGGGATTCGAACCTGCAACCTTCTGCACACAAGTCCAACTGTCTGACCACTGACCCCACTAACAGTCACAAAATGAATGAGTCACAAAATGCACTTGACCTTTTCTCAAAGGCATTGGTTCTGGGGAAACTTACCATATATGGCTTGGAATCATGTTATGTGACTTATTCTCAGGGCAGATTCGATGGTGGGAGACGTGGCCAATGGTTACAGGGTTTGACTCCTAGGGTTGTGGGTTCAAGTCTGGGGCCGGTAATATCATGACTTGGGTGCCCTTGAGCAGGGCACGGAACCCACAGCTGCTCCAGATGTGTGTGTGTGTGTGTGTGTGTGTGTGTGTGTGTGTGTGTGTGTGTGTGTGCGCGCGCGCGCGTGTGTGTGTTCACTACTGTGTGCTACATCACTACTGTGTGTGTGTGTGTGTGTGTGTGTGTGTGTGTGTGTGTGTGTGTGTGTGTGTGTGTGTGTGTGTGTGTGTGTGTGTGTGTGTTCACTACTGTGTGTGTGCACTTTTGAATGGTTAAATGCAGAGCATGAATTCGAGTTTGGGTCACCATACCTGGCTGTATGTCACGTCACTTATGATGGTTTTTATATTGATTTTAATGAAAACCTATTGGGATTTGAAAGCTGAAACACCATTACATTATTGATGGATTGATGGGTCGTGTAAATGTATTCAGTGTGGCACTATGAAGCCTGTGGCGTGTTTTTATACGCATGTGTGTGTGTGTGTGTGTGTGTGTGTGTGTGTGTGTGTCTGTGTGTGTGTCTGTGTGTGTCTGTGTGTGTGTCTGTGTGTGTGTGGGTAAAAGAGCCACACTACTCTGCCCACTCTCATCAGAGTTGTCAGCTGGTTATACAACAGAGCCTAAGGCTGTTCTTCTGCTTCTCTTCATCTACATCATACCCATCATCGAGCCGAATACAGAAACAGAGTTTCAATTTTGACTTTTATTTATAACCTTTAAGTTTAATCTGACTCAAATACTAGCCGTTACAGAGCAGAGTTGGCGTTTGTCAGTGATTAATAAATTATTTGGCATGTGGGTACGTATTCAGATTATGACATTTTACATGCTCAGTTCTTGAAGTGATAGCTCACCCAAAGATTTGTCATCATTTACCCTCTTGTCATTATTAATGACTTGCTTCTGCAGAATACTGAAAATATTTTGAAAAATGTTGGTAAACGAACAGCAGTTTCACCTATCCTCTTGGATTGTATGGAAACAAAACCATTGCAAGTGAAGAGGGGCCGGTTCCCAACATTTTTCGATCCGAGTCATACAGAACTGATATGACAAGAGTAAAACATGACACTGTTTTTATTTTTTAGGGTGAACTATCGCTTTAACCATAAAACCACCCAAGTAAGCCTGTAACCACTAAAAATCTATTTTATGCTTAACAATGAGCATCAGAAAACGTTCTTCTTTTTGAAGTGTATTGTACTTTTTCCCTTGTGATCTTGATATTCTCTCTTGTACGTGCTGGCAGGTCTCTCTCTAGTATTCACAGTTTTCAGTGCAACCGTATCCTTTCTCTCCCCGAAGTTTGACAGTGTGAGAAAGTTTCTCTGTCCAACTGCTGGCTATGAATAGGAGGTTCCAATAACATGGTGAAGATAGGGTGCATTGAGTTTGAGAAATATGAAACACATCTACTGAGTCACTCGGGAACATTTTCTCAGACAGAATCTTGGCATGAGGTCGCACCGGTCCATACCTGCTGAGAGACCCGCACTGATGTTCTTCCCATTGTTATGGTTCTCTGTGTTTTCTCTTCAAACATACAATTGAACTCTAATGAAAAGAACTGAATGAAGAATTTTGTTTCTTTGTCTCTCACACAGCTTTTAATCACACTTTCCTTAGTTTTCTTTACGGTACATTACTTACAGTGAAATTATCATTTCGTAGATTTGTTGCTTTACAATTCAGAACAAAGAATAGTTTCTGTCCTGTTTTTATTCCTGGCTTATTATACTTAAAGGTATAATGCACATAGTTTTGAAGATTAGATCAAATTTCAGGAAACTTCTGAAAGCCACGTCCAATTGGGCTGAATGGATGTATTGAGGGCTTCGAGTGATTTTGCTGCTTCACTGCCTGAGATTTTCTTGCCCATTAGGGTCTCTTTACAATGAGTGGTCATGTGAGAGAGCTTAAGATCTCATTTCATTTATTCATGCAAGAACATCTGTACTTCAGAGACCAATTATTTCATTCAACTCTAGTGGTTGGTGCAGAATGAGCGCTTTTGTTTAGCACGTTGTTAATATGTCTTTAAACATTGCCTGATCAAATCATGGTGGGACGATTTGCTTAGAACAATGACTTTTCAAGGAATCACTAGAGTACCGGAGATATGATGTATTTTGTATACAAAACACAAAATCAAGAGAGCATTTTAGCCCTTTTAGTTCCATTGCCCAAAAAGGACTTTGGCCCAAAATATGGTCAGTGGGTAACAAACCCCTTATATTGTATAACATAAAATACGCCATTTAGAACCTTGTGATTTTAAGTGGACCATTCCAAGGACTATATCCTTTGGCGACAGGGTTTAACGTGATCACTCGTAAGAATCCTAAAAATAATATAACAGGTTGTATTCACCCAGATAGCACATATACGTTTGGAAGATGTCTGCTAAAGATCTGGAGATCTGGACAATAGGATATATATATATATATTAAATTGGTATTTCCAATCAATATTTTAAACGGTACCTTACAATTCATTTCCCAAGCTTAAACTAAAGAAGAAATAACCTTAAAATGCTGCTTCAGATTTTGCTCACATGAAGCACAACTTACAGTAACTATGTTTCCATCCTCTATTATCATTGGTATTTCTGAAAAAACTCTGATCCCTTCAACTGACTGGATTGAAATTATGCTTTTTTCATAAATATTCAATAATATATTCGACTTTTGCTAATTTGGGGTTAATTCGCAACTTCGGGTGGCAACAGAGTTTGCATTCATTCCTCATAAATTGTGACAAAAGTTCTCAACTTTACATGAATGCCACTAAATCTTTAAAGAACGCATTATTAGTTTAATTAATTATCCTTTGATTTATGTTTCTCTTCATTTATGAAAACGATGGCATCTGGTTCATGATTCTTTAAGACCGCCTCCCAGTATACTCTGATTGGTGAAATGGTCTAGTCTACTGTTATTGATCAACTCAGCAGTCATTTACTCACCAGTAATGAGATGAGATCATGTGGATCCATTAACCTCGGTTACTGATCTCTGAAGAAACGTCACGGAAGTAGCTAGATGACTACAAACCTGGTGTTTGCTGCAGTCCAAGACATCAGATTTCAGTTAAAGATGAAAACTCGTTTTAACGTGAACTATGATTTGTAACTTCACATATTGTTTGCAGGTACTAACAAACACACAAAGGAAATGTAAAATGAGGTTTGAATCGCACCGTCACTTAAAGCTTAAATTCAGTTTAACAAAGTAAGAATTGGATCGCTATCATCCTTCATTAGGCAATATGCCTTTCAGAACCCACAGGTGTGATACTTAGTTCAATCCCCAGGCTCTTTGCCATAAAATAAATGACCTTTTCTATTAGCGCTCATCAAAATCCCTGTAGAGTGAGTATCTGAAAAGGCTGTGTTTTAATTTACAATAATTTTGAAAATAGGATACAAGGTGTGACCTCAGACTGGGATAAGAGATCGTGGCTGAAGGCCAGGATGGTTACATTACCATATCAGGTAGAGAAGAGGCTCAGCAGTGTCTGCTGGCCCAGACCTTTGGTTCGGGTTTAGCTCCAAATCTGGATTATAAAAACTGTGGATATCCTAGGCGTGTGTTTGTTGTGGAATATTTTTAGCCAGTCTCGGAATATAGCTGACCTGCGTGACCTATATTGGATTCTTCAGGGGTTTAGAGAAACGAAGTTTAATTCTCTACAGATCCTGTTTTTATTAGCCGGTCTTGGTAAACTCTGCAGGAGAGACGGTTTCTTATGTCATGGGAGAATCCAGTTGAAATGTTCCACATTTTACTTCATTTAACAGGTGTTTCTACAGCCTTTACAGTAGCTTAAGAGAATAGGATACTGTAAAATGAGAGAGAATACGGAGGCTGGGCTGGTTCGAAAGTGGTTGATTTATTGGTTTGCGTGTCACCTCCTATACCCTCATGTCCGCTGTAAGAACTCCATCAGTCAAAAACCTCCCCCTCTCCACCCTCCCTTGGGTTGAACTACGTTGGTAAACTCCAGTCTTGACAATAGACATGAACACAGGCCAGCGGCATTCATCACAGGCAGGGACCATGAACCATGGCTATGACTTTCCCAGGGTAAGTTCCATACTGTCTTACATCCTCTTCAATCAAGCAGGATATTGCAAAATGAGCTTCTAAATATTTTGGGATGGGTTTTGTTTGAGATGTAAAAAACTGCTGAGTATATAAGAATATATATTTCTATTATGGCTCTGGGGACCCCCAGACAATTTTAGAGATCGAAAAGGACAAGGGAATTATTAGGTCTACAGAACATTCATTGTTTTTCATTCCATTCCTTTCCATGTTTTTCTGTAATGTATTTATTATACATTTTTTAAATAATAATGATTGCAATAAGCAGGCTCATAATAAAACGTATGTAAAAGCCATTTAATATTATTCCCCAAACATGCTTTCATACTTTTTAATTGTTATCTAAATCATTTGATATTTCACAGCCTCCCTTCACCCCGGTAAATGTTATTTATTCCATTTAACACTAACTTAACATGTACTTAATGAGTTTTTTTGTACCTCGTGTTCCGTTTTGGAATATGAGTCAACATGTTGGTAGAATGGAAAAGCTGAAGGAAATCTTGAACAATCTTTAATGTATCATGTTCTCAGATCATCGTTTTAGTGTAGGAAGATTTCAGACATCACGTTTCCTAAAGACTGATTAAGCCTAGACTAAAATAGACGTGCAGCGAGCTCCAAGTGTGAAGGGACAGCTAGTCTAAACCAGAATTAAAACATGGGATATTCATTGTATGGTTAGTTTGGACTAAACCAACTTTATCACACATAACTCTCATGTGTTATATCTTTCATACTTCAACATCATATATAACTTTTCTCATGCATTGGACCTGTGATTAAGCATCATTCCCAGCTCTCAGATTTATGAAAGTGCATTGCCAATGTGTTAAAAAAAGAAATTGGCGATATAATTATGTAATGGAGGTGGCCATGAAATGAACTGTGAGTAATGTGAATGCTGTTTTATTCTGGCAACTCAACTTTTATAGTTATATCTGAACACAAGAATCAGGTCATGTTCTAGGCATGCCTATATCTTTGTTGATCACCTGAAGAGATACCGAATACTGTTTTCATTGTCCAGTTATTCAAGCACTTTCAGACCAAAGCACTGCCTTGGGTCACAATACCGCCTTACAATGGCATTTTTTATCACTCCGATTTCCTTGAAACATCCCCTGTGTGTTGTGTCAACTTCGCCTGAATGTCCTGCAGTTTATATCCAAACATAGCTAAGCTCAGAACTTGTGAGCTGTCTGCTAAATCACATGTTAGATAACTTATAAACAGATCTGCAGGAGATTCATTATTTGATGATGCGAACTTCGATTGTTGACTGTTTTGAGTTTATTATATTAAACTAATATCTGTGTTCCTGTTTGTTTTTTCAGTGTATATAAAACAAAACAAACTCATCTATAGAAATAAGGGTATCTTTTATGGGGTTTTGCTTTGGGAAAGTGTCTTATTAAGGAAGGCACATATATATTAAATGCTACAAGTTCAGGACACTTTTGCAAAGATGTTCTAGTTTCCTTTTGTGGAGATTTGTTCTAGATTTCCCTTGGAGAAAATCTCATGTTTATATATACTACACTGCAATCTCTGTCTGTGTCTGGTGTATGTTGGGAAAGTAAATGTTGCACAGATCTGATTATGTCACCCCTTATAACTGGACACAAAGACACATATTTATGTGTGTTCTCCCCTCTCTGAATTAACATTTATATATCAGTTGTGAAGGTCACAAAGTGGAGGTTACTACAGAAACCATAATTGTTGTTGTCTCCCGGGATGTGATGTAAGGATTTTTTTCTATTTGTGCCAAGAACAAATGTTCCTGGTCCACTTTTGGTTACATATCAAACCAAATGGGTTTATAATGATAAGCTCTGTTTGCTAAAGGACTGCCAAATTCCTGCTCCTGTTTCCAGCAAATCTGGGTCTGGGGATGCTTTGAAGTTAAACCAGTGATGATCCATGGCGTCGGATGAGACATCTGTGTATGAAACATAAATCAGAAGGCTCGGCTTCAGTGATTTACCTGCGTATTACTACCAAATCTAATAGTCCAGCACAGATGCCCTTTCCACTTCCCCTTTAACATAGCAGCATCATAAGTTATGTAAAACAGTTTGTCCTTTCCATATGTGTGCTGTGAGACTGTAACTTCCAACCTTGCATTGCTTTAAAAGGAGTATGTGTGGGCGCATGTGTTTGTACTTTGTGTGTGTAGACACAAACATAGCAGTGCTGTAAATTATAGATTATAGGTTTGCATTATTAAAACTGAATGAAACTAATGTCCCCTGATGATTTCTTGTTATGTAATAATACAATATTTTAAGTCAGTGTTATTTATAGCTCAATTTAAGGCTAGATTTAGACTTTACATGTTTAAAGCTATGATGTATTTTTGTGAATTTAATGTTCTTGAGCCTTTTTTAAAACTATACTCCAAAGTATTTACAGTTTGGTTAAATCTGTAGTACTAGAAATGAAAGGTGTGCTTACATCAAGATCGACTGGACAAGTGCTCAAACAGATAATGTAGTTGTGATGTTGTAGTTGCTGTCTAACTTTAGAGAAGGCTTTATTTTGCACTGCTATGAAGTAAGATACAACATTAACAATTTTGTGTAATCTTTTTTCAAACCTTCATCTTACTGCAGCAGATTCAGTTTGCCAACCAAGAGGACAAACAGGAGTTCAGCAAGTTCCCTACAAAGGCTGGTCGACGCTCTCTGTCTCGCTCCATCTCTCAGTCCTCCACAGACAGCTACAGCTCAGGTCCGACCCACGGCCATCATTGTTGATTTCCAAGCACAGCTGAAACATTCAACAAACACACCTAAATATATGTTGAATATTGTTGCTGAAATAAAAAACTGTTTGTAGAAATAAAAAAAGATTTACTTTAATATATAATTAACATTTGAATATTTGACCTACTATAACCCAGCAACAAACATCAAGAGTGAATAATAATGATTATTTATGGAAATAATAAAAATCAAATATGGAGATGGGTTTCACACAAAGGAAGATATTTTGAAAAATGTTGGTGTCTGTTGATGTCCACTAACTAAAATATCTTTTGTGTTTTGCAAAAGACAGGAAGTCATACAAGTTTGTAAATCTAAGGAGTGTGAGGAAATGTTTCATTTTAGAGTGGACTATCGCTTTTAAAATGCTTGAAGAAACTACATGCAAACAAGAGAATAGTTGTAGCCGAAACGGCTCTTTGATTGTTTGCTTGTCTGTTGTGTAATATAATCCCAGACCAGCTTAAATAGAGACTTTTAGCTTTGGCCCTAAATCAGACAAATTCACATGCTTAAATCTTTCATAATATCAACAAAAGTAAGGGATAAACATCCTGCATGTTTGTGACATCAGATGGATCCCTTTTACTCCAAACAGTTGATTGCTTATATATTTTCACTTTTTTGCTTCATCTGAGTTCCAAATTTTTTTTAAAGCACATTCCATAAGAAGAGTACAAATTGCATTATATAATTTATACGAAATCCTTTATTTTCATATAATTTCATTTGATGTTTGCTGTTGTGCACTGTTGAACATAAATGTGTCTTGCTATTACAGCTGCCTCATACACAGACAGTTCAGATGATGAATCATCTCCCCGCGAGAAGAGCCAGGTCAACTCGAAGGGCAGCAGCGACTTCTGTGTCAAGAACATAAAGCAGGCCGAGTTCGGACGGCGTGAGATTGAGATCGCAGAGCAAGGTTTGGATTAACTCCATTTGTACTTTGTGTCACATCATCCCAATCTCAGCATTATACAGCACATCCACAGACCGCCTGCTGTTTGTCAGCTGACTGTCAGATGGGCCTTGCTCACTAACCTGGAA
This sequence comes from Triplophysa yarkandensis, assembly GCA_033220385.1. Classification (NCBI taxonomy): domain Eukaryota; kingdom Metazoa; phylum Chordata; class Actinopteri; order Cypriniformes; family Nemacheilidae; genus Triplophysa; species Triplophysa yarkandensis. The sequence continues at coordinate 16,460,455 of CM065656.1, forward strand.
AGCGCTGGCAACGTCTAATCTGGTTGTCTAGGACCAGACCTTTAGTCAAATGTTGTTTTGTCAAAGTTCTACGTGAAGCCCTTGCATCTGTGTGGGAACGTTTTTGCTTTCAGGAGATGTCATAGTTTGCCAAAGCATTAAGGTGGATTTTCACAGAATGCAGATCTTTTGTAGATCTTAATGCTTTGGAGATTAACCATTACTTTGTCGTCTTTTTTTATCTCTGTTTGTTGTTTAATGGTAACTGTTCCAACAAAGTACTGTTGACTCAGGGCATCCGTTTGACCTGTTAAAGTTCAACCTGAAGAAGTGATTAAGTGCTGTCTTGAGGACAAGCTTTTGCTGTCAGATACAGTCTCCATCCTCTTATCTCCATTTACTTTCAATAACACAATTGTCTCATCTCAATCTCATCCACAGACATGTCTGCACTTATTTCCCTGCGCAAAAGAGCTCAGGGCGAGAAACCACTCGCTGGGGCTAAAGTGGTGGGATGCACTCATATCACCGCACAAACCGCAGTATGTTACACGCATTAAGAACACATGGTTATCCTTTGGTGTCTTAGTATCCTACAGTGTTTAAATTGAATTGATTTCTTTCAGGTCCTGATCGAGACACTAGTGGCTCTGGGCGCTCAGTGTCGCTGGACTGCCTGTAATATTTACTCCACCCAGAATGAAGTGGCAGCTGCTTTGGCCGAGAGCGGTAACCAAACTTGTTATCCAATGATCGGCAGTTTGCATCTTTATTCCTCATGCTCTTTTGAATTGCTCCTTATTTACCCGTATAGGTGTGTCTGTTTTTGCGTGGAAGGGAGAGTCAGAAGACGACTTCTGGTGGTGCATTGACCGCTGTGTTAACACAGAGGGTTGGCAGGCAAACATGGTATATAGAGCTTAAGGATTGTCAGGATACCGTGTGGTTAAATGCTAGTAATAATGACCCTTTTTTTTTAGATTTTGGATGATGGGGGAGATCTGACCCACTGGGTGTATAAGAAGTACCCTAGTGTGTTTAAGAAAGTGCGGGGAATTGTGGAGGAGAGTGTCACAGGTGTACACAGGTATGGGTAGACATAACCCCACATTAAATGGTGCATGTATTCCTCCATGACTTTATTAGTTGTTTAAAATCAACTCTCAATGCATACCTAAAAAAGGAATATCTTAATTTTTTTCTAGACTGTACCAACTCTCCAAGGCTGGCAAGCTCTGCGTCCCTGCTATGAATGTCAATGATTCTGTGACAAAGCAGAAGTTTGATAATCTCTACTGCTGTAGAGAGTCCATCCTGGATGGGTAAGAGCCTGGGATGTGACTTTTTGATCATCTTAGTCCCTCTTAGCTCATTATCATGTGATATCAGGAAGAATAAAATCCTCACTGACTGCCTCTTTTTTTTCCTTTAGCCTGAAGAGAACGACTGATGTAATGTTTGGTGGGAAGCAGGTGGTGGTTTGTGGTTATGGAGAGGTCAGTCAACATTTGCTCCTTTTTAAATGCCTTAACGCACAATCTAAGTAGAAGACATCTGCATAGTCTCAAAGTTTACACACAATAATTTCTCAAAGAATCAGAGTCAGCTTTATTACCAAGTATGTTTACACATACAAGGAATTTGACTTTGCATCATGAGCTTCCAGTGAAGAAAAAAAAGTTGCACTCAAAGTCCAAACATAAATAACACTGAAGTGGTAAAAATAAATATATACATTTATTTGTAAATATATAAAAGATGTAATAATGTGGAGACAGGACATTTGGACACTCTTTAAAAGTATATGTTGTTTTATATTATATATATATATTTTAGATTATTTATATATTTTAAAGAGTGTACAAATGTCCTGTCTCCCTATGTCTTGTGTTAACTACAGCTTATCAAAAATGTTGTCATCTAAAGTTAAAGGACAAAAAGGTGCTACCAATGTAGTGAATAAACAATGTGATTAACATTTACTCAAACTCTTGTCATTAAAATGGATTTCAAAAGTTTATGGGGATTCGTTCTTCTGCATGTGTAAAATTTGATATTTTAAAGAATGTTGGTAAAAGAAAAACATTAGTTTGGTGTCTATAAAATCCATGGTCCTTGTCGACCGTCTATTGTAGTTTAACATTATTCTTCAAAATATCTTCTTTTGTGTTCAGGTTTGAAATGACAGGAGAAAAATGACAGAACAGTTTCTGTTTACAGTCTTTATACATAGAGCATTTTCTACTTAAATAATATTACAGTTTCCATGAAAAAGAAAACAAGCAATAAATATTGATAAACATGATGATGGCGTTTTCGTTATTCTGCATTCTGTCTTTTTAGGTACAGATTTTAAGTATTTTTGCACGTAACCATTACTCTTCTATTTGCCTTGGTGTAGGTGGGGAAAGGTTGTTGCTCTGCCCTGAAAGCTCTTGGAGGCATTGTTTGCGTGACAGAGATCGATCCTATTTGTGCTCTTCAAGCTTGGTAAGGCACACTCAGAAACAATGAGATTAACTGATTCAATATTAGGGTTACAGGAGTCTTAAACTATTGATTGAACTCGATACAATTGTTTAATATTTTTATCACATCATCTTTTATTATAATAAAATGAATCTGTAACAGTTTGTAAATTAAACTCTTAAAGAGACAGAGAACATAAGAGCATTCACAGAAAGTCTGCAAACAGGCTACAGTGCACATAATTTAAAAATTATATCCACAAAATTTTTTTGTCTCCTCTATAGCATGGACGGCTTTAAAGTGGTGAAGCTAAATGAGGTGGTGCGCCAAATGGATATGGTCATCACCTGCACAGGTAAGTCTGGTTACAGGCTCTGGAGTCTGGCTTACTTGAATTTGCACTTCCAAATCCAATTCTTGCTCATAGCTCTTATCAGCAAACATACATCCTGCTAGATGCCCTTCCATACAGAAACTGACACCTGCTGCTGAGCATGGAGTTACTGTGAAGTGGGCAGGGAAAAACCAATATTTGTTTAGTGTGTGATTAAAATATGTTTTTGTAAAATGTTATGGAGAGTGGATGGGGTTTTCATAAAGAGTTGTGAAAGTCTTCGTACTGCTTGTCGCACATCTATTACATTTGTTTCAATATGGTCCTAATACCGATATTTACCCAAAATAAAAATTATTTAATGAATTACTTAACTTCAAGTTGTTACAAACCTTTAAACTTTGTATTGATCGGTTGAATGCAAGGAAAATATCTGTAATAATGTTAGCAACAGAGATTTCTGGAGGAAAAAATCTCAATTGTTAACATTCTAAACTATGTTTCTAAATATATTTCTTTGTGTTCAGCAAAACAAAGAAACAGGTTTGGAACAACTTGATGTTAAGTAAATATGGTTGCACTATCCCTTTAAGATTTTAGGGTTAAATGTGTGTGTATATTGTAATATGTTATGCATATGTTACATGTATACATGCAGATTTTTTCTATGCATGAAAATTGCAATAAGGTAAATATATAAAAGTAATTTATTTCTACAGGAAACAAAAATGTTGTCACCAGGGAATACTTGGATCGCATGAAAAATGGATGTATTGTCTGCAACATGGGCCATTCCAACACTGAGATTGACGTGGTGAGTTACTTATAAGCCACTTTGACTTATTTTGTTCATACTAGGTTGTTATCTTCCTTACAACTAATCTAATATATTAAGAGGAGTTGTTAACACAAAATGGAACTTCTGTCATCATATGTTAGTTTACCTAAAATTGAATTATGTATTCCTTTTGCAGAACACAAAACATTTTTTGAAGAAAGTTGGTATCCTAAAATCATCAATACCCATTGCTTGCCCTAGTGTCTATAGAATAGAAGTGAATGGGTTCTGCCGTTGTGTGGTTACCAACATTCTCTAACTACGACTGTCCCTCACATTGTGTTTAGTGTTCCATGCAAAGATGATGATGACCTGTCTCTTTAATTTTACCAGTGCATGTTGGCAGTCTTGTCAACAGCTGTAGATGTTCTTGAAAAGGGAACACATGAGCAGCATTGTCACTTAATCAACTTGAAAGTCTCAGTCTCATGTTTCTGAAAACAGAGTAAAGTGTGCTTACTGTGTACCTTGTGAACAATCTGTGTATATTTAGATTTTCTGCTACTATCCCACTTGTTAAATATAAAAGTTTCTGTGTGTAAGTGTACGTGGATATTCATGCTGTTCTTTCTTTGTTCTAGGCCAGTCTGAGGACTCCAGAGCTCACCTGGGAGAGGGTACGCTCGCAGGTCGACCACGTCATCTGGCCTGATGGGAAACGAGTCATTTTACTGGCAGAGGTCCTTTACTCTCTTTCTTTCATAATTGAGTCCTAGTTTTCTGCTAAAGTAATGTGCTTTTTGGTCTCACCTTGATTAATCTCTGTGTGCACTGCATCTGGTGAATCTTTGTCCCTTGTGTGCTATTTTGTAGGGCCGTCTATTGAATCTGAGCTGCTCAACGGTTCCCTCATTTGTGCTGTCGATCACGGCTACAACTCAGGTAATACAAAATTCTACTTTGTCATGTAAAGTGTTACATTACGGTTCACTATTTCTTTTTTCAGCTTTAGCAATATATGAGTTCAGTTGCTAACTATACTTGATCTACAAAATTTTAATCAATTCATTTCCATGGGTTCTGCTAAAAAGCTGTATTATCACGACTGATTGAACATCTTTAATCACATGATGTTTTTTTTTAATGTTAGGCTTTAGCCCTGATAGAACTGTATAATGCACCAGATGGACGCTACAAGCAAGATGTGTACCTGCTGCCTAAGAAAATGGGTAGGAATTACATGAACATATCTGTTTGGCTAGGTTTAAATTTGATGTTCATCTGATTTACCTTGTGTGCGTGTGTTTCAGATGAATATGTGGCCAGCTTGCATCTGCCCAACTTTGATGCTCACCTAACAGAATTGTCAGATGAGCAGGCCAAATATATGGGCCTCAATAAAAACGGACCATTTAAACCAAATTACTACAGGTAAGATGGGCTATTTATTGAAAGAACAAAGAGCAAATGCTTAGTGATAGTTCACCCAAAAATTTCAGACACATATATCTTACTTTCTTATGCAGAACAAATAAAACATTTATATTTTGAAGAACTTTTGAAGCAAACAGCAGTGACAATCATTGACTTCTATTGTATGCAAGTGAATAGGTGCCAGTTGCCAACATTCAATATCTTCTTTTGTACTCTGTGGAATAAGGTCATGCAAGTTAAATAAATATAATTTTAGGTGAACAATAACTTTAAGGCTAGAATATTTAGTTCCATAGTGCCATCTGCTGGATGTTAGAAATATTTCCAGGAACACAACATACAAACCAAGTACAAATGTTTTTTGTTTTGTAAAAATAGATGTTTATGCTCAAAACATGAAGTGCATATTTTACATAACACTTAATTTTTTTTTTTAAATTAATTATTTTGAATATTTTCCAACAACAGAATAACATTTATTCAAAATTGTATTTGTTTTTATATTTTTACTTGCAGATATTAGTGTGATTGGATGAATTCAGCCTTCATCACAGATGACCCTGCATTAACCAGTGAATCAAGAGATTTATTTTCTATTTATATTTAACATTTCGTAAAGTGAAACTTGATTTTATTGAATGTTACTCTTATTTAATAGTGTTACTAACAGAGACAATATACATTGTCACATATAGATTTGTGTATTGTTAGAATTCATATATTATAACATTTGTTGTAAATCTTCTTTTAACCTAAAAATGAAAGGACCTATGACAATGGTGTGCCAAAAATTGGTTAGAGTTACTGATCTTATATGATAAATAATAATAATAATTATAACGTTATGTTTTTACATTGTTATTCCATTTATACACTATACTATATCATTCATGAGCGAATGAAAAGTTGTCCTTGTGGCTTTATAATAAAGAAATGGTAGTCTTAGCATAATATATCTTTTGCATAGAAAATATAAAAGATTTTGGAATTATAGTACTGGGTGGTACTGCTTAATAACACGATACACACAGCGTGTGTAGACACTTCTGTGACCCAGCAGGATCTTCTGCTAAATATACCTCGTTTTGGGGGGGGTTTATGAAATGTCATCGTACACTTCCATCATATCTGTGGCCTTCAAAAGATCCTTATATAAAAATTGCAGCCATAGACCCTTTGAATCTCCATTGGCCAGTTCTAGATGAAAATAAATGCAACCTGTTTAGGATTATGTAGGATGTTTAGATGTTCCTCACATGTTCATAAGAACACATCTTCACTGTCACCTTTAAAGGACTATAAGCAAATATCACTGTGAATGATGTCATTTGAATATTTCCTCCATGTCCACTGTTTGTGATTGACATTGCATAATTTGTCAAATGTACTTCCTCCGCCTCAACGTCATCCCCTTTCAAGCCTGCATTTTAAACAAGATTAATCGATTAAACAATATCAGAAACCTTTGTATTTTGTCTAGTACGCTTTTGTAATTATTTGATGAAGGTGATTTTTTGATAAAAAATCAACTGAAGGTGTCAGCGAAACAAATATAAATTTGCTGCTGACTATAAATAAAATGCGAATATATATTTAGTCCAACCAGGACGTCTCACAATACTAAAATATTACTTTTAATTATCCTGTTCATCGCATACGAATGTGATTGATGCATTTCTAACAGACTGAGAAAAGTAACGCACATCTTGAACTTGATCAGCACAACTCCTTCATTATATACCTTTGGTTGAATATGCGATTATTAAACAATATAAAACATGACAGTGAATATATAAAGTGAAGAATTTTAACAAAGTAACTGTGGTACCTGACCGTGCAATTGAAGTTCCATTTTTAGACAACCTAAGAAAACTGAGATATTTATTAATTCCATCCTGAGCTCTTGTCACATTGCATTTCAACCATTGTGTACTGGATGGTTCTGTAACCAAGACAAATTCCTTGTGAGTGTAAGCACACCTGGCAATAAAGCTCATTCTATTCTATATAAAATCTTTACCAAAGAGACTTCATTCCTATTAAATTCTTTCATGTACCCGAGTGTTTTCTAAAACGGAATTAATAAACTCTATATACTCCCAGATACTTTTTCTTTTAAATGCTCAAGTGTCATGCTTTGTTCATCCATCTGGGCCTTTAATTCTGCCCTTCCTTCTTTATACTTTTTACAGGCTAACCGTATATGATTCACTGTCTCTTGCACAATACAATCAGTGCATGATCCAGTGGGATGGTTTCTATTCTGTGCAGTGTTGTACTTAAACCAGTGTGACCTCTTAAACCAGTATGACCCCGTAAGTCTAAGACATGAGACTAACATCTCCTCCCTTGGGTTTCTCTGCCCTTTTTCATGCTGTATAGATGATGTCCTGTATCGACTTCCAATATTCCTTCTGTATATTAAGTGAATGTTGCTTTTTGATGCTTTTGACCTCTGCACTTCTTATTGATGCTTGTCCATCTACTCTTCATGCTTTATAGAATTTTATGCTAGCATATCCACAACTTAATGTCCTTCCACATGAGGTGGCAGATCATGTTGCTAAACAGGCTTATAAACATTTACAAATTGAGGTAAAAGTGACATTGAGGAAAACGGAAGTAGAAAGTGAAGAAGTAAAGTGACATACAGCCAAGCATGGTGTAACATATTCAGAATTCGTGTTCTGCATTTAACCCATCCAGAGTGCACACACACCAACCGTGAACACACACACACACACACACACACACACACGCACGCAGCAGTGAACACACACACCAACTGTGAACACACACTCACACAGCAGTAAACACACACTCACACAGCAGTGAACACACAAACACCAACCGGGAACACACACACACATGCACGCACACACCAACCGTGAACACACGCTCACACAGCAGTGAACACACACACACGGCAGTGAACACACACACCAACCGTGAACACACACACACACAGCAGTGAACACACACACATACAGCAGTGAACACACACACCAACCGTGAACACACAAACACGCAGCAGTGAACACACACACACACACACACACACAGGAAAGTGAACACACACACTCACACAGCAGTGAACACACACACACACACACACACACACACACACTCACACAGCAGTGAACACACACACACACACACGCACGCACGCACGCACACACACACACACACACACACACTCACTTACACAGCAGTGAACACACACACACACACACACACACACACACACACACACACACACACACTCACTCACACAGCAGTGAACACACACACACACACACACACACACACACACACACACACACAAACACACACTCACACAGCAGTGAACACACACACACACACACACACACACACACACACACACACACAAACACACACTCACACAGCAGTGAACACACACACACACACACACAAACACTCACACAGCAGTGAACACACACACACATACACACACACAGCAGTGAACACACACACACACACACAAAAACACACACTCACACAGCAGTGAACACACACACACACACACACACAGCCATTTATGCCACAGCGCCCGGGTAGCAGTTGTGGGTTCAGTGCCTTGCTCAAGGGCATCCAAGTCATGATATTGCCGGCCCCAGACTTCAACCCACAACCCTTGGAGTCCAAACCTCTAACCAGAAGGCCATGACTTCCCAACAAATAATTATAAGAAATAAAATAAGAAATGACAAAAGAAGTGGGATGGTGCAATAAAAGGAAGACATTTGAGGTTTGACAAATTTGGTTTAAATATGTCAGATTTTTGTAGTTCTTGTTTCAGGCTTCCCAACTATTATGCAGTTTACACTCCATTCCTGTAGGTGGCGAAACTGCACATTATAGGTCAGTCTGCCAGCCACCAAATAAAGCACAGAAGAAGAAGAAGAAGAAGAAGAAGAAGAAGAAGAAGAAGAAGAAGAAGAACTTTGACTGAACTTTGACTGAAATGCCGGAAGTGAACAGTCATGACAGACACAACAGCGTCACTCAGGTGTGTTTTTACACTTTTCTGTATTTAGATATTTTGTTACTTTACGCATTGTTTGAACATCATACGTAATTAAGTCATAACAATATAGGATATAAACTATAAATAATATATCACCTCGTGTTTATAGTTTATAGTGAAACCCCATTTAAACCCAAGCATTGTAAATAAGTTTTGATTGTATTTTTTCCAGCAAAAACGCTTGCTCGAGTGTATATAATGACGTAAAGGTAAGTTATGTTTTACCTGGACTCTGAACTTTACAATACAACCTGGACTCCTGCCTTACAAAATAAAAGCACCAGATTTCATCACTTCCTTTTGATAATCTCAATATAGGACTTTTATAAAAATGTTATGATGTTATTATTGTAATGCATCACAGGAGTACTATGGAAAGACACTAAAGCAATCATCTGACCTGAAAACCAACGCCTGTGTTCCCTCTGCCAAGCCTGTCCCAAAATATGTGAGAACAGTTCTAGCTGAGATCCACCAGGATGTTGTGTCAAAGTAAGGCTTGACTTTATACTGTTACACATCACACCAGATACACTAATACACTAATTAAATTACCATAAAATCCTACAAAAAAGGTTTTGACATGACAGCAAAGATGTCCTATCTTTCAGTAGGTATGATGACAATTTTCAAACCGCCCTAAGCTCAAAATGGATCACTTGACTCGCTGAAAATTCCCTTCACATGCATACCTGGATTGTGAAAATCACTTAAGGATTGCCAAAGTTATGACATTTACATAACAGGGAAACCATTAAAATGTTAAACAATAATAACCTTCTAACTTAACAGTACCTTAACCTTACTTAACAGTAGTCATGTGATCAAAAATGCTTATTATTCACACGTTTATGCTTGTAACGTCCTAATTGTATTACATATTTGCATAAAATCTAAATAGAATGTAGTATTTTTTTTTATTCTTTAATAAATAAATCTATAAATAAAATAAAAATCTATTATTAAAGCTTAAATGGGCATCAGGCGCATGGTACCTCTCTGAAAACTATAATAATTAATATGCATTAATTTTTATTAATTAACATTTATTTTCAGAATACTTAATATAAATTGTTCATCCAGACTCTGTCTCTATCTTCAAAAACCACCTTACAACCCATCTTTTGCGTTCGCACCTAATCCACAAACTAACCTACTTGACATCCTCGCTCTTTCCAACCTACTTATACATCTCCTTTGACATTCTCACACTTCTTTTAAAAAAATAAAAACAATTAAAATTTTCACACACATGTTTTTTGTTACGTGTTTCCTTTCTAAGAATGGCATTAATTTAACTTATGATTGCTTTGTTACCTCCTGTTTTAAATGCTTCTTTGTAAATTGCTTTGGATAAAAGCATCAGCTTGATGACTAAGTGTAAATGTAAATGTTCTTATACAAGTACACGACAAATTTTCATTGTCATTCACAAAAGCACAATTAATAGACATTGAGATTTTTTTAATGGAGCGACTGCCACAAATGTGACTACCCAATTTCTTGGATTTAGAAAGATACTTTCTCCTCTATGGATTTCAATGGAATATCTTCAGTGTCAATATAAAATCTATGTATTTATGTCCACCGTCTTTGAGTAGTGTCAAAAGTTAAGATAACGATTGAAACTTGGGGTCAGCGGGAGGTTGCGGGTACGAATCACAGGGCCAGCAGAAAATAACTGAAGTGCCCTGTTTGCTCTGCAGTGATGATAGACTTCTTTCATACTGTAAGTCGCTTTGGATAAAACCATCTGTCAAATGAATGTAATGTAAATGAAAGCCATGCAAATCTTCTGAGAGTTACGGTGACCTGAAAACACATCAGAGCTTTAATCCTGAAGTGTCCTGTCGTTGGCAATCAATGTACTTACTGTCTTATTAAGCACAACATCCTCCCACCAGGCGGCCAGCAGTAGATATAAATGGCACAAAATTAAAAGAACCGCGCAGCTTGGAACACATTCTTGAGAGTGTGGATGTGAGTGGTTTGCTATGCCATCATACCTACTTGCAGTCCTTTAAAAACCAATTAAGAAAGGAAAATGAAAAATAATCTACAAATTTTAAACAACAGGAGCTTGACGAAATCCCTTTTAAGCACTTTTCATGCTTTGGATCTTTTTTTTTTATCTTCTCAGGTACTATGGCTGTGGTCTGGTGGTCCCTGAGTGTTTGGAGGGCTGCAGTGTGCTTGATCTTGGTTGTGGGAGTGGACGGGACTGCTACATGCTCAGCAAGATTGTGGGAGAGAAGGGACACGTCACAGGCATTGATATGACTAAAGATCAGGTGAATATGGGATTTGGCTGAAAAAACCTTAAATGTTTTATGACTTCAGTCGGTACTTTTTTAAAATAAAAATTAAAAAACATAGATTTATAATGTGTTAGATATTTCTAAAGGTTATCAAAACAGAACCTGTAATAACTAAAAGTTTGTCTTTTCAGCTTATGGTGGCTGAGAAATACATCGACTACCACATGCAGAAATTTGGCTTTAAAAAAACAAATGTGAATTTCGTTCAAGGTTACATTGAGGCCTTGGCAGAAGCAGGTCTTAAAGAAGATTCATATCATGTCATAATGTAAGGATTTCACCCATAATATCAGTTTTATGTTAACCGGTTAAGTTTTGTGAAATAAACAGAGGAATAAGCATTAAATGGATCATCAATTTGGTTCTTTTCTATGACCAACAGATCAAACTGTGTTATAAACCTGTCCCCTGATAAGACCAGTGTCTTGAAGGAGGCTTACCGGGTACTCAAGGTACTACTGTTTTGTTTATGCTCCTTCACATTCTCAAATGCTGGAATATTAATCATGTAGGACAGTATGCTTTGAAAGTATGCTTTATTGTTACCATCTTTAACTAGAAAGCAAGTAATAGGGATTTTTACGATTTTGTTGTTTTAAAACACTTGATTACTAGTTTTTATAGTCTGATTGCCAATTTATTGAGAAAAACTGAAATATATGTTTTTGAACCAATGCAAAATTACAAAAATCTGTAGAAATAAATTATAATAGAATCTCTGAATGGTGTAGGATGGAGGAGAATTGTACTTCAGTGATGTTTATAGTGATTCCAGAATCCCAGAAGACCTAAAGGCCAACAAAGTGTTATGGGGTAAGAATAGACATTTGCTAATTGATGTATAATCTTTCTATATTTTGCATGTTATGTAATAGTCATTAACTTAGTCTTGTGGTACTTTTAAGTCATATATATATATATATATATATATATATATATATTAAATATGCATGCTTTCCCCATGCACTCTGTAGGTGAATGTCTCACTGGGGCATTGTGGTGGGAAGACCTGATACAACTGGCTCAAGAAGTTGGATTCAGTAAACCACGACTAGTCACTGCTAGCATTATTTCTGTGGGCAATAAGGAACTTGAGAAACTTCTTGGTGAGTCAAGAATTTGTGTTTGAAATTGTTACTTTGTATACTAAGCAATATTGACTCCATAAAGTATTGCGAATACCGAGATTAATTAGTGTGCAACAGTATCGTTTAATGCATAGGCAAGTTCAGGATTTGGCTTGACATACAAAAATAACATTACAACATTCATGCTTGAAGTAAAATCACTCAGCTGCAACCCCTGCATTTTCGGGTTTATGTCGAGAAGTTTTGAGGAGGTTTTTGGCTTTTTATTTTGTATACATAAAAATTAAAATATAATTAAAAGAAAATCTCAGTTTCATTTCTTTGATGAGCCATCGTTCACACTTTGTTGATAAGATTGCTTCTAGTTTGTATACGTATATCTGTTTGAATATGCCATATAACCAATCTACTCTTAATAGTTTTGATTTTATATAATTCTACGACATTCTAAAATGTAGAAAATAATGACAACAAAGAACAAGAATGACAGTAGCTGGTAGTGTTGATTACAGGTATGTTGATATTATCCAATTAATTGTGACATGTTTTGTGATAGTGCAGCAATGTTTAAAACGTTAAAATTTAGATGATAATAATATATTTGTTGTTAACTTAATCAAATATAACTTCACATAGGTGACTTCCATTTTGTGTCTGCAACATACCGGCTCTTCAAACTACCAAAAGGTTCAAAGGCGAAGTCTTGCCTGGCCATCTACAATGGAAACATAATGGGTGTGGAAGGAAGTTTTGAGTTTGATGCCCAATATACCTTTAAGGTACAAAATAATACATTTTAAGACATATCTGCACACCTTCTTTAAATTATTTTAATTGTTTTGTTTAAATGTGTACCACAAATGTCATTTTTTGCTGAGCCTAATTAATCTAAAAGTCCCATACTGTTCGATTTTATTTAGTTAGTTGGTCCGTGGTGTAGATATGTCAGTTATATGGAGATACAATAAAAAGCTTTCTATAAATGCTTCATCATTAGGGGTATCCAGTCATGCTTCTCGGGGGCCGCTGTACTGCAGAGTTTAGTTTCAAACCAAACAACTTTTCAGTTTTTTAGGGTAACTTGGGGAATCCAGAAGCCAGACTCAATGTGCATCTTTACAACCCATACATTCCACAATGCTGTTCCTTTTTTTTCAGGCAAATGAAGTAATGGAGGTGGATGGTGATGTCGCCAATATTCTGATCAACTCCAGATTTGAAGAGGAATTCACAATGCAACAACAGGGAGCAAACGTCTCTGGAGGTTGCTTTGCGAAACCCAAGGTAAGTTACTCGAACAGATCACTACATTTTGCACAGTTACAGAACTGCAGTGCCTTAAAGTTAGCAAACCTGTTTAATTGATAATATGTTGCAGTTTCAAATAGATCTTGGAGGTTTGGCACCCATAGTCCTTTCAGCAGTCACATTTCGTAATGTCTGATTTTGTAGCTTAACCAATCCAGACAGTTATGGATGCACACAGGACAGACTCAATGAACGTTATGTAGTGGCAGTTTGAATTTCCTCTACCATAAAGGAAGGACAACTTCTGATGGGCTTTAAAGCTCCAGTTATAGTGATTAAAGCAAAATACTAATACATTTTGCAGCATGTATATTCTTAGAAGCTGATATTCAGTTTTCTTAAAAGCTGAACATTTTCTGTACTTAAATCCAACAATTATCTTTCTTTAGAAAGTGATGATTGATCCTTTTGAGCTGATCAAGCAGATGGGAAGCACAAGTGTAACTCCATCCTCTGGAGGTTGCTGTCCTGGCCAGGAATCATGCAGCAAATAGCTATTAAATAAATATAAATCAGTATTACTGTTAATTCCTGTTATTGTTAATTGTAAAAAAAGTGCATTCTGTATATTAATTATGTGTAGTATGTTAATTAATTATGCCTTCATTTACCTTATAACCATTTACCAGACGCTTTTATCCAAAGCTACTTCGAGAAGACAACAAAGCGGTAAGTTGTCATAATAGGCAAAAAAGTGCTATAAAGAGACCATTTCTATCTTAATAACTGCCTAAAATTTTTTATGTTAACATTGAATCCCCCTTTTTACCCCCTAACTCTGTATTCATAAAAGGGAAAACTTTTTCTCTCCTTAAAAGTTTGTCTTGCCTTGTGTTACTCATGTTATATCATTTTCACCTGTATCTTTGCTTGAATCTATGTAAGTTGCTTAAGATGAAAGCGTCTGCTTGGATGAATGTAAATGTATTGTACAAAAAATTATTGTGGCAGATTATTTCCTTTTTTTTAAATCGTGAGTAAATCGTTTTTTTCTCTAAATACACCGTACAAACAGATTCTAAACTCCCTAATAATAAAGCAGATATATTTACCCTGCATCCATTTCTGTCTTTATTACTCATTGAATATATTTTATACCTCAACAATCACATTATGCAATGCATTGATTGCAAACGAACATTACTTCATTGATCTAAATGGATTTAAAATGTAGTGTAGTCAAAATTTAAAGTGGATAGAAAAGTTGATCAAATTTGTCCTAAAGTGAATGGGTATTCAAAATAGGTTTTTATAATCCATAGGGTTTAACATGATGTTCACCTACCTTTTGTAGTTATAACAGCTTCAACTCTTCTGTAAAGTCTTTGCAAAAGGTTTAGGAGTCTGTTCATGGTAATACTTGGCCATTCTTCCAGAAGGGCATTTGTAAGGTCAGACACCGACTGAATAAAGTTAATAAAATTATTATAGCAGGGACTGCGAGGCAGGCCTTCTCGTCCAACAGGGCTGTGTATTGATCATAGCTCCATTGGATTCAATGGCTCTATTATGTTCTTAAGCTTTCGATGCTTTTGGGAACCGCCTGCTCCGTAGCCCTCGCTCTAATAATCGTATTTACATTTATTAATGCTTTAAAAAGCTTATAATAAATTATATGAAAATTAGAAATAAATGTTTTATGTATACATATTAACTTTATTATAATCTAGTAAACTTGAAATACAATAGAATAATATTTTTTACTTAAGAATCAGGCGGCTGTTATCCAGAAAAACCCAAATTTAATGCCAAATGCCTGATCCATAGAAAGTTATACGATTCTGTGGTCCAGTCTGAAATTAAGCTCTGGCCCTTCAGGGTCATCAAACAGGATGGCATACCAAAAGTTCAAGTGGAATACAAAGGAGTGACAAAAACGTTCTACTGTGAAGAATTCTCGTCCATGGTCCTGGTCAAAATGAGGGAAATTGCAGAGGTCTACCTGGGTCAGAGGGTTAATAATGCTGTCATCACAGTTCCAGTGCATTTCAATGATTCCCAGCGTCAAGCAACCAAAGCCACAGAAGAAGATATTTTGAAAAATGTGGATAACTGAGCAACATGGCAATCCATAAAATTCCATAGGCACCGCCGTAGACCGGTTACCAACATTCCTTAAAACAGAAAGTCATAAAGATTTGGAAAGACTCTGGTATTTATGGAGAAGTATCACATGGAGTTTACCTAAGGAGGGCTTCTCCTGGACCATGATGATCTCTGATTAGTGTGAGGATGGGATTTTACAGGAGAATGGCCAATAAATAACTCGTAAACTAATGACGGTGATAGGTTGAATGTTTAAAAGACCTTTAACCGATACATCATGCACTCATTTTTCACAAATGGACCACATTGAACACAACTCAACAAGCTTGCCAGAAAAGCACTTGAAACAAGATGTTACCCTAATGACCTTTTACATTTTGAAACCATCTTCATCTTTACACTTGATGGCGCTGTATGACATCAGACCTTGAGCAGCACATCACAGATCAGCATCTTCTAAAACAATACTAATAACAAATCCCCAAAATAGAAATGAAAATGAACTATTTGCATAAATAACTTAATGCAATGGATTTCCTTTGTCCTCTTTGTGTTCAAAGTAATGTTAAAATGTGATTATTGGATAGAGTCATGGCAGAGCATGATCATCCCTTGGGGTGCAAAAAGATGCCCAAATCTTTCTCAAGGATCTCATCAAGAAGAACATCTTAAGCATAACATTGGCTTCTATTATAAACTAATTCCTACACATTTCTATACAAGAAATAACTTTTCTTGAGACAGACTTGACTTATTTGGTACCATTTTTCATGGTGGTTTTAGGAAGGTCTTGACCCTTCACGTGACTCAAGCGCTCAACTGATCCGAGAAGGTCGCTCAACTTCTCAAGATGTTCCTCAAGTGGACTTCATTGGTTTTGTGTGCTGTAGGATTTCAACACTCATCATTTAAGCAATGGTTTTGGAAGGGCACACATGTTCCCACCCACAGGCTCAGCATCAGAGAGAGTTTCTCCCGTAACAGGTGGTTCCTTGCGCATCTCTAAGGCTGAAGATCATGAGGAACTCTCTGGAGTAACAAATGCCATCTCAAACATTGAGCAAGCAAAGAGAGTCACTGAAGCAAAGCCTCTCCATCCAAATCTATGATCAGCTCGGTGTGTGTTTCGTCGTACCGCGGGCGCAAGTCGGGCAACAAACCTCCTTCCAAATCATGTCTGAAGGAAGAGATGGCCAGAGGAGAGGACTCGGACAAAATCATCATCAACGTCGGTGGCACCCGTCACGAAACCTACAGGAGCACCCTTAGGACCCTGCCGGGCACGCGTCTCGCCTGGCTCGCCGACACGGACGCAGACGCGGCACAAACCAGCGAGTTCTTCTTCGACCGACACCCCGGCATATTCGCCTACGTGCTCAATTATTACAGAACCGGCAAACTCCACTGCCCGGCCGATGTCTGTGGCCCGCTTTTCGAGGAGGAGTTGGCATTTTGGGCCATCGACGAGACGGACGTGGAGCCCTGTTGCTGGATGACCTACCGCCAGCACAGAGACGCGGAGGAGGCGCTGGATATCTTCGAGCCGCCCGACCCGGAGGACGCTGAGGATGACCAGGACGTGCCCAGGCGCTTTGGCATCGAGGACAGCCCTGGCCGCTCCAGGGGATGCTGTGAAGTTTGGCAACCAAAGATATGGGCGCTCTTTGAAGATCCGTACTCTTCTCGATCTGCTCGGGTGAGATGCTCAACATCACCAACTAATTATGATGATAACTTTCTGCTTAGAGATGTTGTGAAGATCTAACGGGTGATGCATGGCAATAGATGATGTATGGCAATGGGTGATGCATGGCAATAGGTGATGCATGGCAATAGATGATGCATGGCAATGGGTGATGCATGGCAACAGGTGATGTATGGTAACAGGTGATGCATGGCAACAGGTGATGCATGGTAACAGGTGATGCATGGCAACAGGTGATGCATGGCAACAGGTGATGCATGGCAATAGGTGATGCATGGCAATAGGTGATGTATGGTAACAGGTGATGTATGACAACAGGTGATGCAGGGCAACAGGTGATGCATGGCAACAGGTGATGCACGACAATAGGTGATGCACGACAATAGGTGATGTATGACAACAGGGGATGCATGGCAACAGGTGATGCATGGCAATAGGTGATGTATGGCAACAGGTGATGCATGGCAATAGGTGATGTATGGCAACAGGTGATGTATGGTAACAGGTGATGCATGGCAACAGGTGATGCACGGCAATAGGTGAAATATTGCAATAGGTGATGCATGGCAACAGGTGATGCACGGCAACAGGTGATGCACGGCAATAGGTGATGCACGGCAACAGGTGATGCACGACAACAGGTGATGTATGGCAATAGGTGATGTATGGCAATAGGTGATGCATGGCAACAGGTGATGTATGGCAACAGCCAGGTGATGTATGGCAACAGCCAGGTGATGTATGGCAACAGGTGATGCATGGCAATAGGTGATGTATGGCAATAGGTGATGCATGGCAATAGATAATGTATGGCAACAGGTGCTGCATGGCAACAGGTAATGCATGGCAACAGGTGATGTATGGCAACAGCCAGGTGATGTATGGCAATAGGTGATGCATGGCAATAGGTAATGTATGGCAATAAATGATGTATGGCAATAGGTGATGCATGGCAATAGGTAATGTATTGCAATAGATGATGTATGGCAATAGGTGATGCATGGCAATAGGTGATGTATGGTAACAGGTGATGCATGGCAATAGGTGATGCATGGCAATAGGTAATGTATGGCAATAGATGATGTATGGCAACAGGTAATACATGGCAATAGGTAATGTATTGCAATAGATGATGTATGGCAACAGGTAATACATGGCAATAGGTAATGTATTGCAATAGATGATGTATGGCAATAGGTGATGCATGGCAATAGGTGATGTATGGTAACAGGTGATGCATGGCAATAGGTGATGCATGGCAATAGGTAATGTATGGCAATAGATGATGTATGGCAACAGGTAATACATGGCAATAGGTAATGTATTGCAATAGATGATGTATGGCAACAGGTAATACATGGCAATAGGTAATGTATTGCAATAGATGATGTATGGCAATAGGTGATGCATGGCAATAGGTAATGTATGGCAATAGATGATCTATGGCAATAGGTGATGCATGGCAATAGGTAATGTATGGCAATAGATGATGTATGGCAACAGGTAATACATGGCAATAGGTAATGTATGGCAATAGATGATGTATGGCAATAGGTGATGCATGGCAATAGGTAATGTATGGCAATAGTTGATGTAGGTGATGATCTATGAGAAACAAGGTGTATTTGGAAAGTTTGAGATGAGGTTCTCAACACTGGGTTGTGGAGATCATTGAATGCATGTTTCAAACAGGTGTTGTCCCGGCTCATCTTTATTCTGGTTACCAATGGAAACGCCATCATCCACAGATGTTTGTTGAAGTGCACCTGTCTCGCACCGTGGCAAACATGATCAGGTGCAGATGCCACCTGCTCCAGTGTTAATGTGTCACACGCTTGTGTCAGATGTGAGAAATCATACCTATAGGTGTGATAGATGAACGTCACTCTCAGAAGCCGATGCCTCTGATTTATTTAAAGTAATCGTGTATCTGTCTCCTTACGATAAGAAGATGTCTTTGATATGTATGAATTTGTCAGCTGCATGTTTAACTTTTTCGTTAATAGTTCTGAGTGTGATTTTTCTATTCTCCAGAGCAGATTTTGTCATCACACTAATTTGTAAGGATTTTTATAGCTGCTGCTTTTTTTTCTTTGCCAGGTGTCCTAGGCGTATTTTAAGGTTGGATGCAATTTTTTGAAATGATATCACATTAACCCGACACAGAGAACTCTTGGAAGTTCATACTGTACAGTCTTTGCTTTAGTGAGCTGTTCAATAGTAATAATGTGAAAGCTTGTAGATGTCAAATGTTTTACAGATTACTTAGACATTGGGCATGGAGCGCTTTTTTGTACAGGGAATTTTAACCTCAAAGAACTTAAGAAATACATTTTTACTTTAATAATTTGATTTGAAGGTTGCAAGTTGATTTTACACAAGTCGCTTCACAATATGATCCTATGTTGATCCACACAATAATTATTTCCATTTATTCTTATACCACTTGGCTTCCATCTTTACTGTTTCTTAAGCAACAATACGCTTTGATAGTGAGTGTCTCACAGCAGAGTTCCTTTGTTTGGTCGTGTCCTACTATGGCTTGAGGTCAACCATACCTATATCTTTAAGCTATTAGTTTATTCCTTATTCATCAAAAGGTTATCCAGCAAACAAGTGTGCAGGCAAGGAACAGGCACCAAACACCTTCCATTCGAAACCCAAGTCCTCATATATGACAAGAAGGTAATGGTTTGGTTTCTGGTGCCATGTTTTTCTTCAGCTCTGTCAATTTTCTGTGGCTTTTAACTCCTGAGAGCTTTATGGCCCACAGGGCTCATATTACTTCACTGACGGCTGTTTGGGGCAGCTAATGTAGTTAGGAAGGAAAGGATTCATGTATCGTATGAGAGCTTTTATTATTTGCATGATACAAATAGTTAAGGAAAAACAGAGTGGCAGAAAGGTGTCTGGTTTTCATAATCGAGGCATGCATGAAAACACATATTTTTCAGAAATGCAAGTCATTAAGCGGACAGTTGATTATAAGTGTTTTTTAGTGTAGGTTTTAGTTTCTGCACTGGTGGTGATTGTTAATTGAATAATTTTGAGATGCCTGGCTGCGCCAGACATAACAGGTTTGGCACATCATTTTCTGTCATTGCTTACTCACTCTCATGTTGTTCCAAACCCATATGCTGTTGTTTTTCAATGACATTAACAAATCTAAAACTATAATCTTTAAAGATCTCCAAAATGTGACTTTTCAAAAATGTATAGGTTTTGCTTATTTTCGACAAGAATTTTTTAACTTAAAAGCACAATAATATTTATGTTTCCCTATACTTATATATGTTTCAATATTTATTGATAGGTAAGATATTGTGTTACACTAAATGACAATGTAACATTATTTAAAAAAATTTTTTTTTCAAAATAAAAAATTCTACAAAAGTAGACATTTCAATTTAATGTGCTTTCTATGGACATAAAATCCCTTTTGTACCTTCAACTTGATGCAGACATCTTAACTTCTTTATCCCATGTATATTTGACGTCATCAAGCAATAAAACACACAATCTATATGTGTGTTACCTGAACATCATGTTGTGTAAGTAACAACTGTAAGGCAAGAATAAAGTCAAAGAGAGATCAGAAATGATGCTGGGTGAACATTTTTCCTTTTATCCATTTTGTAAATGGCTATGCCACCTTCAGTTTTAATGCACGTTACACATGTTGCTTTGTATCGAATAAGCGGCAAGACAAGACCTCAACCTTATAATTATGGCATTACGTTTTCACCGTCATGGTAATTAATCACTCAACGGGTAATTGAGCGAGGGCAGACATTGTCTGGATGTCTTCCGTGTTTGGCATTCTTAAGGGACTCTTTGAATAGTGCATAATATTTATGGGCTCTTAGAAATGTTCTTTGGTTATAAATTTGCTTGAGACGTTGATTCAGGTAGCAGGCATCCCAAATATGAACTATAGTGTGATGTTCAATGACTTCTAATTTGACACTGCTTGACTTGTGAAGCTTATTTTCAAGGTCATGGGTTCGACTTCCATGATTCTGATAAAATCCTTCATCTGCCACACGCCTGAAAGTGCTTGAAGAGTCATGTGTAAGTCATGGATGTATTTCCAGGATGTGGCATTTGTGTACAATTTCTGTGCATTTTAGAGCTCTGGAAGTCTCATGGATAATGGTCTTTACCCATTTACAAAGATGGAACTGCAAGGGCTAATGTAACAGTCTATGCACCAAAAGTCCATTTCCGGTCACTTACACCAACATCAGCAGTAAAGTCAATTATTGTTCTGTAAGGTATTTTCAAATTTTCAAATTTACCTTACATTTTTATCTTCCCCATTTAAAAATTGTAATTGCTAGACGTTATGAATACCTTCATTCAAATGAGAAATGCAACCCACAAAGAGAATACTATCTGTAAAATTTACATTATTGCTCTACATGAGTGATTGTACTGTAGTTGTAGTGTCTCTCAAAACCACAGCTTTTGTCCACTTCTCATAGGTTCTCTGTGGGTGGGTTACATGGGCTGAAGTGATTTATTATTGAAAACTGTATTGTGAGGCCCAGTAAGTAAAATCAAGGTAAAAAGCTTTAGAATGTGTGTGATGAACACCTTTATAAGTATACAATGTGATATATGACCTCCTGCATCTTTGTCATACATGCTATGAAAACCTTAAGACTGAAAGGCCTTAAGTGTTACATCCTGTTATTATAAGCATTACATATCTTGCCAAGCTTGATTAAGTTATGTATGTAATGTGCAACGGGTAGAGTTCCACTATGTTGTTTTCAAGAGTGGTTTTAACATGGTAATGACTTTATTAATTTATATATCACTGGATAGTATAAACAAGTCTCCCCTGTGTTTATGTCGATCAAACATTTGTCCAAGCTGTGCATTTTAGTTGGGTAAACTCACAAAGTCGACTCATGTTATGTTCAATGTAATACAGCAATTATATCATGTTTAACCTAATAGTGAATATTTATTTAAGACTTTATTTAAGACTTTCCAGAGAAAAGTGACGTGACATACTAGTAGTAGTGCCCCATACTCAGAATTTGTGCTCTGCATCCAATCGAAAGTGGTGCATACACACTCGACAGTGAACCCACACACCAACCGTGAACAAACAAACCAGAACACACACCTGGAGCAGTTGGCGGTTCGGTGCCTTGCTCAAGGGCACCTAAGTCATGATATTGCCAGCCCGAGACTTTAACCCACAACCTTATGTTTAGGAGTCAAACTCTCCAACCACAAGGACATGACTTCCCCCATAGTTCTCAAAGTAGTCAATTCTTCATCACTTGTCTCTCATCCAAAAGCAGCTTCTTCTTACATGCTATTACAAGAAGACAATGTGCTTTATTTGGTTCATACATTTGCAATTTGCTCTCAGTGTTGTTTTGCTCCAAAAAATGAGCATTCACAAGCAATCACACAAATACTGAATTAATTCAGTTGAAAACTTACCGTACAAACACTGTTCATTGATGGAGCAGGCGGTCTATTGAGCCGTCTCTCTAGAGGAAAACTTGGCACATTAGATTATGGCCGTCTGGCTTGGATCTCAAACAAAAGTATGCTGACTTCATTTATCCCTCGTGTACGGCTTGCTATTGCTTTTCTTTCTTAAAGCTTGCTTTTTCAGCTTAGCATAGTTTTAGGAATACAAAGCACAAGAGAGAATGTTAATCTTTTCATTCAAAGCTAGAATAATTTAATGGTTCACCTGGCACATTACAGCGAAGTAGAGTGCCTATTTATAGTCCTAGTCATCTTAAGTAAGCAGGAAAGGATTTTGGGGTTCGTTTACCCAAAAACACTTACACTTTCCGTTGTTTTCTTTGTGGGAGCTCAATAGGAGAACATCTTATTGGGATGGAACATTTTATCATGTTTAATGTGTCATTTAGCATTAGTTGTCCTGTGGGTTTTTTATATTTTTATGATCTTTTTAGTGAATATTCAATGTGTGTTTATATGTTTATATTAAGAGTGATGGATAGAAGGGGCTTCGATTATTATGGGAACTTAATTTTAAAACAACAAGGTTAATACGGTACGGGTGGAATGTAGAAGCTGCTTTATGTGTGGATAAATGTCTTAATGACATGCAACAAATTGTGAAGTGAGCTTGAGGCTGCTGTAGCCAACAGCTTGGAGGAGAGACAGACCAAAATTACAGATATCACAGATATACGCAATTGTAAAGGACTATGTAATGGTTTTACACAGAACTTAGAAGGAATTTTTTCGTACTTTTAAGATTGATGTTAAAGTTCCAACAAAGATGTTGATCGGGAAGTAATGTTGAACCGGAGCGATTGTTTAAATTGAATTATTCACGAACACATCATCGGTGTAATGGTAACATTTTGCTGACATGATAGCTGAACATCTTAGCAGTGGTCTATGCAGCATTGTTATATATATATTGAATAATTGATTCACAATAAACAAGACACATCTACTCTGTTGATCAATAGAATCACTGCGGAACCCTCACCATAAAAGGCTTTGCCATCGCATTTTAGCAAAAACAAAATTTCAATTTTATAAAAACTCGTAACAAACTTTATTTTGTTCCTCAAAGAAAACAAACTCAAATTCATATTTAAACCTGGCAATACTAATATATTATGTACTGTACGTAATTCAGCGATTATATGATGGCCTGTTTTTTATCACTTTCATGTGTCCTCTCGCACTCATTGCTGTTGCTTGTAATTCCTGTAGTTTCTCTACGTTTAAAGTCAACAGAAACCAGACTGAAGTACACACAATACATGCAGAGATGTAGCAGTTATAATTTTTGGTGGTCGAGATACTTTTTGCATTTACACTAGTGTTAATATTACCAAGAACTTGTGTTGAAAACAAATGGATTAGATGGAGTTGAAGTTGCTAAACAGACGGGTTGTTATGAACGTTTCTCAATCAGACTCTTCTCAGGAACATTATATCACTTGACACACATTATCTGAATCTTTTTATCACAGTTTATTGGGACTGCACTTTATGATTTAGTTTTGATTGATTCAATTTAAAATGTGTAGACTAGATGACTACATATTTAAAGATGACAGTAATCATGCATCCATATGGCACACTCAACAAGAACTGTGTAAAGATTATTCCAAATGTTTCTCCTTTAGTGGTTCGTGAAAAATAAAACAACAATTTAAACAACATGGTTTGTAAGTTAATATGAATATATTTTCTTGGTAAACTATCCCTTGACAGTCTAAAATATCAGCCTTTGGAAGCAGATCGATGAATTATTCTGATTTCACAGTAGTCTTTATGTACAGTTTACAACTCCTGGGAGAATGCATGTAAACATAAATAAAATAGATTACATCGCTCTGGGAGCTCTGTCCCGTCGCCTGTGCTTGCACTGTATCTCTCCCAGCATGACAACATGTCTCCCACAGTGCCGAGCTGGCGTGACATGGTTGTCATGACAACCCCCTCTCCTCTTTCTTCTTTTCTGCCATTATTTTCATCTGCACTAACCCTGATCCTTCTCTTTCACTTAAGTTTGTAATATATTCAAATAATATCAGTCCCTTGCAGAAAACTTAGTCATGTTACAGGACTTCCCTGTCCTCTGTTTCAGTGTCTGTCTGTGAGTTAAGTCATCTGTGCTTCTGTTATCTTGAGATAAAAGCTCACCTGCTGGTTTGCATTGAAGTCCGCATCCTCTGTGATTGTTTGAGATAATGGAAATATGCTTGCACACAGCAGGATTAAAATACCTGTGTTCAACTTTAATGCATCTCATTTGGAAAACTCTGTGGGGCTGTGTGTTTGTTTGAGCTAATTAAATAATTGATTCTAGAAATGATGTTCATTGATGCAGAAGTATTTGTGAATGACATTTTCATTGTCATTTCAAACCTCTATGACATCCTTTAATCTGCCTTACACCAAAGAAGATACTTTGAAAAATGACGACAACTGAACAGCAGTGGAACCAATACACTTACACTGAGATTTATGCATTTGGCAGATGCTTTTGTCCAAGCCATTTGCATTATACTTTACATTTGATTTTGAGTATGTGCAGTCACAAAGCAATTACATTTCAGATGTGTGGGAGGATATACATACATTTATCTGCGTTTGTATAATTAAAACAATAAGCCATTGGTAGATACATATCGGTGTGCTTTGTGAAGCAAATCATCTTCCAAAATGTCAACATTAGTTGCGAGAAAGCTTGCTGAGAAAATATTCATTAAAAATGCATTACGCTCCAATAGATGTTTTGAAAACTATTCGTATTTCGTGTCCTCTTTAATTACATGTACATTTATCTCTTTCAGATAATTGCCTTTGTCTCCCTATTTTTCATCTTGGTGTCCATTACCAACTTCTGCTTGGAGACCCACGAGGCCTTTAATGATATTTACAATAACACGTATACGGTTTTAAAAGGCAACCAAACTGAGACCATCATCACCCGGGAGGTGGCGACCAATCCGGTGCTCACACTGGTGGAGGGAATCTGTGTGGTGTGGTTTACCTTCGAGTTCCTAGTCCGTATCATATGTTCCCCGAACAAGATTCTGTTCATAAAGAACATGCTAAACATTATCGACTTTGTCGCCATCCTGCCGTTTTATCTGGAGATGAGTTTGAGCGGCCTCTCCTCTAAAGCCGCCAAGGATGTCCTTGGCTTTCTTCGCGTTGTCCGTTTTGTCCGCATTCTACGGATTTTCAAGCTTACCAGACACTTTGTGGGTCTCAGGGTTCTCGGCCACACTTTGAGGGCCAGCGTCAATGAGTTTTGCCTTCTTATCATCTTTCTCGCCCTGGGGGTCCTTATTTTTGCCACAATGATCTACTACGCCGAACGGATCGGTGCAGATCCCAATGACCCTAGTGGCAGCAACCACACCCATTTCAAGAACATTCCCATCAGCTTCTGGTGGGCGGTAGTCACCATGACGACACTGGGTTATGGAGACATGTATCCTCAGACATGGCTGGGCATGATGGTCGGCGCGTTGTGTGCGCTAGCGGGCGTGCTAACCATTGCCATGCCAGTCCCTGTTATCGTTAACAATTTTGGGATGTACTACTCCCTGGCCATGGCCAAGCAGAAGCTGCCGAAAAAGAAAAAGAAGCACAACCCGAATCGAGACACGGTGATGGACTCGGGGTCTTTTGGAAAGTCAGAAAGCAACTCTCCAAGGAATAGCACACAGAGTGACACTTGCCCACTTGCCGCTGAGGAGAACATCGGCAGAAACCGTTCAGGTAGATGTTAAAAGATATTATTCATGTGTAATTGAAATGATAAAGAAACCCAATTGACATTTTTCTTATATCATCAGATTCAAAGCAGAATGGCGATGCTAACGTGACTATTTCAGAAGGGGAGGCATGCAGCCTGACCCAGCCCCTCTCACCGGGTGAGAGGTGGACCATCAGATGCTCTCGCAAAAGGGACAAGACCATGAAAGAGGCAACTTGCTTCCTGCTGACGTCTGGAGACTTTTCCTGCAGAGCTGAACCCTCTATACACACAGGTAAACTATAGATTTGTTCATGTTTTCATATTTCTTTTTGTGGTCAGCAATGCATATCCCAAGGAAGCCGATGGCAACTGTGGCAAGTGAAAACAGATTCAATTATTCAAATATTTTTATGAAAGAGATATGCATGTACACAAGCATGAATATCATGAGGCATAAATAGATGAAATTCAGCCTTTAATATTATAATCATGTTG
This sequence comes from Triplophysa yarkandensis, assembly GCA_033220385.1. Taxonomy (NCBI): domain Eukaryota; kingdom Metazoa; phylum Chordata; class Actinopteri; order Cypriniformes; family Nemacheilidae; genus Triplophysa; species Triplophysa yarkandensis. Next base: position 16,487,695 of record CM065656.1, read on the forward strand.
ACATTTGATATACAGTCAGTCGCTCATTGTCTCAAATAATCCTTGAATCCATCTCTTATCCATCTCTTAATTATTGTGGTTGACGGAACATTATCCTGCTAATAATGTGGAATTTACAACATAAAATAAGAATAAAATTTTGTTGAATAATAAAGAATCCTTGGACAAGATGCATGAAATTACTAAAGCTATGTAAGAAACTTGGTCAACATCAGTAGACCAAGTGGCACTAGACGCTATACAAAGCATTCAAAAACCCGACATCTTTCATTACTGGATGCTGTCAAGTCAGACTTCATTTCTTGCATGACTGACTCGCACCTCGGCCCCCAAATTCCCCAAAGCTCTGACAGGTTGCTGGCAGTCTATTTCTGGAGATAATCGCTTGATCACGGGCTGTATGAACAACAAACATCCTACATTTTACATTCTCCATCTCCGGACGGAGAAACAAGAGAAGCTCTTTGATCAATGCTGCTGATGGAAAACCAGCTTCTCAACACTTGGTATTGATGGGAGACAGCTGATTTGTTGGAAATCGTTACTAGGAATCCTTAAGGAGACAATGGAGCAGAAAACTTAGGAAGTCTGAATTTATTACATTATTTATTACATTAATTATAATGTATGCATATCTAGACACAGTTATTTACAAATAAATTGTTACAAAAATAATATAATGTGATTTCCGGATTTATAGATTATATAGATTATAGATTATCTCTCACAGTTGAAATGCACCTATGCTGAAAATTCTAGACCCTCCACGATTTCTAAATAGGAGAACTTGCAAAATCACGTGGTGATCAAATACCTCTCTGTATTAATATATTACGTTTTTATCTTTTTAAAGTCTGATGTCAAATTTATAAAGCAAGAACTCATAAAGCATAATAAAGAATTATGAATTTTGACTAGTTATTATTCTAAATTTATTTATTTTACTTATTTTTATTTATTTTACTTCTCTACAAACAAAGGTCAGTAAAACAGTTCAGACACTCTGGAACGGTTGATTTGGCGTGATTTTTACGCCCTGATGTGGAGACAGATGCACTCTGGGAATCAATGAAGGGCAGAGAAACAATGACGGCAGGAGCTGTGGCCCTGTCAGAAAATGAGCAGTAATTATGGCCAATAATTCCCTCACGAGACATGGCAAAGATGCCGCATTCCGTGCAAATGTCAGTGCTGATGTTAAAAATAACAATGTGAAAGAGATCTGTAGCCAACAGAGTCATGGCATTTCTTCTATTTATTTGCTGGGAAATAACACGATGCAGTACCTTTCAGACACATAAGAAGGTAAAGCAAACCACAGGGTTTGAAAGAAAGCCCTGTTTTATCTCATCTAATCAATTTAAGCTTCTGTAGTGGTTAGCTGTAAACAGATTAGCCGAGTGAATCGCTCCTCAATATATTTCGTTAGTCCTGATGTCAACACTTGTTCAACCAATAAGGGCTGAAGACTTAAATGAAACAACAAAACAACAATAAAGCGTTTTTTTTCATATTGCTGTTCAAGCTATTTGGGACCTTGTTTTTAGAAGTGTAAAATAACAGTATTTTCGTATTATTTATCCAAACATCCATATAAAAAAATTGACAAACACATTAATTATTTGAAGAAGAAATGCATGAATATTCTTTTTCAGTGTATAACAAAAATTAACATAAACTTAAAAAAGTTTTAGGTTTAAGCATAAATCACACTAACGGTATTTAGATTGATGCTTAAAAATAAGAATATTAAATCAATGAATCTTGAATCTTGATCACTTTTTACGCATTTCTTCTTCAAATAAATAATTTGTTTGTAAAATGTATATTATAAAATGTAAATGCGGATTATAACCCAAGAAATATTTTTTCTGTGTGTATACATGTACACATATCATCATTATCTATTTGACAGCATTACAAATATATTTTTTCTATTGTTTGCTTTTTTATTATTTATTGTGTGCTTTGTGTACTTCCAAAAATACCTAACTTTGTTATGTTCTTTATGTTTGTTCTAAAGTGTATTTTCATTAAAGATACTTTGCAATAATTCAAAATTGCTTAGAATAAATCTTTAAAACAATAAATTCATAGAGTGTAAAGGAAAAAAGAATCCCCAAGTTTTCCAAACCTGTATACATTTGTTTGTTCTGTTAAACATAAAGAAAGGTATTTGGAAGAATGTTAGCAACTGAGATTTCTATGACCCAATTGACTACCATTGTAAAAAAGATTTTAAGTTAACGTATTCCCAGAATTGTCAGCTTTTCTAAAGTCTGAAAAATAGCTCCTTTGCATTTAACAGAACATCTTTTCTACTAACTTTTCTATTGTGTTAGTTAATGATGAACACTCAGGTGCCAACCTTTTGCAAACAAAACAAATAAATGTTTAAAGGTCAACAACTTGAGGGTTTGTATTTCATGACAAAATTTAAATTTTTTCCTTTCATTTTGTCACTGATACACATTATGTATATACAATACAGCTGTCCTGATGAGTCCCAAATGACAACTCCACTTTAATGCTGCTAATAGGTTTCCATTTGCAACACAGGCTCCTCCACAGCATCCCCAGAGTCTCCACATTCATTATAGTGCCTCTTACGGTGGCAAGGTTTCTTGTTTTAATCAGACAGGAATTTTATCTCTGTGGACATTGTATATTCATTTATTAGTATGCATTTCACCTCTCTGTGTTGTCTCTGTGTGTCTTTGTTTCAGAAAGCTGCAAAGATGCACTCACATCCCCTGCAAACTACACTCAAGCAGAAGTCACCACATTGACCTGAAGGGGTTTGGGATCCCAAATGGACTTTCGCTTAGTCACCAACAGGCATCTCCCATGTCAGTCGATACGGTGATGTGTTGACTAGTAGAATGCGTGATACTGCTAGTCAGTTTTATGCACACCTGTCTGTATTCAAGTCAATTTCCATGGCAGAGCTTTAAATACCTTGGGTCAAAATGTAACATTATTGCACTTTAAATATGGGGTGCATCAAATCTATCGAGTATTACCTGGAAGATGTTGTAAAATTCTTGACATCATTGTCAAAACTCCCAATGACAATAGTTGTTTCCCCATAAGCTCTGTGGTCATCTAAATGCTAGTTTACCTTATGAAGATCAATGTCAATGATCAACTTTAGCTGGTCTATACTTTTAAAATGTGGCTTCTGTCCTATAAAATCCCCTTAGAATGAGAATTAACATTCCAGCACCAACTTGCAAATCATAGCAATGGTTTTGATTCAAACTTAAAATGATGGCTTGACTAGAAATACAAATGATGTCATCATGTACCTCGAGTTTTATGTCTTTTTCCCTAATCATATTTGGAACAATGTTTGCATCCAAACAGTTCTGGGGCACCATTGACTATTACAATAGGAACGAGAACTTCTGTGGCAGTCAGTGGGGCCCTAGAACACTTTGGCTTCCCACATTCTTCAAAATATCTTTTCTGAACAAAAAATGTATACAGAAATTAAGATGACATAACTGTAAATGTTCTACTTCAACTTCTTTTATTTAACAGGAAATTTGACGTTGTGCAAACTGTGCTTGTTATGTCATGTCATGAGGTTGTCAGTGCTATTAATTATTTTTTCTCTCAGTAAGTCAGCAATATTAACAATTATACACAAACATTTGTTAACAATGTCTAATAATGTGCAATATCACATTGAATCTGTTCTTTAACAAACTATGTGACAAAATCAAGTGAACCATATCTGTTTAGCTGTTGATAAATGTAATGTGAAATGTTTCTGTGTTGAATAGGTCAAGATCATTTCATCTACTTACGATAACGGGAGGACTGACTTAATTTGGTAAAGAAGTAAAGGCGGGGCTGTGTCTGTACAGTGTTATACAAAAGGCCACAGACCAATAAACATTACTGAAATGACCCATTTGTCATTTAAGCAAGAACCCTTGAAAATAATCTTCATCCAAACCCTTGAATATCAGTTCATCCAAAAATGAGAATTCTTTAAAGGATGACTCACCAAATTGTCCACAAAGAAATATATTTAGAAGAATGTTAGCCATTGATTGTCTGGGGCATAATTGATTGGTTTTACAGAAATATTTGTTTTCCTAATTCCTTCAAAAGATTTTCTTTTTAGTTAATGTTCTTTCCTACTGTGGTAGTCAGTGATCTTAGTTGTTAACATTCTGCCAAATATCTTTCTTTGTGTCTAGCCGGGCAAATACACTGTACAGGTTTGAACAACTTGAGGGTGAGTTTTTCATATATTCATTTTTGGGTTGCAACTTTTCTTTTAGTAACGTTAACACCAAAGCAAAAAAGGAACAGGAATGAAATTTTCCATAGAGCAGCTTTATTGAAAGAGTTGCAGCTGCAGGCTTTTTCAAACCATAATTTTCCGAATCTCGACTTACACGAAGTCGTACTCCTTTCAAATCATCAGCTATTGATATTCATAGCAACACTGGTTGAGATGGGACCAAACTTAGAAGTTTTCTGTACTGCAGTGTTTGTTTACTGTACAATTTATCCTTAAGTTCAGTGCGTACACATATGTCCAAGTTGTGCCTGCTGTCTTGTAATACTAATATTTATAACATCAAGAACCATACAAAACATGTGTTCTCAGAGAGGCTTGTATTGGTAAGATGTCAAGTGTTTTAGCACACGTGTGTATGTGTGTGTCTGTGTGTGCGTGCGTGCGTGCGTGCGTGCGTGCGTGTGTGTGTGCGTGCGTGCATGCTTGCGTGTGTGACTTTTTTTGCCATAGTTGCCTTATGTTTCATAATAACAGAAAGTGCAACACATCTTAATTAGAACAGAAAATAAAAAGAAAATGTAAAGAACAGTTTTACTATATGTAGCAGAGTTTCACAATGGGGCAAGGCGTTGCATTTTGTGTGTACTTATACAGTTTCCATAATGGTTCTTTGTTGTCTGCTACAAGCCGGTTATCGTGTGTACAGTAACTTTGTGTTTTTCAGGGATGCGTACTAGAAAGAGGCTCTTATTAATAGATTATATGGTACAGCACTGTAACTCTTTTCAATGAAATTGTGTTATATGTCTAAAGAAACCGTTTGTATACCGTATTACGTAGGCAGGTGTGTTCATGCATTTCTGGAGGAGTACAAATAAATCTAAAAATGATATTAAAGTTGACTGTGTTTTATTTTATGGTGACCTCTTTGTAAAGTGGTGCCCGGTAGAGATCTTGGGTGCAGTTGTAGATTTTCTGTTAAGAGTCAAGAGCCTGTATGGAAGAATTGAGCGTGTGCTGGCTCCAGTTTTAAACAGAGCGAAATACACATCCATCTCCATGACGACAGTGAGAGATAAGCCCCATTAATTATTGTGTAGCTCTTCCTTTCTCCCCTTTTCTCTCCTTGTTTATCCACTCACTTATGCGTTCGTATTATTTGCTACATTTCAGAGAAATAACAAACTCATAAAATTTTTATTAAAACAAAGGGAACTAAAGGAGCTATGTGAATTATAATGAAAATGTAAAATAAATCCGTTTTATTTAATCATCTTAAGTGTAGTCCCCTTTGACTATTTTGGTTGTTGTTGAGCAGCTTGTCAAAAGGCAGGGTAGGCCTTTTGAAGAGATATTTTTGTGATGTTTTTGAAAGTCTCTTACCATCCGTATAGCAACCAATTAGTTAAATAAAACATTTGTTTAAGTATAATTATGTATCTTCTGGCATTAAGTTAAAAAAAAAAACATTGGACCAATGATTGCTCTTGGTCCAAGGCCATCCATGTTGTAGTGTTTCGGAGGGGGATGGCATTGGATGGTGATTGGCGAGAGAGAGGGATTGTATGATTGCTATGTTAGTCGACAAATGTTAGCATTTTCCAAATCATCTACTCTGCTTTTTAGGTCTCACCCTAAAATACTTTTTTTTAAAGAATTTCAAGATGTAATATTTAGTAAAAGACACTTGTTCACAGACATGTATGTTTTGTCAAGAAAAAAACAATGTTTGTTAAGGTATATTTTTGTCAATTGAACTAATTTTAGACATTTAGGCATACAACTGTGAATCGAAAGTTGTATTTAATTGGCAAGTTATCACTAATGTATTATTATATGTTTATTTATGTGCTTCAATAAACAAACATCACAAAAGGTGAGAAACATTTTTCTCAAGTGTTCTAAAACTTAAAACCGTTGATTGGTATTTTGCAAACTCGATTCTTGCCAGAGGGAATCTTTAAGGGAACACCAGTAAAATGAAGTTTTGGATAGTGTCTGGCGTTCATTTAAAAACATTCATTCCATGAAGATCTCTACCACAACTTTTACATGAAAATGATCCCTGTCCTGCCTAAATTATATATTTCCTGGGTTTTTAAATCAGTTTCCATTTTCCCTGACTTGACAGTGATGTATTACTTATATTTTCTTCTTTAGTGGTTGGATTTTATCCCATTAAAGCCATACACTGGAAAGGGTTTTTGATAGCTGTCCCCTGACATGGTAGAGTTAAAGATGGAAATGTGCTCCTTACTTCAAGCACTGTGGTTTCTTTTACACCAAAAGACTTTTCAGTCACATTCATATAGAGAGCACAGACTGCCTATTTTCTGCAGAAACCATTTACTGACAGAAGTACCAGCAGCACAGGAAGTCCGTAATCGACTTAATAGTCACTATGCAAAATACTTTCTGTGCACACACTGTGTCTGGAAAGAATGACAAACACCATTCAAGCATAGAAAATGATTGTAACACACTGAATATTTTCTGTCATAAATATTTTGTCCAATTAATTCAATTGTATTTCTCTCTTTTGTTGTAATTTCTTGCCCAATAAATCAGGTTTCCATGGCAATGTCGAGCACAGTAACCATGGAGAGCTGCTCATCCACCACTTCAGCCGGGTCGTAGAAGTGGCCGGCTGAAAAAAACGACAAAAGGGGAATGCGTAAGTGGCCATTTGGTTTCTGGCTTTAGATAACCGCCATGTTTTTTCTCGATGGAGCATTTGGTTCCCTGGCAACAAATGTTTATTTTTGAGGCCAACAGATGTGATCGACTTTCTCTTCCAAGGTCTTGGGACCCATGGAGAGGTTCAATCCCTAAATAAACATCCTTGAAAGCAATACATTATTGTTGTAGCAGATTACCGTAGAATGAGGAATTTGCTTTTCCAAGTTTCCTACAGTAAATCCTCTGGCTAAATTGATCTTAAAGTCATGATGAAGAACCTGCTTGAAGTGATAGTTCACCAAAAAGTTCACTCTCACGTCACTCCAAATTTGTATGTATTGACCTACTACTGTGTGTCTTGGAGATAAAGATATAAAATTGCAATTCGACATGCAGCACCCAAGAATTTTGATTTTTTTGAACAGTTTTAAACATTAATCCATTATTGTACTGCTCTTGTTAATGCACACTAACACATTGATTGACGCTCATCCACTTTCACCCCTGTAATAAAAAAAGTGCCTTGATGCGGTTGTCATGGTAACGGTGCTCCTTGGCGTCTTCTTTTCCTGTTTCCGTTCATCATCTTTCTAGCACTGGAAATTGCGAGACAGGTTTTGGGTCATTATCCCTTCAAGTCAAGCTGTCTGGAAAGGTCTCGCTAATGGCTCATTTGTCTTCTCTGCTCTCCTCTCTCGCTTTAGGCTCGTCTGATGTTTCTTTGGCAATTTTGAAACGGTGCAGCACTCTCTGATTGTGTCTGTTATTCTTACAGCTTTAACTTTCTGGTGTTTATTTGACCACATATTAATATCTTCAATAATGCTGTCGGTAAATCTGAGCTTTATGACATTCCTGACATCCTAAAAAATGAGTGTGTGAGTAAGGGGATATACAGCATTTCAATGAGTGAGTGAGGAGACATGAAGCCAAGTATGGTGACTCATACTCAAAATTCCTGCTCTGCATTTAACTAATTCAGAGGACACACACAAACTGTAAACTCCCGGCGAGCAGTTGGTGGATTGGTGCCTTGCTCAAGGGCACCTAAGTCATGGTATTGCTGGCCCGAGACTTGAACCCACAACCCTAGGCTTAGGAGTCAAACTCTCTAACCACTAGCCCATGACTTCCCCCATGGGGATTGTGAGATTTTATAAATTTGTAATCTCTTTAATGTCTATAACTTAAAAACTAATATTGAAGAAATCTCATATCTGACTTTTTTAGATCATACTGTAATGTTTATTTAAGTTTTACATTAATATTACACAGGAAATAGTTAACAGGGAATAACCAATACAAAACCAGTGAAAAGTTTTGGAACTCTTACTCACTTATGCATTTATAATGTTGCACATCTTAAAATAATAATAATTAACCAATGAAAAAAAAGAGTCTTTGGGAATTATGTTATAACTTAAATTAAAAAGAGATATATAATCATATTCAGTGTAGTCACCTTTTGAAAAGAATTAGCAGAAATATTGTTGTATTATTTTATTAAGGTGCCTCATAAGATCAAATGCTGAGATTCTTTTTATTTTTTTAAAGGAGTCGCCATCTGCACTTTTATTGACTGTTCTTTCTTTAATATTCAGTCAAAGTCATCTATTTAAAAATAATTTTTATTATTTTAAACTAACTTCAGACATTAAGGCATACACCTTCAGATCAAAAGTATTTTTTAATAAGAAACATTTCACTAATGTGTCTTAAAACTGAGCAGTAATGTGCAAATATTTGCAAGTATTGTTCTAAATACATGAAAAACTAAAACCCTTTTTTTAACCGGAACTTATGCGATAATGTTATTGGTTAAGTCGAACCTTGTGATCAACCCTCAGCTTAAGACACATTTACACATCAAGAGGAGATAAGCAAAATAACAAAAGAGAATCTATGATAAACACAACATACTAAATTCCTCTAATGGTAAGTTTATTAGGCTACATGAATGTTTTTAAAACATACGAGACCAATCGGAATTGAAATCGCACCTCATACTTAAAAAAATCAATTTCCTGAAGACAAAATTATTTGAAATTATATTTTAACATGAATAAGAGTTTGTCTTTTCCTCTACCATCAGATATGTAAGCACATAAGGCCTAACACACTGTTTGATTGACGCTGTAAGAGGACTGAGCTTTTATCTGTTGTAGGCTTGTGTGCAATTAAAAGGCTTTTATCACCAGTAAGTGTATAGGCATGAAGCTGTTAGTATTTGACCATCTGACATTCAACATCACTTACACGGGCGTGAACTGAGTTTGAATGTCAGGAAAAACAAAGAAGCCATTACTGTGAATTTCAGATGCCCACTCTTATTAATGAAGGTTTCAAAGCATTAATATTTATATTGTTTGGAAAATGGTACACGTTAACTTTCCAATAGAAATCTTTTTCTGAGTTTATTGTGATGAAACTAAATTAAATCTAATTCTAAATAAATTCTAAATAACGGTTTGGTATGCCCAAATAGATTCATGTTCAAGAGCTGAGATAAAAAGCAGCTTCCATTATCTTTTTTCAATACTTAATTTAGTGAAGTTTTAGACCCATTAACCTGGATCAGTCTGGAACATTCTTCAGTTTTAAATTCTTCATTATTCACCCTCATGTTATTGCAAACCTTTGTGACTTCTCTGCAGAACTAAAAAAAATACATAGAGAGATTTTTGGCAGGGGTTTAAAGGCTTTAATGTACATACAGTAGTACACATTCCCCTTCAGTACTTAATGTCAGGATAAAGCATATAGACTTTATATAAGACTACATTCATCTTCTTTAATTAGTAAGTGTTCTGGATTTTTGCGACATACAGTATCCACATTTTATCTAAATGTCTTTATTGAGTTTTGCCATTGTGTAGAAAATAAACAAAGTTAAAATGAGATTTTGAATATTGACTTAAGATGTCAGAGTTTTACTTCCCACTTTGACGATATATTTTATTCCTGAGTAACTGGTTTTAGATGTGTTGTTCCTCTCATCCAAACACTCCCTGTCAAAGGTTTGCAAAGACCTACTCACTTATGCATTCGTATTTTTTAAATTTTATAAATTGAATAAACACATCCAAATTATAAAATTAAAAACAAGAACTATGGAAATTGTTATAACTAAAAAAACTTAAAATAATCTATCATTTTCAGTGTATTCACCTTTTGACTAGAATAGACAGAAATGCATACCTGTCATTTTTATTAAATGTTTATTAAATGTATATTTTGTCATAAAAAATCACATCTAAGCTTAATTAATTTTTTGTCGCAAACTAATTTCAGACATTAAAGCACACAGCTTTTGATCAAATCTTTATAAAAAATAATGAAAACCATTCGTCTTAAATGGTTTTCCCAAAACTTTTGACTGGTAGCGTAACCTTGATGTATTTTGTAGATAAATGCTCTGGCTTTTCTTGCTTTTCCTTCTAAACAAAGTTTTAAGACTAAGTATGAATGTGTTAAGAAGCACATGTGAATAAGAAGGAGATTTGATACAGAATGTACATCTCCGTTTCTTTGCAATTGTTCCAGACATTTTAAACAGAGAAAAACAGGATACACTCTTCTGTATGCAGTGCAAACACAGGATATGTGATTCTCTTAAGATATCTAAGACTAAAATACATCCAAACATCTGCAAACGATGCAAAGACTTGGAAGGTTTTCTTTCTTCCTTGTAAGTCGTGTTACAGTTGTATTAAAGGAGTTGCTAGTTGAACGTTCTTTGACATAGACGTCATTTTAGTTTAAATCTTCACAGCTACAACAGGAACAGACACAGCATATGATAGTGAATTTGTGTTATGTTTTTTTTGTCACTAACTAACACAACATAGTCTCTCTCTGTCTCCTGCTCTGTAAATGTGTGAAAAGAAATGAAGGAGTGTGAAGTGTCTGGAACATCGTTAGCAGCGTTCTTGGCTCTACTTCTTTCCTTTATTGACACAACCCAAAGGCTGAGAAAAACAATAGCCAAGCGGCATCGCATTCCTCTTCCAGATCTCTTATGTGTAAAAAGTCACGCAGCATTTTTGTTACATTTATTTAAAGTGGATTGGAGGGTATGATTTTAATTCAAGTAGACAGCGATGAGAAAAACGGATGCCGTGTCTCAGCCGAGTAAACATGTCCTGATCGACATCCTCTTCTATAATTGAGAATGTCACCTCTGCTTTTGTGAGTGTGGGTGTGAGAAAAGAGAGCAGAAAAAGAAACAGACATTGAGTGTACTACTGTGAAGAAGGCAAAGCCTGTTTACAGGATGTAGATCAAAAGAGAGAGCAGAGAGGAATATGTAAGAGGTCAGTCATGACGCACCCTAAAACAAATACTAACTTCAAACTAAGTGTCTTCCCATGGACTCGTATCCTTTCATACAGATAGCAATCTGTGATATAGGTTAGGGCAGTGGCATAGCTTGGTTTGGGGCGGAAAAAAATCTTTAATAAGGAAAAAACATATAGATCAGTCCACTTCAACTCCAACAACAGTTTTCAAAAACAGCAGGCATTCTTATATTTTCTCTATTCTAGTAAGAAACTGCTGGGAGGGGATTGAATGAATAGCCTTTGCTTACAAGAGACAAAATTAACTTCGGCAAAAAGTGTTGGGCACATGTTCCACCTAATTCCACAAATTATGCCTTTGGGACAGGGTGAGCTAAAAATGGTTTGTTGACTGTTTTAATGTATAGTTTTTTTATCATTCGGTAGGCCTGGGCGGTATGAACCTGTATTCCACTAAAATGCAGAATAAAATGTCACCTTTAAGAGATATTTTCCTTCTGCTGTGTGTAAAATATAGGTGTTGATAAGGGGGCGCTCTGCACGGAGATACTTGACTAAAAAAACATACTAACAAATCAAATATTGACGTGATTCGATGCTTACCCCGAAGAGCAATATATATATATATATATATATGTATAAACATTTACCTGTATATACACTTGTATGTGCTTATTAACGTGAATTAGTTTGTTATTTAGTTATTAGTAGTAGTAACAGAAAATAATGGAGAGAAAAGAAACCAGAGACATGATGTGAACCAACTTTTTATTGTTTGTTTTATAATGGTCCATATTCAATATTCATAACTTTTTCCAAGTGAGTCGGAAATACTGTACAATATCAATGACATTGACTAAGAGACAGTAGAATAGTCCTCGTATACAGCTATCAGTATACTGTGGCTAGTGATCTGAATGTGCTCTTACCCAACAGAATAGGGTTTGACAAAAGTCTAAGAGCATTGCTCTTCTCTAACAGTGAAGCACGCCGATGCTGCTATTCTCAGAGTAACAGCAGACCCTTCTATCCAACATCCAAATAAAGGAAATGCCTGCAAAAATATTGCTTATAAATCTAAGACTAGTACAGCACATAAGTGTAGACTTCATATGGATGCTAATAGTGCACATTTCGACGGTGCTTTTCTTTCTTAATAACCTGAAAATGATTGTTACAGTACTCTGGGGGATGAAAAATACATTTACATTCACATTAAGTACATTTCTTATGATTAAAATAGCACTTCCAGAGTGCAAAAAGTCTATTTTTGACCTCCCTCCTTTGTACTTGTATACGTTCAAGTCAAGAAGTGGAATGCCCCAGCTATGTTTGTGTTACAGGAATCTAGCACTACTAATAATGAATGCACAGAATATAGATGAAACCTAAAAGTGCCTGAACATTTTGACTTTCGACAAAACCGATAAGCAGCAAACAAAAACCTTGCAGATACTAAGGCCAAAGGAGCGTACAGAAGGTGCTGATAATCTATCAAATATAAACTGCTGTCACATTAAAAGCAAGTAAAACTCAGCTCAAGTGCTTTAACAAATGACCTTTGTAGGTCGAGTGAATGAACACAGTAGGTCGAGACGACGACTGGTGAGTCATGTTCACCACGAAACCATAAACTCAGCTGGGGGTGAATTTGAGGAAAGTTAAGGACTCACGACATCAAAATAGCAAAAATAAAACCGCTTTTTTTTTACAGACACACGCACACACCTGATACGACAGACACTACCCCATACACAACACGTACACTATAACACAATGTACAAAATATTCAATTATTCTACGTTTGAACTGTACAACAATATCATACACATCAGTGTTACAAGAATTGACTTGCTTTCCTTTCATAGATTTGTTGATATTAATTTAACAAAATGTACACCAATATTTACAGATATACTATTCAGAATCACATATACATAAATATACAGTATAGCACTTTGCTCACATACATTATGGCCTTCAGCACCTCTTGAAAAGGAAGAGATGCTTGGTGTACATTTTATAAAGTTGCAGTCAACTTAAAAATGGCTTTGCGTCTACACATGGACAAACTGGGATGGAAAGAGGTCTCAGAGTTGCAGTCCTACTTATTAAAATGAAACTAAAAGTGCTAAAGCTGAGATAGACTCTAAATAGATAAACTCCTAATATTTGTGAAACAATCTACAGAACACAAAAAGGGGTCAAAAGGCAACTAAAAATACTTTTTAAAATGAGTAAATTTAATTAAAAAAGTAAATCAGAGTCACTTAAACATTTCAATTAGAAATATTAAGTGTTTTGAAAAGAAATATTTGTTAATTTAATATGTTTATCTTTATTTAAATACATTATACAGCAATACCTGTTAGATTTTAATTTAATTTTGATTTCAAAGTGAAACATAATTTAAATTATTTTTAAAGATTACATTAATCTTTTATTCATTCATATTTATATAATTTTATTTACTAAGCCACTGCATTTTTTTGAAAGTGGTTGGTGCTGATCAGTCTACTACAAAATCTGTTTAAGGAAAACATGTGCATACTTGAGACTTGTGCCATGTATTCTGGATTGTCTACAGTGCTTGGTGATCTAACCGGTGTTGTCTGAACAATATCTGTGAAGGTTAGTGGCAAACATTGCTTTCCATAAATTTAAGTTAACTTAAAAGAATAGTTGTATATTCTTTAGTTCAAACCCTGTGGCTTATGTGCTTATGATCTTAATATACTGTCTTATTACATCCAAACAAATGTCATAGTCAGCAACTTAACTCTGTGCTATTAATGCATGTTTGGGCCATCCCAAATCTTTTGCTGACGGTTGTGCTTTGCTTTGTACTAATGCAGCCCAATTACTATATATATATATATATTTTTTAAAGGACCTGTAAAGGACCTATCGTTGTATGATATTGTATTTACAATAAGGATATGAGACTCATTTCTTACAGTTCTATCAGGTTTTCCAAACGTTTTAGGGGACGGGTCTACCAAGTGGACTGCCACGTCGCCGTTATGCTTTGGTGCAATTATACAATAGTGCCACTACATAGTGCCGACACCAACATGCGCAAGAGAAAAAAGAGTTTGCATCTAATTTTGTTTGCTTCAGCTGGTGAGAGCAGTTTGTGCTTTGACAGTTTATTTGTGCCATGTGTTTGTGCTACAGCACATTACATTGTCATAGTCTTTCATTACAAATATTTGCTGATGAAGCAGACATGTTCAAGCTGCCCAAAGTTAGTGAAATGATTAACATGGTGTTACTGAAACCTTTTATCTGTGGAGATTGTGCCTTCAAATAAATAAATCTTGAATCATTTCCTTTTGAGGGATTTAAAGTTTGCAAGGTTTCTGAGAATGTCATTTCACTTGACAAGTCAATTCAGCATTATCTGTTTATTCTAAGGGTTTTGTTTTGGTTGCACTTTTTAAAATTTCACAAAAAGTAAGGGTGAGAAATATATCTCCCACTTCTCACACATAATATATGTATAAAAACTAAAGGCTAGTGAGGAGACAATATACCCATTTCTACTTGACATTGCTTTGGATAACATTTTTTGTACAAAGTAAATGTAGAACTAGAGTTACATTCTGTGTGATGTGGCAGCTCTGAGACCTCTTTTTAGCAGAAGATAAAGTGCACAAACCCTAAACAGCCACGAGTAAATATATAATTTATCTTTAGATGAGTCTAAGCGATAAAGAGAGGCACCAGCTGCGCTAAGCGGGGGTTGAATGTTCATCTCAGAGAGGTTCACATATCCATACATAGACGTACACTTTCAATATGATGCCGCCGAATAGGTAAGGGCAACCCTGCCTTTAAAGAGCTGCATTTTTATTTAGATTAAACCACATGTTACATTTTAAAACATTTTAAATTCACCCTTTATGTAGACTATAACAAATTATTTAAATTTATATTTTAGCTCATATGGAATTGTACTTGTCAATCGTTGCTTATGTTATTTAAAAAAACAGCATCTTTGTAATTGTTCACTTGTCTTGCATTGTCTATGTATGTCTATGGTAATACAGAGAGGCCAGGAGCACAGAGACACACCTTCAGATCACTGATCAGCGGAAAACACCGGCACCTTGTGAACATCATTTGCTACTGCACAACATATAGACGCACTCCAAACATACTGCAT
The DNA here is from genome assembly GCA_033220385.1 of Triplophysa yarkandensis. NCBI lineage: Eukaryota > Metazoa > Chordata > Actinopteri > Cypriniformes > Nemacheilidae > Triplophysa > Triplophysa yarkandensis. The sequence goes on from CM065656.1 coordinate 16,503,098, forward strand.
GTTAAAATCTGATGCTAATAAAGTCAGTGCTGAGTTCTAACCTCTTTATGTGCTCTATTGGCTGAGTAAAAAGGCATCTACTCCGACATCATATATCTCAAATGTCCTGAATCTTTCCAAGATAGCTTTACAATCCATATCGCTGCGAATGCGGGCTAAAAAGGCTGTAGCTTTTCCATTATTTTCCCCTTTTTGTCATGAAATGGTTGCTAGGGATACCAAAGGGCGCTTATAAGAGCATCTAAGCCTCCCACCAAACCAACACCCACCAACCCAAGGCCTCATTACCATGCATCCGCACTGTTTCCCTGCCACAGGTTCCCCTGGGAAACCGGTCTGTGTCTATTTATACCTCAGCAGCTTTTGTGACAGACGCAAAAGCCGCAAGCGACTGAATGATCAAACTCTTTGCTGTTTTTAACATCAGCGTTTCAATAAAGCACAAATTTCCACTGCTGCTCCCTGGATCCATTTTGATTGTAATAAATACTGTATATCTCTTTCAATGGGAGCACAGTATCAACAAGAGCACACAAGCTTAGCTAAAAAGAGTGTGGTCTAGGTTTATTAGGCAGTGAGCTTTTAACAGCCATGGTTCACTTTTACATTAGGCAGTCTTCACTGTACTCAAAAACAACACGTAAGGAACGACACATTACACAAACCAAGACCGACTAAACTTTGGTTCTTCCACAAAACTGATCCCGCTTTTCTACACAAGTTTAATATACATTGACTTTATAACATCTTTACCCTTTATATGTTTCAAGGTGTCATGTGTTTTTTAAATGGATGCAGTTATTAATCATAAATAAAAAATAATAAAATATATACCCAGAGAGAATTTTGAGACGGTTTTTTGTAAAGTATCTGTTGGACAGCGTTAAACATGCACTTAAAATCCCACTCCATTAGATAATGTTATCGCTTGAAATTAATAGTTGACCACGATAACACATTTTAAATTTCTTCCTGCCTTACAAGGGCTTAAGTGTAACTTCAGATATGATTAGTATATGCAGATACATAAATATGCAAATTAGCCCCGACTACACTGAGTCTAAAACTGAAAGTGTAACTGAAGGCTGACACAGCAGTGCGGCGAAGCTTCATCTCAAATGAATCGCTGCGCTCCAGACATCTCTGATTTCAGATATTATGATGCATAATATCCACATTACATTCGCATGATTACAACCATAAGACAACCAAAATTCTCATATGTATATTTTAATAGTTTAATGCTAGTTTACGGTTCACATACAGCTATGAAGATCTAGCCGCCATCTTTTGGTTCGGAGGTCAGGGGGCCATACTCGAAAATCTGAGTTGTCTGGAACGCGGCATAATTGAAATCTTTGCATATTCCTGCCTCTAACTGTAAATCCACAGGGTCAAATGAGTTGATGTGATTGGCTACAGGGGTATTACCTCATAATGTGGGGCAGTTTCAATTCCCATGTTGTTGGTAAACTTCAGTTTTATGTAGTAAATACTCAGCAATGGTTTACATTTGCACATGGTTCGCCTTAAAAAACACCATGTAAGAATATAAACAACATTAAAACTTTAACATATATTGCAAATCCTGTTAGGTGGGAAAACCTCAAAAAATGTTTTTTTAGTATTACTCTCTCAGGAAATTAGAAAATTCATTTGGAATAATGTTATATACTCCTGTCATTATGCATTCTCCACCAAGCATCAAATTTCCAGACTTATTACAATCCAGTGAATGCTTTTTGTGAACCAATTATTGCAGAGAACAACATAAAGTTGAGGAAAAATGTGCTTGTTAATGTCAACTTGGCTCAAACCGTGCCCCTTATTGCATCCTTAAAACTATCAATCTCTTCTCATCAGTCACATCCGTTTAGTTACAAAAATAAAAAACATAAGTATACCCTGACAATGACACTGTATATATTTGATACTGCGCTGTGACTATGTTCTATTCGTATGAATACATGTCGTCCTCTTGTGGTTGAATGTGGACAAACTGTTGTTGTGCAACTGTTGTGCAAAATCTGTAAACTACAACACTGAACATAGAATTTAGTCACTAACAGAAATCACAGCTATGGATCCGCTTTACTATCAGGTGGCCTGTATTTAACAGTGACATGTGAATATCATTAAATAGTGAATGTTTGGATTCGCTGAGCCCCCTCTGAGGTGTGTCTGGCTCTAAAAGTGGGTTAAATGACATGGCATCTCTTCTGTAGTATTGGTGACACCTTAACCTGAGCGAAAATCACTATAACATACAAACACAGCGGTAAACTGTGGCTGGAATGTGCTTACGATTTATATAATTTAAGTATATTTTAATATTACCTTCATTTAAATAACTCACCAGCTCACCACATTAACCATCTTATTGATTTCTTTATCTTCAGGTCGGCATCTTTAGTCCAAATGAATAAACAATGAAGTTGAGACCTGCACTGAGGGTAAGTTTTTTACTCATCTGGAAGGTTTACGTTAAGGTGCGAACAACACTATGACCGCCTCTTCTCCATTCAAAATGTTTCGTTCCCTCGCTCTTCATCTCAGTCTGGGGTTGGTGGGTTGCAGGATCATGACTCAGATTTAGGCGGAGCAGGGTTGGTCTGGTAACTGCTTCCATAGCCGCTGATGGAGGTAGAGTTGGTGATGAGCTCCACAGGAGAGGAGTTGCCTGGTCCCAGATAAGCCCGGTGACTGGGCATGGGGGATGGAGCTTCGCTGGGATTCTTGCCTAGGATAAACCTGGTTTCATCTTCAAGGGTGGAGGCCTCCTTTGCAAGGCTTTTGCGGTAGGAGACGGAAAGCTTGTTGGAGCCATCGGGGAGCCAGTTAAAGTGACGAGCGATGAAGACCAATGGGAGAGGAAGCATGGCCACAACAATGAGAGCAAAACACATCGCTAGTGCCCAAGGAGGATAACTCTGAAATCTCTCAGAGGCCTGAGAAGAAAGAAACAGTAAATGACCCAAAGTATCAACCATAATACTCTTTTTTTCCAGTGCCTAGAACTTCTTAAAAGTGACAGTCCACTTAAAAATTGAAAAATGGTCATCATCCACAAGTTTTTTCAAACCTGTGTGGCTTTCATTTTTCTAGAAAACACAGAAAGATATAAATGTAGGTGAAGAAAGTTGTTCCCCATTCACATGCATTGGTTTTGTGTTCAAATAATTGAAGTCAATGGGGACCAATGGTTTATATTTACAACTATTCTTCAAAATATCTCTTTGTGTTCTGCAAGAAATTGAAAGTCACACAGGTTTTAAATGATGATATATTTTTCATTTTGGGGTTACTGTTCCTTAAAGCCTTTAAACCTTAAAATTTAACTGACCAGTTCCTGCACCCATGCATTGTATCCAGGAGGGCTGATGGCCATTTCTACGACAGAAGCAGAAATCAGAATGAGCAGACACACTGGAGACACGTACTTCCAGAGGTAGAAGTATACAGAGTAAGGTCTGAAACCCAGCATGTCTTCCAGATCCTGCATGAACCTGATCAACAACAAGCAACAAACCAAATGACAAGAACATCAAATCATGACCATAAACAAGGTAACGCATAAATCACACCGTAAAGTGATTAAGTTAAAAGAAATAAAGTAAACCAACCAATATTTTTGCTTACCTCTTGGTTCCATATACCCAGGCTACAGAAATATTCTCCAGAATCACCACGATGGTAAGAGGCAGACCAGCGGAGTAGTCATCAAACATGGTAACAAAATAATTTCCTGAACGTTGGACGAACAGCAATCCACAAAAGAATGCCACAATGCAGCATCCCACTGTCAAAACACACACAAAGACTTAAAGGGTGAGCATTGAATAAACACTGAATTACTAATTGGTCACAAATTCAAGGAGCTCTCACCTGTAAGAATTTCTTTACGAATTTTGAAGGCATCCAAAATGGGTGTGGTGATGCCCGTCATGGTGCCAATCATGCTTCCCAAGCCGAGGTTTATCAACATGAAGAAAAACATGACAGACCAGAAAGGAGAACCTGGGAAATGGGTCATGGCCTCAGTGAAAGCAATAAAGGCCAGTCCTGTGCCTTGAACTGCCTGAGGGAGATACAACAGCAAGAGAGAATGTGAAACAATACAGAACTATCACTTGAGAGAAGCTGAGATTACATTACATATATTTGATAAGATAAACAGTTTTTTTTATTGGGACAAATGTGTTCCCAGGGTTTGAGCTGGATCCTCCCAAGATATTTTTCTCATTTATTCAACACCACTGGGAAATTCTCCTTGCCACTGTTGTCTTAGGTTTTTTCACTGGGGAATACGGCAGCACTCTTTGTAACGCTGCTCAGAAATAATATGCTGCTCTCATTGTTAAAACCCTGCTTAAGTAATTTTTTGGTGATTTACTGTTTTATACATAACATTCCGCAATCTAAAGAACATTCTGTGAAAATATGACATTCATATCATTCCTTTTGAATGAGTAAGACCAGGTCAAAGATTTAAATTATAGTGAAATTAATAGGTAATTCTCGTTTGGCTCTTGGTGAAGGCGGTCGCATCTTTTCCCTCTCCTCTCCCTTATCTCTCCTAACTGCTTGCTTTGTCTTGTTACTCTGTCCTGAGACTCTCTTTGCCCTGCTCTCGAAACAGAAAAGGAATAATGGATTTGATTAGCTGGTCTCTGAGCGCAATTGACACCCTCTTCTCGACGAGAAGCCGGGGTTCGGGGGAACCCAGTTGTCCTGAAGGAACATTTGCAGCTGGATACATGATGGACAGGAGGGAGAAGTGGGGCATCATGTGCCTGGCGACATTGTCCCTGAAGGATGTTGAAGATATCTACATATTAGGAGCTGTGGTAGCAGGGATTCTACTGATTGGATTAGGTGGGACCCTGTGGAACCGACGAGTGATAAAAGCGGTCAATGATCAAAGCCCCAGCAAGTTGACCGGATGGATTGAGACTGAGATGGGCAAAGCTGCTAGTACTCATACTGCGGCAATGGATGGGAAATTGGAAAACATCACGGTGGTCATAGACCAAAAACTGGAAAACAACGGAGCGGCTATAGTGGCCATAGACCACAAATGGATAACAACGGGGTGGCTATGGACCGGAGAATGGATAACATCGACCGCAAAATGGAAAACATCTTGGAGAGACTAGAAACTTTGCAAAGGAATTTGGCTGAAATGGCGACCAGTGATGGACATTAGATAACTGCGAAAACTAGCAGATATCGTCCCAAATTTTAAGAAGAAGAATTTGTTTTCGGCGACAACCCTTTCAGACAGCCTTGGCCAAGGCCTGTGCTGAAGATATGCAACCCCCACGAGAACAAGATAATGAGACTCTCTGATTTCCTGTACCCATTCCAAGGACTTTACCTCTACCCCCATCCCACGCCTTCACATGCTTATCTCCTCTGGTGTGGGCAGGCGGGTCTGGATCCAGCGCTGTACTCCATAGCTGCAGGGGCAGATGGCTGTTGCCCACATTGGACACCTCAATTCCCTGTCCCCCTCCCCATTGCAATGTCATGTCCAGTTTATGTGCTTAGTGCAAGGGCTTTTTTGTCTCCCGGGTCTCACACTGCCCTACTGTAGGACAGTCTGAGAGGGGTTCTTTTTTTGAGCCAACTTTCCTTGTGTATCATGTTGTTCCTTTTTCTCTGTACTACCTCTCGGATCTGTCTTCCCTTGAATGTGATATGTGTTTATGGTCCGAGGGGTGCCATTTCACGGCATGTAACAGTGTCTGTGACAAATAAAAGATTGATTGATTGAGATTGATTGATTGATTGATTGAGGTAAAATTAAATTTTTATGCTCGTTTTCTCAGAATTTGATTTTACGACTTTGCAGGCAGGATTTCTTATGTACTATAAAATCGAATTTTCAAATAAATTGATGAATGATTATCTATAGAAGATAAGTTGGACTATTTAATGCTCCTCAAAGGTTTTCTCATGTTCTTTAAACAGGAATCTCCTGGAAAGATATACCAGGACACTGAACACCTGCCTTATTGAGCTCATCCTCCAGCAAACAAGGGTTCAGTCCCAGCTGCGCAAAACTGTCTTCCTTCACGATCTTTATCACTCCGTACATCTCTGCATAATCAGATGAGGAGAGATGGGAGAAGTTCACATGAGGAGGGATGAGATCCGGACTCAACACATTTGAGTTCAAGTAACCCAGAATCTTTTCAGCGTTCCTGCAGGGAAAACCACAGACGTGATGGATATTATATCAATTTAATGCACTAATTCCATCATCCTTGAAAAAATGTTTGGACATGTTAAGAAGTCATACATACTCCACCACACATTTCTCATTCATGATGTTAGCTTTGAAGCCCAGCACGGCGAACACCACAAGCGTGGCCAGAATAGAAGTCATAAAGTTGATGAAGGACACAAGAACAGCATCAAAATGACAATTGTTGTCTCTTTTGTTGTAGCTGGAGAAGGCGATGACCCCTCCGAAGCCCAAACCCAGAGCGAAGAAGACTTGAGTGGCAGCCTCCCGCCATACCTGCGGCTCCAACATGATCTCCAGCTACAATGCAAACATTTCATAACATAGGTGAAGGTAAAGTTTAATATTGATTTTCAGCCTTTCATTTTTTATTTCATGTTTATTTTATGAATAAAATAATGTTATGCTTCATTAAAAATAAATGTATCAATACTTTTTTAACGTGGGAATTAATCAAACAAAATAAATACATTTAATGAGAATTAAATGAATCCTATTTAATATTAAAATTTTTACAACCAAAAATATGTATCTATATATATTTAGTATTTATATCTATATTTCTTCTTATTATAAAACTTAAATGAACACAGAATCTTGACCACTAGGTGGCATCTCCCACCTTTGCATACACACCATTGAGCTGCAGAAATGATCAGCTGACTCTCAAGAATTAAAGCTTTGCTTGCTCTGCACAAAATGTCTCCCAAAAGAATAAACCCCAAGTCATCTGGACAGCATGCATGTGTCTTTAAGAGCGTGTGCACTCTCTCCACTTACCTTGGGCGTGAACATGTGAGCGATTCCATCTACAGCTCCTTTAAGAAACATCCCTCTCACCAGAAAACAGAAGAGCACCACATAAGGAAACAGAGAGCTGAAGTACATCACCTGCGGACACAATGGTACCGACATTTATTGAGAATCTGTTGTTTGAAGTGCGATCTGAACAGGTGGTGAAGTGTTTGATTTCATGAAAAACTATGTAATCATTTACTTAACCTTTTTTCATTTGATACCCGTAGGACTTTCTTCAGCAGAAGACAGAAAAGAAGATATTTTGAAGATGGTAATTGAACAGCATTGGCATCCATTCACTTATGTTGAATGAGCACAAAACCAATTCAAGTGAATGGGTGCCAGTTCCCAACATTCTTCAGACTATCTTCTTTTGTGTTTAAAATAAATAATTAAAAACATTTTATTCTGGAGGGAACTATCACTTTAACTCGATTTAATTTAAGTCTTTATTTCACAGAGAAGAGAGTTGTTTAAGATATCTAAATACAGGTGAATGATTCTAAAAAGCTTTTTAAGAGTAAAATCCATTCCACAGCCCCATCTCAAATGTATCAGGAATCATGTTGGTTAACATCCGCAGTACTATCACGTGGTGAATAAGCTTCAGGCACAAACAATCGTTCTGTTTGGAAAGAACATAATCTTGATTGCGCATCGTAATTGTCTAACTGTGAAAATGCATTTAATTAATACAGCATCTGCAGGGAGATGTTCTAAAAATGGATGTATTTCCCAGCTCAAGTGATTCAATTGATTCTCATTACATTACTCATGCAGTTCCAGGTCTGCCTTACCTTCCCAGAAGACTGAATGCCCTTTATAACAGCCAAACACACAATTAGCCAGGCGGCCAGCAGGGATAGAGTCATCTTCCAGTTCAGACCCCCGCTGTCTGCGATTGTGCTGGTGATGTTCAGGGTCTCGCGGTACCAGAAGTATGTGGTCGCCGAGCTCTTCTCACACTCGGGTTCAACAACTAACAGAAAATGAGGGAAGCTGGGTAAATCTCTTGATGAGAAAGTTTTTCAAAAATACAAAATCTCTTTTTGTCATTTTAAACCTGCATGACTTTCTTTCTTGTGAAAAACACAGAAAGATATTTCGAAGAAAGAAGGGTGCTGAACAACAGTGGCACCCATACATTATTGTATAGACACAAAAATAAAGCAAGTGAATGAGGTTCAACCTTCTTCAAAATATCTTCATTTGTGAAAAAGATGTCATAGAGGTTTAAAATTAGGGTTAGTATATGATAATATTCCTATTTAGGTAAACTATAGCTTCAAATGGCATATATGTCTATAGATAGTCTATAGAAGTTTATTTTATTGTAAGCATGCTTAGTAAAATTGTGTGGAAATTTTGCACTCAACTGTACTCTACAACAATGACCATATACTGCACTTTCAAAGTTCTACAGTTTTAGGTTTTGTAAAATCTTGTGACCAACCGTGATTACATAACCTGCATTTCTAGATGTGTAATGTGTAGTAGGTCATTATTCAGACTATCATTTTATTTTCAGGGCATTCACAAAAGAACACAAAATGCCCTGGACCACACAGCTCATTACAAAAAGTGTGACAATGTAATTGCAGTTTTCTCACTGGCTTGGCTGCCATTTCTTCTGATAGGACATTCACTCCAAGGTAGGGGGTACTGGAACGATTTAAAGAAGTAGAAGATGCTCCAGCCGATAATCACATTATAGTATAGACCCACAAAGCCACATACCTGTGTAATGAGAAAATGAGACCCCATCGTTAAAAGCAGAAAGAACATTAGTTAAACATTCAGAGAAATAATACGAGGACATTACTGTACAAATCCAAGGCCAAAATTTAAAACTGCTTCATCATTTACCCTCAGACCTTTTTCCTGCAGAACACTTATGTATTGCTGAATTGCTTAAAAGCAACTTTTGTGTTTGTGTGTATTTCCTAAAGATGATGAAATTCTGACGTAAGGGAACAGACCAACATATTTTGTTATATTTAATTAATTGTTTTCTTTATTCTCTACTGTTTTCATTTAGTTATTAGTTTTAGGACATTATATAGGTTATAAGGATATTAGTTATTCTGTTCTATTATTAGTTTTCATAAAGTTATTACATCATAAATTGAATGGGACATTTCTATTGTCTGACTAGTAGATACAGTGAAGGAAAAAAGTATTTCATCCCCTGCTGTATTTGTTTGCTTGCCCGCTGACCCTAAATCTAATGGCAGGATTATTTTAAATATGAGAGATAGTGCATGTCAATAAAGAATCATCGTATCGAATCACGCGACTACCTGCTCGCTGGACCCCATCCCCACCCATCTCCTGCAAGACATCTCTCCTTCGGTCATTCCTGCAATTACTCACATCATCAATTCATCGCTCAACTCTGGCACATTTCCTACTGCTTTCAAAGAAGCCCGGATCACCCCGCAGTTGAAGAAACCCTCGCTGAATTCCGCACTTCTAGAGAACTACAGACCAGTCTCTCTACTGCCATTCATCGGAAAGACCCTGGAACGTGTCGTCTCAGATCAACTCTCGGCCTATCTTACTCTACACAACCGCTTGGACAGCAACCAGTCGGCTTCAAGAAAGGACACTCTACAGAGACAGCTCTGCTCTCAGTTGTTGAAGACCTACGACTGGCAAGGGCGGCCTCCATGTCATCCTTTCTCATCCTGCTAGACTTATCCGCTGCTTTTGACACCGTTAAACACAGTATTCTCCTTTCGACTCTCAAGGAAATGGGCGTCTCAGACAAGGCTCTCCAATGGTTCGTATCCTACCTCTCGGGTAGATCCTTCAAGGTTTCGTGGGGAGGTGAAGTCTCAGAACCGCAACATCTTGACACCGGTGTACCTCAGGGCTCAGTTCTTGGACCGTTGCTCTTCTCGATCTACATGACATCACTGGGATCAGTCATTCGTAAGCATGGCTTCTCCTACCACTGTTATGCGGATGACACGCAACTCCACCTTGCGTTTCATCCCGAAGATCAGACGATTTCGACCCGAGTCTCAGCATGTCTGAGCGACATCTCCCTCTGGATGAAGCAACACCACCTACGACTTAACCTTGCGAAAACGGAACTTCTTGTCATCCCTGCCGACTCGAAGACTCGTCACGATCTCTTGATCCAACTAGGAGCATCAACCATTGTGCCCTCCAGGTCTGCGAGAAACTTGGGAATAATCATCGATGATCAGCTCAACTTCACAGATCATGTTGCCGCGACTGTCAGATCCTGCAGATTCATGCTTTACAACATCAGGAAGATCAGACAGTTTCTCACAGAACACTCCACACAAATCCTGGTTCAAGCTTTGGTCCTGTCCAGGCTAGACTACTGCAATGCGCTGCTTGCTGGACTCCCGATGTGCACAACTAAACCTCTGCATTTGATTCAAAATGCAGCGGCAAGAGTGGTGTTCAAGGAACCAAAAAGGACCCATGTAACACCTCTCTTCATAAAACTGCATTGGCTTCCTGTAGCAGCCCGCATTGAATTTAAATGTCTTCTCATTGCCTACAAGACCACCACCGGTTCAGCACCCACTTACCTTAACTCACTAATGCAAAGATATAGGCCCTCAAGATCTCTGCGCTCCGCAAATGAGCTGAGACTTGTGGTACCAGCTCAAAAGGGTAAGAAATCTCTCTTTCGAACGTTCTCTGCTTCAGTTCCTCGATGGTGGAACGATCTGCCTCTGGCTTCACGCTTGTCAGACTCGGTCTCTATCTTTAAAAAACACCTAAAAACTCATCTTTTCCGGCTACAACTTACTCACTAACTCACTTCTTTTCTAACTACTCACTCTATCAAGAAAAAAAATAAAAATAAAAACTTTATTTTGTAACTTGCATTGTTGTAGCACTTGTTCACCTATTGTTGTATCGGCTATTTACTGCTTCATTGTCTCCTCAAGCGTCTGCTAAATGACAAAATGTAAATGTAAATGTAAAGATATGAACATATTTGCATTCTAATGAGTGAAATAAGTATTTGACCCCTTCACAAAACATGACTTAGTACTTGGTTGCAAAAGGCCTTGTTGGCAATCACAGAGGTCAGATGTTTCTTGTCTTGGCCACCAGGTTGGCACTTATCTCAGGGAGGATTTTGTTACCCCTTCCCTTGGCAGAATCGTCTCCAAGTCATTGGGATTTTGAGGCTGATGTTTGGCTACTGGAAGGTCTGGACACTGGCTAGGACACTTCAGAAACTTATTGAAAAAGCCCCAAAGCAGAATGTTTCCACCTCCATGTTTAAAGTTTGGATGGTGTTCTTGGAGTTATATGTTGCATTTTTTTCGCTTCTAAACACAATGTGTTGAATTTATTCATTCAGTTCTATGGGGTCAGTTGTGGTCTAGTGGTTAGATAGTTATAGAGCTGGACTTCTTTCATTGACAGCTGTCCACTATACACTGCTTGTAAGTCACTTTGGACAAGAGCATGAATAACCCAATGAATAATTGTAAATGTTAAGCCAACTTCAGACTGGCATGTACATGTGATTTCTTGAGCAGAGGGACCTTGCAAGCACTGCAGGATTTAGTTCTTGATGGCATAGTGTGTTCTCGATTTTGTTTTCTTGGTGACTGCAGTCCCAGCTCCCATAAGATCATTGACAAGATCCCTCCATGCAGTTCTAGGATGATTCCTCAATGTTCTCCTGATCATTGAATATCCACAAGGTGAGATCTTGCACCGAGCCCCAGACCGAGGAAGATTGATAGTTGTTTTGTATTTCTTCCATTTGCGAATAATGTATAACTATTATAACTATAATGAACTATTGTCATCTTCAAACCGAGCTGCTCGGCCATGGACTGCTTGGCCCATCTTTGGACAGCTCTTTGGTCGTTGCCATGTTGGAGAGTTTGAAATTTGATTGATGGCATCCTTGGACCTTTGTCTTTTATACAGGTAACAAATTGTCATAAGCTACACTCCCTTTAAAGACTGCTTTTAATGTCAGATTGTACCTGGTGGTCACCTGGATTTCTTTTTATCCCCTATCAATTGTACTGATTGAAAGGGGATCAAATACCTATTTTACTCATTAGAATGCAAATCAGTTCATAACTTTGTTGTGTCTTCCACTGTAAAAAATAAACCTACAATTAGAATCTTAGACTGATCATTTTATTTTCAGTTGACAAACACAAATTCAGCAGAGGATCAAATCCTTTTTTCTTCACCGTATGAGTGTTCAATGGTCGCATTCTCAAGAATCTTATTAACATCAAGAGATATTGCTGACATCTAATGTAAGCAGAAGTTAGAATGAGCTGGACAACACAAGAATAAGCTAGATAAGACTAGACAGAGTCTTGAGCTTCTGATGGAGCTCTAGACAGAGTTACAATTGGCGAGAATCAGCATTCCAAAGAAAACTTTCTTCCTTTTAAAAAATGGCTAATTTAATTATAACATCACTTCGTCTCCTGCCTGCTGTTCTACCCCTGTCCTTCATCTCTTTGTCTACCTGATACTATAATTTGGGGATATAATATCTGGATATCCTTATCATATCCATAGAAGTGAATGGTACAACTGCTGTTTGGTTACAACTTTCATAAAATGATCTTCTTTTCTGCAGAATAACATTTTTGAAAAAGGAAGTGTTGATGAGACACATTTTGGGTGATCTATCACTTTAAGTCATGAATGAAGTAAATAAAAAAAATATTGCTCTGGTGCTTGAAGAACACGTTATAACGAATGAGTAGTCACGTGACATTTTACAGTTAAGGCAATTGGTTAAAAACTGTTTTTAGGCCACATCCAGGTCAAGTACTTCCAACAATTATACCTCTTTGGATCAGACTTTGTCCTGATACTTAAATGTCTGGCTCCAGTCAGACTAAGACTCATCTGATTCCTTAACCTTCTACATTACTACAGTGTACTTTTAATCCTGTATAACACTAGACACTTAACACAAATAAGACAAATGTGTGTCGTGCAAACAGCAGATTTTTTTGAGGATTTGTTGGCAGCGAGCCTATTCTTCACTTTATCCATGCAGTTTGAGAAACAGGACAGTAATGGTACTGGTGTACGTCACAGGTCCGAAAGCACATTAAGTGAATAATTCAAGCACATTCTTCCTGCGACCTGCACAGCTCCAGCTTCATGTGTATAAATAGCTGCCGCTGCAGCAGAGGAGATGTGTATGGTGTCTGAGTGTTTCTATACACTCACTTTGTTTGGGCCATGGATAACAAAACAGCTTTCTTTACACATTTCCCCTACTGAAAAACACAATAAATATAATAACTTGTATATGAAATAGTATGAAATAAAGGTTACTGTATTGCAAATACAATACATCTAATTAACAAGTAAGAAAGTATAACCAAAATATATTTGTTTTTGCTTGTGCTACTGCTGTGCAGCTCTTGTTAGATTATTTAAAATAACTAAAAATATCTTATTTTTTCCAAAGATCACCCTTTATCAAATGTGACATTTAATCAGAGGATTTACATTCAGAAGTGTGTATTGTGTATAATAGAACTAAATAGAAATACTTTTAAAGCAATAAGTCATGTAAATAAGTAGATATGTTAATCCGTTTAAACTATAGTAAGTATAATAAATTAATGTATTTTAAATGCATATTTTAAACAAGAGTTATAAGTTATATAACATGTGGTATTTTCTAAAAATCTGAAATAAAAACTTGATAGGAAAACAAATAAAAGTAAAAAAAAATAATGTTATACTTAAATATTCTTTCAATTGTAATGCACACTTTTCATTTTTATTAAAAATAAGACCTGATCAATAGAATTTTGACCAGTGGTCTTACATGTTTGAATGCTACTATATATATGTATATATGACTGTAACTAATAGAAATGCCATTTCCAAGAAATTGCTGATGAAATGGCATTCTTCCATACCAGGTTTCTGTGCTGGTGCATCCGTTTATACTCTCGAAAGGCCTTACACAATTGCTGACTTGCAAATAATTTTCAGACTATCAGCTGTTTAAACTTGGAAATGAAACAAAGTTCATGTGCAGGTGGAACTGAAAAAATTCACGCTCAGTCCAAATGATGTTTTGAGTTCAGAGCCCATGTAATAGACTGTGAGTCTGCCTGCTTTTGGCTGATCTGTGAAGAGCAACTCGTTATGAATGACTTAGCACAGAATAGTTGGTGAATTTGCACTTTTAGGTCAGAGATTCATCAAAAATGAATGATTCCATGCAACCCTATTTCACAATTATTGGATAAAGGGGAAAAACGCTAATTGTTCTTTGAAATCTTCATTTGATAGTGTCAATAATATTAAACATGAAGGCTCTTCATTTTCTTATGACCCGTTTTACAATAAATTAACACCTGAGGTACGATCTCAAACATCATCAATCACTCAATCTGCACTGACAAGGACCAGATGTGGGCAATTGCTTGCACCCTGTTTTGAATTACATGTCGATTGGTTTTGTTCCGACTGAGTGTACATTTTTGTACGGTTTTTATAGTAGAAAAGTGGGGTGCAATACAATATATTTTATAGAGATTAATGCATCGGGATCTTAAACATATCAGTGTACAGTTAAAAGCTTAAGTGATCTATGTCATTTACTCACCATCAGGCTGGACACTCCAATACCACCGAGTCGTGGACAAACATAATTCCACACGCCGATGCTTCCACGACGGATCCTTTGGCCAACTGCCAGCTCCAAGAAAAACAGCGGGATGCCAATAAGGATAAGGAGGATGAAGTATGGAACAAGGTAGGCTCCTATAGATTAGACAGGAATGCTTATAAATAGAGAGTGGTGTTTTCACAAATATTTTTGACTTCAACATCATCTTTTGACTTGATAACCATCATTAATCAAGCTATTGCATAGTGCATGTAATTTTTTAAACAATGGTATTTAAGGTTTAGTAGTGTTCTAATGCAACAGTCTTTACTGAAACAAGGGCAATAAAATGGATCATAGTCCATTTCAGAAATGTACCTCTTTTCATAATCCATAATATTGTGATAAAATAACATGACATTTGGGAGAAAACATGTACAAAAGTTTGTGATGAGGCAAAAATAAATAAAAATAGACCATTAATTAACTTTTCTGTGCCAACATAATGAGCAATATTTTGAGTATTTATATTCTATTTACATTTGATTTAATATTTAATAAAATTAAATTGACAAAATATTGTTTCAGTCTGTTATCATTATACTGCATTGTGATGCACAAAAAAAAAAACGGATAAATAAAATGTAATGGTAATTAATCAGAACCTACAGTACAAGTTAAAGTACCCAAAATTACATTATCTAAATGCATTGATCACATAGTTTTGAATTTCCAAACTCTCCAATATCCAGATACAGCATAAAGAATCTTCTATACACTAAGCAAATATCTCAGCCTCAGTTTGCATGAATAAACGGACAGAAGCCTTTCACGACACAATAAAACAGCAAGTCATGATGCTTGTCCGTGACGTCAAGCAAGCTCCATGGTGACGAAGACTTTAGTCTTCGTGAGCAGCTACACCCTCATTTTATTCGCCAGCCTCTGTTTAAAGTCAAAGAACAAATCCGAAAATAACCACCTCCATAGACAATAAGCTCACTGATCAGGCGGGTGACCACAAACGCATCCTCCAGGGAGTTTATATGTGTAATCAGAGACACAGATGATCAGAGCCTAGATCCTGATGACGACTGAGATAGACCTGCTATTATTTTGATTGCAGAATGTCCATGTTGCTTTGTATGGGCTTTTTGTTTTTTCTTGTCTTTTTTATTTATGCGACAAATAGGAGGCTTTTGCCAAGAAGAGATGAGACTAGATATAGAAAGAATGGACACAGACATGAAACAGAAGATGGAGAGGGTGGGGGTGCGTAAAGCTCCCCTGAGAAACATTTAGTTGCTAGACATGCAGGGACAAGATATGCCGGTCTTATTAAAGTGTGTAGTCTGTGGAGTTTTCCTTCAAACGAATACTAAGGAATGGTATAAGATGAACTTGATAATCTACTTACAAATCACAAATCTCTACTGAAGGCGAATAAGTTATGCACAAAAAGTAAACAACTTAATGACCATCTTCTGCATAGCACAAAAGATGGAATTTTGAAAAATATTAGTAGCTGAACAACGGTGATACCCATTGACTTATATTTTATGAACACAAAACCAATAAAATGTATCTTCTTTTGTATTCTGCAGAAGACAAAAGCTGTACAGGTTTCACATAACATAACTGTTAAACAGCCAAAAACCTTATGCTGTCAGCATCTTACAGAAACTTCAGCATGACTTTAAAAAAAATATGAGGTGAAGTCTACATCTATTCTATGACGTTGTGAACAATAATCTCCCTCTCATCTCCCACAGCTCCTAGGACCGTCAACCCAGACCCCCACAACAAACTTCTCTCAATGTGACAACAGATACCTCTTTAAAACAAATTCAGATGTCAGAGTTACAGTCAACAGATACTCACCCCCTCCATTCTTCTGGCAAAGGTAAGGAAAACGCCACACGTTTCCCAGGCCCACCGAAAAGCCCACCTGAGCCAGGATGTACTGTAGCTTACTGTTCCAGGCCGGACGACCATCCTCCAGGTCTGGTGAGATGTCTGGTTTGCCTATGGGTGGAGGGCCACCACCTGTCATGCTCATGCTCATCTGGCTGCTCTTGTAGTCCATGGGAGCCTCCAGCGCCAGAAGGTCAGCCACGGACTCGGTGACATGCTCATTACTGTGCTCGCGCTGAGTCACTTTACTGCCTTTACGCATGGTTGTGCTGTGTCGCGGTGGTCCTGACAATTAAAGGTGTGAAAGGGATCCGGAACACAATTGCTGCCCTTTAGGTTAAGAAACACAGATGTGGAGACTGAAGATTTGTGCTTCTGTGGAGAAAGTTCAATAAAAATATGATCAGCAGAGCGAGTATACTGTATACATTGGAAAACAAAAGTTTGGAAAGACATTTTCTTTATTAAAATTTTTCTGATTTTAATATAACCAAAAAAGTCAGAAGTATCAAGAAATTAGGAAAGGGTTTTTAAAAATAAACATGGCAGTTGTGATGTAAGAGCCGTGATCTGTATCTACCGAATGACTGCAGAATGTACAGACAATGGCACAGCTTTGCTCTTCTCACCTCTGTTTATCTTTGGTAACGGGAAGCAGTCTCGTTCACTAAAAATCTATACTGCTTATCTCGAACACATAACGTTGATGCTGTGTTGCTAGGTGATGCCCACCCACAACCCGTGACAACCTTCACACACTGCATTCCAGAATGGCTCAAATATACGTGATGAAACATAAAGGAAGAAAAAATCTGCTTAATTTAGCCACTACGTGTTAGCATATGCATCAATTTCATTACTAAGTCATTTTGAGGACCATCAATTACAGTGCACTTTGAATTTTTGCTAAATATTCTGTTCAAGTTCAGTCCTTCCGGGATGCAGGCCAGTCAGTTTTGCGTCATTATTATTATGGAAGGGATTATATTTCAGTATGACGAATCTGATGTCTGTGCATTAACCCCAAGAATGCTGATAATTCATAGTATTACTAAACAAGCATACATGATCAGATGATGCTTAAGAAGACAACATCCAGGATTACTCTCCTCTAAACCTCGCTTGTTAATTAATGTTTCATCACTTTTCCCAAAATACAGTGATCAGATCATAGCTGTAGGGAAATAATAGTCCCCAAAGCTAAATATCCTTTTGAATCAATGTCACTTTAAAATAGGAAATGCAAGTATATTATCTAACTGGGTTGCTAGGCAATGGAGCCGGATGAAATTCTCACATCTCTGTTTCTTGTGAACCTGCATGCTCTCTATTTCATTGAGTGACAGCTCATCTCTCTAGTTTTCGAGCCAGGGAAGAGATCCGGTTTGGAAAGAGACACATCCATCAGTGAATCGTGTAGTCAAATCCTTGACACATGAGCTGTTTCATAACTGACTTCATATTAAACAAGCAATGTTTCCACTGCATGCTCAGGAGTGATGTGGCGCATACAAAGATGATACAAAACACAAAACCTGTGAATGGTTATATTTTAAGCTTTCATATCCTTCTACAAGTCAGTTGTATTAGGCCATGTTTCCTATAGATCAGCGGTCAGAGCATGATGCTGGCAACAAGGTCATGGGTTCAATCCAGAGATTGCACTATACTCACACATGTAGATAATGCAACGTAGTAAATGCATAAATCTGAATCATGTAACTGGAACCCTACATTTCAACAATACTCTCCTCCTAAAGTTAAGAGTAACATTGAAGGCCAAGCATTCACTTATGGATTCAAACTTCTATTGATCTTTAACATACGTTTATACACTCTTCTTTCTTTCAAACCTATTTTACAAAAAGAACACATCCAAGTGTAACTAAATGAATGCAAATATCCCATCGACCTTCCATTAAGAGGGACTCTTCACAGTCCGAGCATCACCTGAGGATGCGGCTCACTGCAGTCATGGAAACGGATGCAGGGCTTTACAAGTCATCTCGAATGTGCTCGTATTTTATTTGTTCCTGCTAATCGACATGAGCAACACGTTGACTTAAGCACAAAAACACAAACACGTGGACTGTGAGCTTAATCGTCTCCAACGCAGCATCTGGGTACCACTCGTGCAGCATCCTCAAGGTCAAATATTTGATTGACGGGCTGTGCCGACGCGCATCACATAAACGACACAACCCCTAAATAACTCACAATCCATCCGAAATAACAGTCGTCGGGGGTCGAAACGGTCATTAAACGATTCGATACTAAAATATCGATACACAAATCCTGGGCAACGATTTAACCTCTTAATAAGTAATTCCCCACAAATCCCAAAAACATTCAAATCAAGCCCCAAAATCTGCTTCAAATGCTATAAAAGGCGAACCCACCTCAATAGATGTCCATCAAATGTGCTCACATCCGCACAACACACCTGCAGCATCTATCTATGGTACCGCGCACGCGACTACCGACGTCTCCAAAAATGCGCAGAGCGGATCGGCGTGACGTAAAGCCCGACGCGCACTATTGTGTATAGCCCAAAATAGTAAGTTTGGGGTCACACCTCCGCTGCAAGACTCCTTCCGACCCTCTCTTTGATTTGTTCTCCAGCCTTTAGAACCCAGAGCGCATCTCACCTCTCCACACGCGATTGGCTGAGAGCGAATTACTATGAGTCACAAACGCGCTCTTACGTCACCAGATGCGCAAACTGCGCAGCCGGTCTGAATTCTGATGAAATGGCCTATTGGGATTGCACTTGTGCTGTACAGCATCCAGAGCTCCAAAGCCTTGCTTGGGTCTTTGATGATGTTGTTTCAGACATTTCAGACCAGTGTGGTCCTGTATTAACCCATCAAGCAGTGAGAGATGACACTGTCTGACATCCGGAGAAATGAAAGTCTATTGATCCTCTGTGTCTGCTATCAGAAGGGCTCTTTTTTTCACACCTGCTGATGAACCGGTCCGGCTTGTTCGGTGACGTAGGAGATTGATGCTGTCCTTGATTCCAGGGCTGGAATCAATTGTGTTCTTTTCTGTGTTGAAGCGCAGATTGAGATGGATATCACGTATCGTTGATTAATGTGTGTCAGCAGTTATGTTAGGAAACCGTGCTGTTATTCACAAGTCTGTAGGCCTGTCAAGATCAGATATAATGCATGACTTTAATAAAGATATGCTAAGCCCGTCCACGTACCTTGGCATTGACACAATAACTAGAATTTTGCATCACAAAATGTGCTTATTTGGCTTTACATCTCAACGGACCAATGATGGTTTAGGTTTTGCAGCATTGTCTTGTTATCAAAATCATTGCGTCAGTCAGCCGTTCACACTCATTTGAGTCTGTGTTTTCAGGGTAAACAAAATGTTTTGTCTCATGGGAGAAGGACGGGGACTAGACAAATGGTTCACCTGCAGCTACTGTTTGGACCCTGGAACAGCAAACAGGTTGCAAATAAGCCGGATGTGGGTTTGGTCATGTATATGTGTCTATGCTTGGCTTAACTCAGCAGATGTGGCACTGTAATGTAATGTCAAATACAGAAGAGACTCCTTTTTAGAGCCAGTCTTGTGTGTTAATGGAGACGGCCGGATACACTTGATTATATGTTTCATAACTTTAAACAAAAAAAAGCTATTGGCTTCTTTTTGAAGGTGTATATCTGTTGGGAAGAACAAAGCTCTTTGATTTATATTAAAACAACAACTTAATGCAGTTCTCTCGCTGATGCTGTCATCAAGTTGACTTGACAACACAAATCTACATTTGCTTAGAACTAATCCTAACCAATTTAATGTTGGTGGAATTGAAATAAAATAATTTAATTGTAGGAAAAGTGTTTATGTTGAGTTGCTGAAGATTTTGTGTTTGTTTGTCACTTCTAAATTTCTTCTATCATATTGATCTAAAAACTCTACTATGGTGCAATGAGAATATCAATCTCACGGTTGTCTAAGACACTGGTTTTCTGTGTGCAAACCTGCGCAAGCACATCTAAAAATAAGTCTGAGGTAGCTATTTCCTCCCTACGTTCAAGCCTGTAGCCCTGGGCACGAAGGAGCATCCTCAGCCCTGCAGCGCATGTGTGTTTGTGTGCGTGAATCACGAGGCTCGAGCTCTTTGGGATGATGTTCTTCACCCTTCTCATGTGACTCACCTCGCCAGGGCCCACTGCTGGGATCTGTTGCTATAGCAACAGCAGATCATATGATTCTGACTCATTCGCCTGGCGTGTGTGTGTACGCATACTCAGGATTATGGGCTGGCGGCATGAATGGACCATGGTGGCACACGCATGTCAGATCACACAACTGATTATTGTGAAACAGGGATGCCTGCATGCTTGCCATTTTAATATATGCACATGCGGCGTGTGATTTTAGTTGTATCACTTGACATAAGATTGGCATTTTTTGGTAAACATAGTAGTAAAAACAGCATTGATTTATTTATTTAGGATGCATGAATACTTTCTCCTTTTGCATCACAAATCATTGAGATAGTAAGAGTTCATGCATTACTCTTAGAGGCAGAAACCGTGGTCCCAGAGAGATGCTTTAATAATTTAGAAACTGCCTGCGTCACTGTGACCTTGAGCGAGGGGCATTTGTATGGATTCTCATATACCAGTGGTGCATTGAGGTGAAGAATTGATATTGTGACGTTAATTTCTTTTAAAATAAACAAAGACAGCAACTCTTTAAGAACCAAATGAAAAATGTTTGTGCTTTTAACAAGCTGTCCAGAAGCTTCCTCTAATGTCTGTCACTTAAACGCCTATGAGCTCAATGTCCCGCCTGTGAGTTGATAAGACATAATACACGGCTCTTACAGACTCATTTGGACGCAGAGACTTCAGGAAGCCGGTGGAGGGGTTATTTATCACTGGTTTAATGGGGCATGATGCAGCAAGGCCGGGATTTACAACACGGCCACGTGGGGCATATTATCTGGGGAAGTTATGACACGATAGTGAAGTGGAGGGAGAGAGAGAGCCCAAGAGGAAAAGTGCAGTTATTGAATGAAAATGTTAGATTAGTAGATTGTGGTTAAGGAACTGAAAATAACAGTTTTGTCTCGGGTGATTTTCCTAGTATTGTGCTTTTAGAATAAGCAAGAAAACAGAGCCTCCTAAACATTAGATTAATAGAGAAGTGAACATTTCGTAAGTAAATATATATGCAATGAAGTGTCTATAAATAAAAAAACATTTCTGAGATGTTCATGTTAAAATATACAATAGATAGAGCATAATACAGTAATTATACTATATCACGGTAAATATAGTAGTATTTTTATAGCAAGATTCTGTGGAAGGTGTGATGATTTTCAATGTGTGTACTGCATACTATTACAATTGACTTTAAAGTGTGTAACAGTAGGTACATTTAAGGGAATTATTGAGTAATATTTTATATTTTTATATATATAAGGCTTTTGCCTTTATAGGGCCAGGAATGGAACTCCGGTTGCAATGGGCATCCTGGCACCACATATCGACATGCTAACCCCAGGGGGATTGGCACTGAAAAGGTTTTTTTCATGTATAAGTTGGTTTTATTACAGGCTACACTGAGTCGGCCAAATGGGCAGAGATTATTCCACCATTGAAAAACCGATGCAGAGAGAGTGATTTCTTACCTTAAAAATGTTTCTACATTTATAATTGTGATCTAGCACAAGCCATGCCTCCTCAATACTTTTTTAACCCACGTCGTTATTTTTGAAGCACTTCCCTCAACGTTATTTTTGCAAGACTATCCCAGTTGTTGTTTACAAATAATAAACCACCATAAAGAATGTTATAATAGCAGCCTTCAGCACTCTTCGTATGAAGACGTGTGATTTGCTGTTAAATCCATCAAATATAATCCATTAAACCACAGCAAATCATTCTGAAAATAAGTGCTGGCTAAGCCCCTAAGCGAGCCCACATGATGGCAAGTGGCAGCTTTTGCAAACACCAGCCAAGCATTCGGCAGCACAGAGTGAGATTCTGTTGTGAACGTTGAGGCAGAGACGTGCTTCTCATCTTCAGTTACTGTACCTTTGATCTTAGGATTCAGTTGCAAACCGTTCTTAAAGAAAGATGAACGGAGCATGGAGAAGGCCCTGAACAACAAATAATGTTTTTGTGCAATAATGTCTGTGGTTTAATGGTTTAAACCTGGTTACTCGGGGGCAAGAGACAGCATATAATCCAACATGCTTTCTAGCACTATTAAAACACTAGTGTGATTGTATTTAGGATTTTAACACCACCACCAGATTTATTGGCCCTTGTAGTTTATCTCCCGTTTTGTACCACTTAACTGCTTACCTCTTCCCCGGCCTTGTATCCGACAGAAGCAAAACCGGCTCGTGACAGATTCAGAAGTCTTGTGAAGGCAATTCTGTATTCAGACCCCATTTATCTTCTCCCACGGAAAAGTCAGACCTGTGTGTTTACATTAGCAGCCTCATTAATGATACACACACACAGACACCAGACAAAATATAATTGTAATTCATATCTGTACACTGACAGTACATGAAGCAATGGACATATTTCAGGCCAAAGCTGATCTGAGCACTATAAAATGCCTGCTGTTAAAGACCGTCTTACATCATAATCTCCTGCTGCAGCATTACGTATCATAAACAGGATGGGAATGCAGATTTTGTCTGTAAAAAAGAAAAAGATACAGCACATACAGCTCATGATTGCACATACACTAGTGTTCAAAAAATTGTGTTTTAGGAATAGTTAACAGGGTGATTTATGTGTTCGTTGTCAAAGCAATTTTAGTAAGAAACAAGTAATGCTAGAGCTGGCAGGTTGGATCACGTTGTACTGCATGATGAGAGGGAACGACACCATCTGTATGACAACCTGTTATGGAGAGAGTCTAGCTTAGGGGCTGTTATCTTTCTCACATATTGATGGGATAATATAGTACGACAAATTAAACGCTCAACCCTGTATTCACCCCTTTTTCACGTTACAGCTTAAAATTGTAATGCATGCATTTTTTCATCTATTCATTGAACACATTGCAGTTTCACGTTTTAAGTAATTTCACTGAATATGGATTTGGAGAGATTTTCATAAATTGATAGAATTTTTGTTGACAGGCCGATGGTGAATTTGGCTGATGACTTTAATTCAATACAAAACCACACACTTCGTAATTAAGCTAAAAGCGCTTTTTGAATCACAGATATTATGTTGTGAAAGGGTTAGACGTTTATATGTTAGCATAGGAGAGAGAGAGAGAGAGAGAGAGAGAGAGAGAGAGAGAGAGAGAGAGAGAGAGAGAGAGAGAGAGAGAGAGAGAGAGAGAGAGAAGGAAAGAGAAAGAGAGAGAGAGAGAGAGAGAGAGAGAGAGAGAGAGAGAGAGAGAGAGAGAGAGAGAGAGAGAGAGAGAGAGAGAGAGAAGAGAAAGAGAGAGAGAGAGAGAGAGAGAGAGAGAGAGAGAGAGAGAGAGAGAGAGAGAGGGAGAGAGAGAGAGAGAGAGAAAATATATCTTTCAAAATTATCACAAAGGCTTCAGGAAATAGACATCTTCACTCAGCGCTGTTACCAGAGTCCCTTCAAGCTTTCTGCTGCCAAGAATTTCAATGAATTCTTCGGCACTGCCTAATCCATAGAGCCAGATCCAAGAAAAACATGACAATATTTGTTTTTTGCTTAGGTCTTCATGCGTTATAGCTCCAATTCAATACATGAAGACACCTTCAAACAGGTGCTATATACAGTATGTGAATAAATTAAGTTTATTTCAACTTTTCTATTACGTATTCCAACATTGGAATGGATGTGACTTAAAAACACTCTGAATATGTTTTTTTTTAACATAAAACTTATAATAAACCTATAATAAACTGTTTATATTTTATTCAAACCCTGATAATTGAGTCCAAACAACTAAACATATACCCAAGTCTTCTTAAACATAAGTTTTTCTTAGGACATAAACATGAAATAGCTATTGTATTTTATGTTTTGGGTCTAAGTTCTGATGTGACAATCCTGAAAATTGCCTTGACTATGAAAAAAAGCAAAAGTCTTAAAGAGAGAACTTACATTTGTAATTGAAACACCAAATGTTGATATATGTGCTATTAGTTGAATAAAAATCTTTGTCACAATAATTATTTTTTATCTTAGACCTATTTTTAAAAGTGTCTTTGGCAAACTTAAGTTTTATTGAGAGAATAGATACCAAAGGTTTAAAATATCAAATGAAAAACACCACAAAAACATTTTTTCACCCACAGAAAATGTTTAAAAAATGCTCAGATAAGTGTTAGTGTTTGGTAAGATGTGGTACAGTCATTTTTTTTAAAATTCCATGTCAATTATAATGTTGTGATGAATGGTTTAATGCAGTAAATGGCATTTTGGGACATCAGTATTATATCCTGTTCCACATGTAGAATGTGAACAACAAACGCAAAACATAATCCCAACCCACATCTATGGTCACCCAGCCATCTCTGATTTAGTCATTTTTCAATATGTTACGTAAGGCATTATGGGCAGTGATAGGAGAGGGTTAAGCCACTGCTAAGCCTTCATTACAGAGATAGAAGGAGGTGTGAGGACTCAACAGATTGATCTTAGAGTCTAGGAAAAACCTCTCTGTGTAGTAATATCACTGTCTTTTGCTTGTAGTATAAACATTTAAGTCTAAATTTGTTCTATAATTGAAATAATATATGACTGGTTTAGAGCCTGATGTAAACATTAGACGGATGTTTTATATCCACCAACATTGATGGAATGAATCATGGTGCAGAACATCTTGATGAGTCAGACGCCCACATTTTAAAGCAGTTGTGTTTGCTGACCCACCCACCCAAAAAGACACACAGAAGCTGTGTTTCAACCTACAGAGATGAATCACATGCATTTTAATAAAACCTGTATCTCATAAGCCACAAAAGTGCATATCACGACAGCAATTTCCATTAATGACAATACAATTCCCTCTTAATCTGCAATTCAAAGCCTCACATGGTCACCCATCATCAGCTTAATACCTGAATCTTTACACACAGTGAATGCTTTTGATAGAGGCTCATAGATTTTGTTTTAAAGTCATTTATTCATTTACACTTATTCATTTGGCAGATGCTTTTATCCGAAGCGACTTACAGTATTATGCAATCATCACTGCAGAGCAGAAGGGGGTAAGGTGCTCGAGGACACTTAAATAACTGTCTGCTGGCCCTGGTATTCAAACCCACAACCTTCCACTAACAAGTCCAACTCTCTTACCATCGGACCACGAATGACCCCTAACCTCAGAGTTCATCTTTCTCTTCCCTTTTTACCCTTTTGTCAATTGAAGCTGTATGACTTTCTTCCGTAGAACACAATAAAGATACTTTGAAGAAAGTTGATAACCAAACAGCAGTGGCACTCATCCACTTCTAATGCATGGACACAAAATCAATGCAAGTGAATTGGTGCCATGTCCCAACATTCTCCAAAATATTTTATTTTGTGTTCTGCATAAAAAAGAAGGTCATACAGGTTTAAAATGACAAGAGGGTGAATAAATAATGACACAATTTTCAGTTTTGGATGAACTATCATCGCATTCTATAGAAGAAAACATTAACACAAAAGTCCTACGCCCTTGTTTAGACAGACTGAGACGAGACTTATGCTGGAGGTGATATAGATAATTGTCTCTACGCTACAGGAATCTCATTTCAATGAAGATTGCAAATGGCCCGGTGTATGTTTGCTCACATTGACGTAAAGTGCTTGCAAGCAGAACTCATTTTCCACAGCAATCTCAAACCTCATTATCATTGTAAAGGTTTATTTGGTGGTGCGATGAGAAACTGCTGTATATCAACATAAACTGAGCAGTTTTATTCAGTTTTGTTGAAACATTAGGCATATTATCTTGAAAAATATATACACCAGTTGGTCTTCTGAATCTTGGATTCTAACCCATAGTGCATCAGTACATGTCAATCAGGACCACAAATGACTGTGAATATTTAGCACCCTCTTGTGGCAAAAGTTGTTTTGAAAATTTTTTCAGAATTTTTTGCTTCCATCAGAAATACAATAAAACATAAGAGTCATTTCAAAATTATATAACCAACAATTATACAAGATTTGTTATTGAATCAGAACACAAACATGATCTATAGTCCATTCATTTGGTCAATCATACTTAAAGTATTAAAATGTACAAATATTTTTTATTGTAAGAGATGTTCTTACAGTCGACTTATTTCTTGCAACTGAGGCCAAAGAATCCTAAACATTAAATTTCTGTTGTATGAAGTAAACCCTGTACCTCTCATACAGGCACAAAATATGGAAAATAGTAAATAAATCAGAACAGCAAATAATATTTTACACATCAGAAAGAGAATAAGAAACCATTTCAAAGGCCGCTTTCAGTTTGTCTGAATTTGAAATTATTATTTTTGCTTATTTCTGTTAACTTTGTAACAATATTTCTCCCAAACTTCAAACCAAAATATTATATACGTTTGTATTTAAAAAATTAAGAGAACTGGAGAAACAGGTCGATAGAACAAAAAACATGCTCAATGTTTAAGATCTCAAATACTGCAAAGAAAAAAGTGTGTGTATTTTGGAAAAGTAAAAAAATATATATTTTGTATGTTATAACCTTATTATTTTCTAAAACATAATCATTTTTATTTTATTTTATTTTGTTGAAAATTGTACCTATATATCAACCCGGCTTAATTAAAATGTAATATGTGAAGACGTCTTCCCCTGTAAATCTTCATTGATCATCCTCTTTTATGACCAACCCGTCGTCCGCCGTGCTATTTTTACCTCTGGTTTCCTATTCCATCTTTCTTTCCACGCACACACAGATACAGTAGTGACAAATGAGCGTGTCTCAGGCGATGCGGTGTGGCCAGTTTTATGTCTCCCCTTCCTGGCCGCCTGTCTTCAAGCTCCATTGCTTTATTGATTCCATGCACCTCTTCATCAGATAAAGACATGAATACTGTCTGCATGAACAAGGCCTTACCCACACAGCTAAAGGCCACTTTTCCAGTATTAGACCGAACAAAATAACCTTAGATTTCATGCTGCCTCTAATGATCCATGGAAATACAATGTCAGTGCTTAAAGCAACAGAATATTAATTCACAGCACAGTTAACCCTCTAAATGACTCTAAAACTGTGTTTAGCAGTGCATTTAGCTGCACAATGAGCCTTGGAAACGTGGGATATTGCAGCAGCTAGACAGACATGAAATACAGAGACTGTGCTCATGTTTTTCACATTAGACCCTGCAAGCCTTCACAATTTTAAATTCTGGCAACATTGCACAGTTATAGCCATAAAAACCCCGGCTTCTGTGTCGAACAAGCTGGAAGGGGCCGTAAAGAACCTTGTAGTCCGTGTACTTGATATACAGTTTTGTGCGTCTTAAACTCACGGTCAGTTCTGAGACTTCAAGCAGTCTGGTCGTTACAGGGAATGAGTATGGCTGTATTTCTCTGGTCTGGTGCTCTTGTTTTACTGTTTGAAGTCGTGTAGTAGGTCAGTACTAAGTTTGGCCAAACGCATGATTACTGAAAGGCGGTCTGGGATAATGGGCTATATATCATAAACTGCTCTGGCAGGGCATTTTGGGTGATTTTCCAGACTCTCTGGAACATTCTGGAGTCAAGCAATACATCAGGTTTGCCAAGGAGTACGTTCAGAAACGGTGAAGGTTTCTCAGACTTTTGTGGGAACATTTTATTTGAATACATTTAAGAAAGCTTTTTTAACACAATCATGATCCACCTTATGAAATATCTCTGAAATGTGAAAAACATAAACATATGTGAAGTAAGCAGTTGTTGTGGTTTACACTTTATTATTTTTATTTGCACAGTCTTCCGGGTGAGAGTTTGTCACAACATTGTGTCTGAAACGGACAGAATTTATATAGTTCATTCTTCATCATGTCATTTCTTTCTTCTGAAGAAGACAAAGGAATATATATTCAGGAGTGTTTATAAGCAACAGCATTGGATCCCATTGACTTCCATGGTGTACAAGAGACATTGCTTAATCTTATTTTGTGTTCCAAAGAATATACAGGTTTTAAATAACATGAGGACAAATTAATAATGACACAATATTTGTTTTTGGAACAACTTTGACTATATAATGAAAATAATAATGCAGAACACAACGTAGATATTTAGAATTATGTTGGTTAAAGAAAACCATTGGTTCCCTTTCACTTGCATTGTACTCTTCCTTAATGGTTGCCAACCTTGCCAAATATGGTTGCCAAATATTTTCTTTTGTGTTCTGGTCATGCTGGTTTCAAATGATATAAGTGATAAAATGATGCGAATATCCATTTTGCAAAATCTCTTTTTCTGATTCATATATTTTTAAAAAGCACAAGCATTTTGGAGGGGGTTTAATACAAATATATGCTAACAGAAAACAGAGAAGTGATCAGGGCAGGCTCCATAATCCAGGT
The DNA here is from genome assembly GCA_033220385.1 of Triplophysa yarkandensis. Lineage (NCBI taxonomy): Eukaryota > Metazoa > Chordata > Actinopteri > Cypriniformes > Nemacheilidae > Triplophysa > Triplophysa yarkandensis. The sequence goes on from CM065656.1 coordinate 16,532,180, forward strand.
AATACATCACTCAGAAATTAATGAGTTGCTCAATATTTTATCCACCAGGTGGTGCTAAAAGTGTCATGCCTCATTTCTGCTGAAAGGTCCATTAGGGGAGGCCTTATTTGTGTTTTTTAACATACTTCATTTACCACACAAAATATATTGCAAAGCATGCAGGTTAAAGGCATGTTGTAATTATTTGCTGTATTTTTATGGTAGGCTACTGTCATTTTAACTGGTTGTTGCAGCCTTAAGTAAAATAAGGAACCAATAAAGAAACCGAAGGACCCGAGCCGCATATTTTAGATGAAGTTGTTATCTGGAAGCTCTATGTGTGTGCAGCTGACCCTTGAATGAATTCTCTGAACAGATCTGGTTACAGCTTAAATCTCTCCGTGTTTATCTTGTGGCAGAGGGAGGGAGGCCAAATGCTAGAATGCTCTTGTCATAACCTGGCAACATTTGAGGGTCAGATCATGTGGAGGAAGACTCATTTAAATGAGAATCCGGGCCTAGTGGAGAGCTTGTATTTTCTCTGCTGGATACAAAAGCTGAAAGTTTTTGATGAGATGTCGAGACAGATTGTACATAACATAGTCGCAGGTTTAGTTCTATATCCGTGAACATGACTCAATGTGAATTTTGCATATCAGGAAAAGTCTTGACCTCACAATCTCAACATGCCCTTTTAATAAAACAATAAACAAGGGGTAAGTCTCATGTTCCAGCCCTATTTTAGTCGGCCACATAACCAGGGGTCTCCCCAAGTGAGGATTGCTTTTATTCCCCGATGGCAAATGGCAACACAAATGCACACAAGCCTCATAGCGCAAACACAAGAGTGTTTGCAAGAGTTTGCTACAAATTCCCGTTACAAAGTCAAAAAGATGGTCAGTATTTCCACCCGTACTTGAGCATTTCAAAAGCCCGCTGTAAACCTTTATTAATGCTTGGTTCTCCCTATGTGATGTCCGAGAGTGTTTGAAATTGAAGCCCTGCTATAGGGAAAAGGGGGGCTCACGTGGTTGTGACACCCAATACCCCACGCGCTGCAGGCTGGGTTTGAAGAAAGAGAGCACAATTGGATTAGATACCAAAATATGAGCGGTGTTTGTTTTAATTAGTCTGGTGACACAGGGAGCTTTTGAAAGCGCTGGGGAGAGAAAGTTTCAGGGGAAGAGGAGAGGGACAGCTGTCCTGCTGGTATGATGCTGCTTTGGAGACAGGGGCCTGGGGTCTGGGGTTCGGACATGGAGGGGTCACCGCCAGGACTAGGGACCTTTGTACCCAAATATTTTTGGCGTACCACTTTAGGAGCCTGTGCTTAAAGTTGTTGCACAAGAATGTTTCGTTGGTCATGATTCACCTGTGGATTGTTTGGTTATGTTAATCGTGATCTGCAGTTTATCGTGAAGCTCTAGAAGTCCAACTGGGTGACACTGGAGATACTCAAGTAAAACAACTTTTCTAAAAATATCAAATAATAGTTTCATCTGGTTTACTATATTTAGCTGGTTTATTTTGGCTTGTTAACATTTTTTTTGTCATTTGGTGTTAAAAATTTTAAATATTTGCATCTTTCTTTTGAAGCTGCCTTACTAAAGAAGTACTTATATGAGTCTTAAAGTAATAGTTCATCCAAAAATAAAAACTGTGTCACTACTTCACCCTCTTTCCATTTCAAACCTTTCTTTCTTTCCTCTGTAGAACACAAAGTAGATATTTCGAGGAATGTTGGTAATTGAATAGCACAAGCATCCATTCACTTCTATTGTATGGACACAAGACCACTGCAAGTGAATGTGTGCCAGTTTCCAACATTCTTCAGAATATCTTCTTTTTGTTCTGCATAAAAAAGAAAGACAGTCATACAGGTTCGAAGTGACAAAAGGGTAGGCAAATAGTGACCCAATTTCAAATTTTAAATTATGTTTTGCTTCGGTTATGTGTTTTCACTACCAGAAATATTTTTATTCTTGAAACGTTACCCTGAGGACTGTATTGGGCCTGTTGGTGTTGACTTGTAATGCCTGATGCTCTATGAACTTTACCTAGAGGCTAAAGCATCTCAACAGTCCAGAACTCCCAGAATTCCAGTTTAGGTTCCGATAGCTGTAACGGAATCCCTCTCTCGGAAGTGCAAATCCAGCTGCTACAGAGCTTTCATAAATTAGATTATCTGCATTGCTTTAGGGATGTAGGTCTCCGGAGCACTGTTGAGCCACAGTGTCCTTAATATTACTACCACAATCATTTAGAGCCATTGAGTTGTGTGTACATATATTGTTTGTGATTACCTGTTCGTCTTGATATTTTAGACAGCGCGGAGAAGGAACTTTGACATCTTTAAATAAACCTGTGGTTTAGGGATCTACACACACATTTCTTTTTAAACACATTTTAATGGCATGATATGAATGATATTGCATGATATCATTTTGTTTAATCATTTTTGTATGAAAACAATTAAAAACTATTATTTTTGTTCAGGATTTATTTAAATATTAATGTTTTGAATATGGACATATACTTGTATACTAGAAAACAATTCCCCTTAGAAAGTTATAAACATTTTTTAAAAGCGAATTTATGTAAATTTACATTACGTTTACATGTCTTATAATTATATTTACTTAACAAATTGAAGTGATGTTAAAATGTAGTTTTTAAGTCAGTTCAATGTAATTCATGGTCAAAAGACTCATAAAGCTAGTGTACATCAGTATTTTAAGGGGATACTACTGAACACAAATAAGGATATTTGGAAACATATTAGCACCTGACATTTCTGGGCCACCATTGACTGCTATGATAGAAAAAAATAAATGGGAGGGAAAGGTGCTGCATAACTGCTTGTTTTCCAACATTCCTCAAAATATCTAGTTTTCAAAAATACAGAACAGTATAATATAACTTTTTCTATTATAATAATCTATGGTGTCCCAGAAATCTAACAAACTTCTAAATATCTTTCTTTGCGTTCGACAGAAAGAATATATATACAGCTTTAAAACAACTTGAATAAATGATTGTAGAGTTTAAATTTTTGGCTTTTCGCTTGATAAAGAACCGTATAGGAAAACACATTAACCGACCATTACCAAAAAATGCGGAGATATGTAATGTTGATAGTCTTATCAGTTTGTTCAAAGCATTGTTGATGTTTACTGATGTGTGTCTGAGGTTTATACAAGCTTAAGTTTGTGAGGTATGATGTCATGATCATGAAAGTTATGTCATTATCCTAAAGACTGCATGTCAGAAACGGAATTGAAAAACTGGAAGTGTGTGTGTACTGTAGATATCTGTCTGCTGTAATCATAAGGTCAAACCATGGTGTGATATGGAGTGATCTGACCTCGGTTGTGAACAGAAAGGAAACACAGCCCGAAATTGTTTGTGTTTGGTCTGTGTTTTTAATCATTTTGGAAATCCCAAGGGTCCTTGTAATCCATGACGGTTCAATACAAAGTTTATTAAACAACATGAATCCATTCTGTGGATTATCCAAGTAAATTAATTTAGAAATCCCACAGAGCACTGTCTAATTGAATCATTAACTGTTTTTGTTAAAAGTGATGCAAGTGCACTTGTTTTGGGGTCTTTGTGTCTCTAATTGAACACAGTCTCCTCTCCTCCTATCTCTTTGGCCTTGTGTGAAAGACCTTCTGCAAATGGAGCATTAATGTAATGTTTCTCCTCTGATCGACATCTGCTTCCTATTGCTTTAGGTGCAGAGTATTTCCAAACAATTTGGGTTTTGATTCCGCGAGTGTCCAACTCAAGGTTGTCTGCTGTCTTTAAAAAGAGGGATTGAATTCACATGAAATATTAGCAATGGGCCTGTTAGATTGTGTGATGTGGGTTCATCATCCCTTTTGGAAGGGTGAGGTACTTTTGAGTGTTTGCATCTGCCTGTGTGTATTACTGCTGGAGAACTTTGGTATTTAACATCTCTCTTTTTGTGTTCTTGCATTTGAAAGCTATTGGCAATCCAGATCGTCTGCAAATGTGTATACACATGTTTCAATGTTATTTAGAGTGTCTGTGCATCTTTGTAAAAGAATGAATGTCAGGACTGCGGATGTTAGAAACGGAGGCTTGGACAGGAGATAGACAAATGAAAGGTTGCATTATGACCAGTGTCTGGGTGGTTTGGAAGGGGTCAGATCGTGTGTCCACTGCCTCGGGGTATCAGGATGAGCTTCGGGGTGCGTGGAGGTGACCCACCGGTCCTGTGCAGTTGCGCGCACAGCTGCCGCGTCTGGCATCCAGACTGGCCCGTGTGCCCACAACCAAAGCCACGGGCCAAATGTGGGTCATGTCCTCGGTCTGGGTTTGGATCTTTGGGTAATGACGAGTAAACCTCAATAATTTTTCAGATTTTTTTATTTGTTTATTTATTATAAATAATTGATTTTTCTTGGAATCATGCATGAAATTAAGATTGTCCACAATTTAATTTTTAAACGTGTTTATTTCTTATGGTCTAATTTTAAGTTGTAACTAACACTATTAATTTAACTCAGTTAAGTAAATTAAATGAGTGTAGCACAAATAGCTAATAGGAATGAATATTGTCAAAGTTATAACGGATTTTAAACAAAGTAAAAACATATAACATATATAATATAGTTTTATAAATAGTTCTGTTTCTGAATCGAGTTTGGATGTAGTTTCATGGATGTTTAATTTTAATTTAACCCTAAATAAAATTGAAGTCTTATGATATTTCTATATAAAGATGAAAAACTAAAATTCTTGGCCTAAGTGTTTATATTCCGATGGAAGGTATAATTTTCTATAATAATAATATATATATATATATATATATATATATATATATATATATATATATATATATATATATATATATATATACTATAAATATAAAAACTTGTACATTAATTTAATTTAATTGAAATGCTTTATCATTATAATAAGATCAGGAATATTATTCTACTGACGCACCAATGACACGCATGTAAAATTATGCGGTAATATTCGTACCAAAGACGAAGATTTGATGGATAAATATAACGAAAACTTATAAATGTTTCATCTTAAAATAAAACAGTTTTTTTAAAGCAGACGCATTCGATGCTGTTTTTTTGGCGAGTGTAAAACTTAAAAAATATAGAAAAATAAGAATTTTGAATTTTTTTTATATTTTCATCTCTAAATCCTAATTTGGTAATAAGTTAACCACAGTGTTTCAAATATACAATCAAGCTCAAATAAATGACATTTCTCGCCGTAACTTAACGAAACAGACGCAAAGTTGGCATCCACTCGTTCGTTTTACTTTTCCACATGCGCACCACAGACCCAATGCCCACCCTAGAAAATAAGAGTGTGATTTATTTAGAAAACCAGACATCTACAGGGAAGATATCATTCCACAGACGACAAACAAGAAGACTGTATTCTTATTTTCTAGCCTGAAGTAATTTCATGGTGTTATTTTTGCCAGGATCGAAAGGTTTGGTTCTTGTGTTTGGATCCCATCTTGGCAGGGCAGAGACTCATTTTCCAGGGCTTGCAGACAGTAAGACAACTTCAGAAAATGGTAAGAAATAATAACAAAGGAAACTTGTGATATGTGTAAAAAATATACACTTAAGACACCTTAAATCTCTCTGCAAAGATAAGTCATGAAAGGCCTTTAATGTCATTGTAAACTTCTAGAATAACTAAAAAGGAAATAAAGCAACATTAGAAGCAAAACTATGTTCCAGGACTCTATGGATTCAGAGAAGGCATGGTACAAATTGCACGCCAGACCAATTACATCTACAGAGACAGATGTTAGGACAGGATGCTTAAGGAATTTTTTGGCTTCTCAGATGGAAGTGAGGAGAGGTAAAGTGGGATGCTTGGCCAACTCTTATTATTTAGTCCTATCTCAAAAGAGGGTTCCTGCCCCAGGCTCCGGCTAATGAAAATCCCATGGTTGAGCGTTTGAGCTTCAGAACCTTCTTCATGGTCATTGTGTGAGCACCTTTAATTGAATCAGAGCCACAGGTCACAGAGACTCAGCGCCACCAGCTCCCCCCTTCAGTATAAACACATTTAGGGATTATTTATTTTTTAGCTGTGGCGTGCGTCCACAGCAGCCAGGTCAACTGATACCCAGATGGTTTCGCTGAGGACCCTGTTTACGGATTCCTGCAGACAGCGAGGGAAAAAGCGGGGACCTGGTGGTATGTCGCTGATTTAGAGTTACTCAGCTATACATGTAGGCATGACATGAGTTCTTGATGGAGAACTGTTTCTTATGTGATCCGTGAATACATTAAAACATGAAAAGCTTATTCGGATGCTTCTGTGAAGTAAAGGCCTTTTTTGAATAATTGTTAACTTGGACATTGACATTTGTCAATTCATTTCCATCATAATTTACAACACAGTCATCAGTTAGACTCCTCAAATCTCATAGAGGATGTGAAAGTGTGTGGGGTCATTGGAAGGACAGTCAGTCCCAATATTCCCCCCCACACACACAGACTGGCCCTTCCTGGCTTTTCTGAAACAAACCCGCTTCCCAGACTCCCTCTGTCATGTGCTTTGACCCAGAGGTCGGCAGCTGTCAATCAGAACTTCAGTTTCAGCTGGCCATCACGCTGCCGGACAGAGAGAAAGCGAGCGAGTTAAAGAAAGAGTCCTCAGAGGAAAATCCACCCCTTCATATGGGATCATCCCTCTGCTTCCAGGGCATATAATTGAATTAAAGCCCTTGCCCTTGCATGTTCCAATGCAAACCTTTAAGTTGGGTTGACATGTTTGAACAATAAAGACATGAGTCGGATTGTTAACAGAACAGAGGTTTACTTGTTTAAACATAACTAATGCTGCTGATCTCTTGAACAAAAACTAAAGAACACACCTTTAAGGGGAAATCCTTTATTTTTTAAAGCTTTTAACAGCCAATCCCGGATTGAGCTTTAAGGCCCCAATTTAAAATATGGTTTCTAATAACCTGAAATGAATTGATATTTGGGACTCTTTTTACAAATAGAATGCAAGGTCTGAGGCTGAACTGGCAGACATCAGGGAAAAGGTAGAAAGCGTGAGGCTATGGGCCACAGACTGAACTGATTTCCTGCATGGGGTCATGCCAGGGACAGGTTCAGCTGCCCCGGGTTCAGGAAACAAGAGTGGCCACAAAGCCACAGCAATAGAGGAGAGAAGGTCAGCCGTTTGATGACTTACCAAAAATTCTAGAGATTTACAGCTATAGAAATCGGTGTTTCCTCCCAATTTATAACCTGCAGGGTTTTGTTAGGATATCAGATCTAAAAGTGAACCTGCATGCATCTTATTTAAAGACTTAAGAAATGAATGATGCAGCTCATGTCCTGAGAATGAAAATGTTTCCAGCTTGAATCGTCTAAAATAACACTTCTAAGTTGTCTCTCTTTTTATAATACTTGAGAAACAAGACGCACACATGTCCAGTGTCCTGAACACAGTTTGTGTGGCATGATCACGGCGATCAGGCCACATTTCCCTCTGTGTTGTCCATCGCCATATTTTAATGATAACAGCAAGCTATTGAAGAATTGGAGAACATCAGCTCTTGGTCTGCCTTCCTGCAGATGCAAATGATATGGCGATATGGTTGTGTGCAAGCCAACTCTGTCAACACAAAAGTTAAGAGCGCTCATTCTCGAGGCCCTCCAGTCAACTCGGAGTTGATATTTTCTCAAAAAGCGTCTTCTGGAGTACATTTTCTCCACTGGGTTTTTGATTTCATGAACACCATCACCTCAGGCGAGAGTAAAATGTTCTCCATGGGAATTTTAGCCATTTAACCCTCAGAAAGAATCTCCAAATTTAACAAAGACGGCCTTTTATATGATATACAGCACATGTACAAATAGAATGTATAGAAATCATATATGCAGAATATTCATATATACATAAATATGAGTATTTAAGCTCTAATGTATAGTTCTACAATAACCTTTTCTGCAACTTCCTTATAAGACAACATCATATTTTATTTAATCTATGCAGTGGTCATCCTCAGCACAGAGGGTCTCCAGCTTGAGTCCATCATCTTAATCTATGTCAGGTCATGTTTCTAATTCAATTCTCATGGTGAATAATCTTAAGTTCAATGCCTATACCATCTTGGCCTGTATCGGTCCTTAATGATTTTGGAAATCATTTTAAATATTTTTTATGCAAAGAAATAAACTTTTTCTATTTTGACCTCACATGTCAGAATTTCATTTTGCAGATTATATTGCAGCAAAGCAACTTGTCAACCTGATGTGACTTCGTCTTTATTTAAGAAGTCTGCTGGCATGGTGAATTCAGCACGAATGAAACGGTTCTTATGTGGCTGACCGAAGCAAATGGACTGGATGTTTACACATTTGTCCGTCAGGTTGGCTCCGTGCGGCCTTATAGATATATCCAGAAAACTGTTCGACATTTTGGTGAGCACTACGAGGCCTGTAAGTGCTCTGTGTTTAGAGATGGATTGCAGAGATAGGCGCTGCCACGTCAATATCACCAGTTATGATTTTCTTTCATCGTTCGGGGTCGACTTCGCATCTCCAAGCATTTGGAAGGGGAATAGAAAATACTCATCAACACCTGAAAACGTGAGGTTTATTTCCGTATCAATTCTATAAGAATTCGATCATTTAACATAATCTCTGAAAAAAATTAAAACAATGAAAAGTTCTGATTTAATAAAACTTTAGGCTTCAATATTCGAACACGAATACGAGCACAGACAAGAGTTGCATCAGACAACATACAGAATAAACGAGCGACATTTTTCCTACTATCTAATATATATTTCCCAGTACAACAAGAATATTTTTTAAATAATGAGCTAAGAAACCCAATGCAACAGGTGAAAATTTAAATTAAACTTAAAAATATTTTTAGCATATTTATTTATGGATTATAATTTTTTTTAAATAATTTTTTGTGGTAAATTCAGTCCATGCCACGTTTATTCTATATGTATTGTAATGAATAAATATAATGTATATTTTCTTATATATCTATTAAATAATAGAGCATAGTAGATTAATTGTTTTAAAATAACTAAACGTCTTTTTTTATTATTAAGAATGTGATTAATTTTATTATTACTGTTGGTGGTGTTATTTGGCTTTACAATTTATCACTTTTTTACTTATTATGTCAGATATTTATTTTGCGTCGTATTGTTATTTTTATTTCATTATAGACCAAAGTAGAAATCTTAGCTCTTATAATTCGTTTGATTTTACAAGACTTTTGCTATTTATAAATCATATAATAGACGGTGAAGCCCAGTAGCCTATAGATTTTTGCTGAAAAACAAAAAGACAAAACAAAAATCAATGCAATCAACGAAAGTTTTACATTTTTGTAGTTCGTAAATGCTGTAAGTCTATAACAATTATTTGTTATTTTTAATATAGTTGTGAAAATGTGCTTTCAATTCTTATATTTTCAATATTTTGCATAAAATAAATTAAATCATATGCCTATAAGGTTTATTTGTGTGTATATCACTTAAATTCTATTAACTTATTTGTCCTAGTCGAAATCCAGATGCATATCACATTAATATGACATAAAATGATTTTTATCATTTTAACACGAACGAAAGCTTTCAAGCTGTCAATCAATTCACAGACAGCAGAAAAGTTAAATTGTCCTGATTGAAACCCTCTTAAATCAGATTTCTGTTCATCCACACACATCTATCTCCATTCACAACATTTTGTTTTATTAGTAAAACATTAAAGAAGTTTAATGGATAATTGACAAGAGTTTGAATTAAATTTTAGGCGTATTAAATCAGAGCCCTGTCTGCGTTCCCCCCTCCCACTTCACGTGTCTTTGTTTCTGGGATCCCTAAATCCCACCCACTTGAAATGAAGAGGTGGAAAAAATCCCCCAGTCTTTGGTTTAAACACAAACTTGTCCACTGTTAATAGCACCCTGCTCCATTATTTGCTATCCAAACGAGGCGATGGAGACAGAGCGTTGTTTGTCATTCTCATCGCCTCCAAGCAGGATCACTCCCGAGAACTCCCCGGGTTTGGAGCATAATTCCGGCTCTTTCTTTCAGTGTGACGACCTCCAGAAGTCCCCACATGTTCCACTAGCGCATCGACACGACTTTTATAGCGCGCAGTCTATGGGACGTTACGCAGAAAGCGCTCCTGCGGACTTTACGCACGGCGCGCGCACCACAACTCCGCGCACCTCGCCGGGAAAGCAGACAAAGTTTCTGGATAACATGAATCAGGATCACAAGACTTCATCTATAAGCGAAAAAAACTCCTCATTTTATGACAATAATTCCGATGGTGAGTTCTTTTTTATTCAATTGAAAACTTATTGATTGAATTGTAAAATAAGAAAAGCAACTTCACCTATGGAGTCCATATGAGATATCACCAAACATATAAATTTTTTATACTTATGCAAGATATTAATTTATTTAAATCTGTCTTATTGCAATATATTTTAAACATCTTTATTATTATTATTTTTCTTTTTTTTATTATTCCAAAAGTGAATAACATGTGTTTCATGAATAAGATATTAGGAACAATTACAATACCAAAGGCATTTCTCAATATGCTACTTTTTAAGAATACATTTCTTTTTTTAATACCATCTATTAATTTGAATAGGTTTTGAAAAGAAAATTATTATTTCTTTTTTACAAGATGTCTCCATTTAGTTTCAGGTCAATATTTGTGCTTCGGTTTTTTTATTCAAATGTGTTTTATATCTTGTATTTATACTTTATTATCACACTACTTTTATAGCAAACATCTGACATGTTTAAAAAATGTCCACAGCAATCTGACAACTTTAGAAACTGTTTTTACAGTTGTGGTTTAGGATTTGTGTCGAATGATATGATCTATCTTATTTGTTTTAAAATGCCGGGATGTAGGCAAAATTTATATTTTACGAATGATGTCAATGCATATACAATCATAGTTTTTAGTAACTATTTATGAAGTCTAAATACATTCTTTTGAGAATAATGGGCGTTTTTTACGACATTACAACATTACGACAACGCTTTGAGTTACGTATACTCACATTTCTCAAAAGAATAATTATGTTAACTCAAAATATTAACAGACAATGTGACATTTCATAAACTATAATTAATTATGTGATTTTGTAAAAAATGTAATGTAACTCATAAAATGTTTTTAGTAACTTAATAACAGCCATCACCATGAATTTAAATTGAATATCATACGTACCTTACATAGGTCTGAACTTTTCTTAAAACATAATTTTAAATTTAATTATTTCTAATAATTGTTTGCTTGTCTTCTGGTAAGCTATATAGATGTAAACAATGCCTGTTATTGTAACCATTAATGGCAACTACATTACCCTTAAATTATTGTCAGTCTATTCTGGGTCATTTTCCCCATATTATTAAATGACAATATATCAATACATTTGATTTCCAATGTTAATTATGTTAGTTTTCTGAACGTTAGGAAAAAAGACAACTCTTGCATTGACAAAGTTTATGGCCTTCCCTGAACCTGAATGAAAACCTAAAAGGGTTGGCAAGCAAAAATAATTGATACTCTAAATAAGACTAGTCAGGTTAAATAAAGTGTCTGAATGAATGGAGAATATGTTTGGCCCATTTAAACATGTTACCAGTAATTTAGATATTACCCTTAGAAGTACAGTTTAAGGTTACCTAACAATTCTACATGTATATTTAGCAATTTCTTTATGAGGTAATAAGATATTTGAGCAGCAGGATTATTTCATTACTTTATTTAGATGTGAATTGTCTCTTTTGTAACTGGGGACTGAGAGGGTGTGTCTAACAAATCTAATTAGTCAGACTAAATAGTCTAAAAACTTTCTGTCAAATTTGGAAATGCTAATACAACTCGACTGGTCCCTTTAAAGTCCTGTAATTTAGTTTACATGAAAATTGTAAGGCTTCTTTTATACTTTTATACTGTAAGACGTTGTCGTTTGTGCATTTTGGTATAACAGAATGTGTATAAATTTAGCAACTTCTGAAGGCATGTTGGGGAATAGAGAAAATATTATAAATAACTAAATACACTATATAATTACATAAAAATGTACTAAATGACTTACGTTTATTTATTGGTACCTGTTAAAGATACATAAATGAAAAGTTTCTTGTGTACATGCAAAATAAGTAGCAGTAACATTGAGGCATTTGGATTTAAAGATACTGCATGGGGAGATTTTATGACACTATGTCAGATGTGTTTAATCTATCTACAAAAACAGCTAAGTGTGTATCTCAATTTTAAGCACTCGGACAATTTAAGATAACTTTGGATGTGTCCTTATGTGATTTTATCACTATTGTGATTATTTTTGTTGTTATATTTTTCCAATTCCCAATCGCTTTTGTTTTTGTCAAATGTTTGCTTTTAACCTGAAACTAATTTTAATATATTTATCAGATATTAGTGTAATTGGAGATTAATATAAAACACAACTTTTCAGAAAGAGTCTGTCGCTTGGCAAAGCATAAGAAGGGTTTATACCTCATAAAGACCACTTCCCATTCTTTGTATTCTCCTGAGAAAAGTGAACTCATCCTGTTTACATTTTGTTTATTATTATAGTCATTTTAACAGATTTTTTTAACTAAACTTTTCTATTTTTTACCATCTTCGAACATGTCAGATTAATATTTCACCAGATCTTGTTTTTTATTGTCCCCTTCAAGTCTGAGCTAACAAAAAAATGTAGCCTTCATTCTTAACTCGACCCATTCTAGCTCAAGTTTCAAACTTAATCAAAACAGTAAGCTCTGCTGACAGTGCTTGTTATTATCCTTGTTAAAGTCTGTGGAATACTTTATAATAGACACTGACTGGATGAAGAACAGTGTCTTTGGACAAGATTGTTTTAATTATTTCTATTTAAACTTCAAAAACAACAAAGAAAGATATTTTGAGTCACTTTTTCTATTTTCTAAGTCAGTCATGGAATTTAAAAAAGCACTTTTCTGTTAATTCTACATGGTGCAGTTTACATGTTCATACACTGAATGTATTTAATAAAAAATGGGCATTCTTCTATGGCTATCCTTTATGAGAGAGGGTGCTGTGATTTCATATGTAAATTAAATAATAACATATTAAACTCTTATTTGTTTCCGTATTCACTGTGGTTCTTTTGTTCATTATATGTGATATCTTCATCTCAAAAGTTGTACATAAACCATCACATAAGGGCAAAGAGATGAAAACCGAAACACTAAAGGTGAATCTTTTTAAAGGCACTGATTCTGTTTTAATGTCAACAGGTGATAAGTCCTTATCCAAGCCACTTGGATATCCCACTCTAGATTCAGAATGCTGTGGAAAACTAAAGGAACCCTCGAACGGTTTGCCTGGAGACTCCATCGCAGACTCCATCGACCTTTCAGGGAAAAACAAGAAGCGGCGAAACAGGACGACATTCAGCACCTTTCAGCTAGAGGAGCTTGAGAAGGTCTTTCAGAAAACACATTATCCAGATGTGTATGCACGTGAACAGCTGGCACTGAGAACAGAGCTTACAGAGGCAAGAGTGCAGGTGTGTTACACTTTACCTCCTGGGTCAGGTTATTATATTTGAGGGAATAGATTATTTACATACTTTATTTCAATAAATACCCTTCTGAAAATAGCTGTAATATTTGTGATAGTAATAAAAAATATAGGGTGTGTTGTACAAAAAGTACAAAACACTATTGAGACATATTTAATAGCCAACATTATTTGTCATAACTACAACGACAGAATGTATGGTTATATTAATACACCTAACACGGACTATAGTCTTTATCTGTTTATCTCTTTGTTGGTCCTCTATTGTAGTGATATTGTAGTATTTTGTAGATTTGTTAGGCCGTTCTTCCGTGCCTAGACACAGTAAGCCATTTTGTGTGATCTCTGTCATTTCTTGTCAAGTCTCCTTAATGTCTAACCAAAGCTTAGCTGCAGTTTACACTACCAATACATCTATGCAATGTAAAAACTATGTTTTAATACGCCTTAATTAAAATATTTTAATCCAAAACAAAGACGTGATTTGGGTCATAACTTTATATTACATTTCTTTATCTTTAAGATTTTGAAGTGTACATCTTATCTTGTCCCCTTAAAGGTGTGGTTTCAAAACAGACGAGCCAAATGGAGGAAACGAGAACGCTATGGGAAGATGCAAGAGGTGCGAAACCACTTTGCTGCTACATACGATATCTCACTTCTGCCTCGCTCCGACACATACCAGGTACAAGTACAACTATAAAGAAACACAGAGAAAGAGCGTGAGACAGAGAGCTTAAAAATAAAACATTCTTTGACAAGAATTTTAACACACTGGGGAATTTGTTTGACTTTGGCCGGGACTGCAGTGCACATTCCCATATGTTATATTTTATGTCCAGATCATATAGAAAGAATTTAATTTGGTCTGACATTGCATTAATGTAATAGTTCAGCACTGTGGTATGAATATTGTGTTACTGAAAATGATAAATCCGTTTCCTAAATGTAAAATCAGCTTATGACGTGTTTTCAAACTACTGTGAAATCTCAGACCAAAGAGGCAAGAATAGGCTGTATCTTTAATAATGACCTCTTCTTACATTACACTACACTAAGAAAATATTAGTACAATACTAATTCTATACGTAATATATAGAAAAAAAATATTTATCCCTCTACGATAAATGCCTATTTTGTTTATTAGATTATATATAAATATAAAGAATTTTTCCTACATTTATTTCCTTGTAGATGCAGAATAACCTATGGCCAGGCAGCGCAGGTACAGCGAGTGCAGGTGGAACAAGCAGTGGCTGTGTTCTTGGCACTGAAAACATGTCATCTTGCATGACTCCTTATGCGCATGCCCATGGCAACCTTCCTGGTCTCATGGGAATGTCTGCATCCCCGGGCCATCACCATCATCACCCATCCCACCATCCCGGGATCAATGGAATATACTCACTCCATGGCTTCCCAGGAAGCCTTGGGGCCCATTCCTTCGAGCCAGGACCAGAGTCTGAATACAAACCCTCGGGCCTAGTGGCCCTGCGCATGAAGACCAAAGATCCAGGGAGTCTGTTATCCTGGCCAACATGACCGCGCAGCCGCTGTGGTAGCGATGACATCACTGAGCCAATAAACACTTAGCATGCCTGCACATACTGGCATGTGCTTCAGAAACACTTGTTTTAGCACTCGATGTAAAACTCGGTTTTTTGCAGGTTCCCAGATGTCTTTAGTGTAATGGTGTATCACGTGCCTTGACTCTTTGTTTTGATCTGTTTTCCCGAGGAAGCAACACATTTGTTTGTGTACATTTGTTGAAACCCTGTGAGCCACCATGGGCTTTGCACATGACTTGCCTTAATGTAAAATCTTTAAAAAAAATTGTGGAAATCAAAATTGTACAAATGTAGTGACATGAATTACCAATGAAGATGGGCAACATGTTTATTTAAATATGTTAATAGTAATAATAATCTTAGAGTTTTAGCGTATACCGTGTTTACCTTGTTTAAACCTCAATATGACAGTTAATAAATGATTTTACACTTCTGGACGTTGTGCTTTCAGATACCTCACCTCTAAAAAGAAACAATAAAGTTGACAGGAGTTACATCTTTTTAAATATTACAGTATACAGTATTTTGTGTTACTCTTATTAAATTACTCGTTTATTTTGATTAAATTCTTAAAGGATGCAATGTTATGGTGTTTCCAGGTGAATACTGTCACATTGCACCACCTTAATGTATTCGTGTTATATTAAATATGTTTTAGAGCAAAGGCTGCTCATAGCATGGCTTTATGTGACCAATACAAATCCGCAAAAAATACATATCTTAAAGAATGTTATCTGGTTTTATTTCCATACATTTGAATTGCATGGGTGCCACTAATGTTTGGTCAGCAACATTGTTCAAAATATGTTCTATGTGCTCTGCGGGGGAAAGAAAACCAGGTTTAAAATAGCACTAGGAGGAAAAAATAATGACAAAATTTGCATTTACATTTATTTATTGGGCAGATACTTTTGTGCAAAGTGACTTACAAGTATTGTGCAGTGGACATTATCACTGCAGAGAAAACAGGGGTAAGATGCTTTGCTCAAGGACACTTCAGTCGTGGTCTGCTGGCACTGGGCTTTAAATCCGCAACCTTTTGCTTCTGCAACTCTCTAACCACCACAACTGACCCCCTGACACTGACATTTTGGGGTAACCTATCACTTTAATATACTGAGTCAACCAACATGGTATGCCACTGTTTATTTCAGTGGTTGTGGATAAAAAAAAAAGAAAATAACAAAGTAATAAAAATAAGATGAACGTTTTGACAAGAATGGGAGGTGTACATTTCCTTTTATCATATGTAAGAACCTATGCAATTCAAACCCCCAGCCCTGGCACCATAAAGGCAATGCTTTACCAATAAACAGGAGCACCTGATTACATGGTATATGCATATTGACAAATGCAAATACATAACTCCAATGTTATTCTGCTTGGTAAAAACAGTTTTGCATTTTGAGTTGTTCTGACGTTGACATTAACTGCAACTCTGTGCCTTACAGGAACAGAACTTCCAAAAAGCAAAATACATATTGAAAGTATATTTCTAAGATGTCAGTATCAAAAATACTGTTTTCATGTTCAATGTGTTTTTGGAACCCCAATCCGGTGGGAAATAGCTGAAGTTACAATGTTTTGTTGATACAAGTGCCAAACAGCCTTGGAGAGAGTAGTTCTGTGTCACAGCTCCATCTGGGTTTAATGACCACTTGCCAGTTCTGCCAGCCACTCTTTCAGGGTGATTCACTTAATTTAGATGACACATAAGATGAAATTGTTTGGGTTGATAAAAGCTGACTGAATGCAGTGACAGGATTTTCAAAGGTCCTCTCATTTTCCGATTTCTCAAAATGGGAACAGATCAACAATTGCTTTGGGCCAAACATTTCCTGCTGCTTCTTTTCTTTGTGCATTCAGAATGACAGAAGTGCTGGATCACATTAAGTGCCAGTTTAGCAGACCATGCCGTGTTTAAGAAAGAGAGGACATGTGGTTTTAATAGAAGATAGAAAGGGAAGCTGACAGAAACTCTCTCCACACCCACAGCTTTAAATTCCAGCCTGATCTTTCAAGAAAGTGGAGCCAGTTACACATGCAAACTGATTAAATCCCAGATTAAAGGATGAGATAAGGATTCAGTTGAGGAACACAAGAGAAGCGTTACTAAATGGATGCGAAGTGCAACAGGACTGGCAGGATGTTGTGGGATGAAGAATGTGCACAAAGAAAGTTTGTGTAGTATGTGTTGGGTTCTATAAAAGTGTATATATATATGTACATTGCATATAGTGAGACATAAGAAATATAAACATTTAAGATTGACATAAGATATATGTTGACATATAGGTAAAATGCACCTGTGTTATATGACTGGGTTCATATAGCAATCACATTGCAGTCATAATTATTTTTGTGTTGTTTGATCACTTTGGATGGAAAAGGTATCATCTCTATATTGTGTTGGATAGTACATTAGTGTGATGTATTTATTTTTGGACAGAAATTTTTGAGCAGTATATTAAATATGAGTGTATTTAAAAGAAACGAATCTAAAATCATGTATTAATGTAAAAGGAAATATATTTGTTATTTGGCTACATACATGCTGGAAATCTGTAGCATTTATTTTTTATAAAACATTTACATAAAATTTTATGTTAAGTATTTGAAACACTTTTACAGTTAAATACAGATCATAAGTCACATAATCATAAAAGTCATCTTAATGGATTCTAATAAGAAATGTGTTTCGGATTCTAATAAGAATTTCTATCACATTTCTATAGGATTCTTATAAGTTGTCTACAAGTGTATACGTTCATGTATAAGTTATTAAGTATAAGATTATGTATTTAATTTATGTCTTATAAATGTGTACTGGATTCTAAGACGAATTTCAATCTTTTTTTATTTTAATAGTATTCCAAGAAATATGATTCTAATAAGAATCCAGTACTTTTGAAAGCATTTCTATGGGATAAACATAAATAAACATTAATTCCAACAGAATTTTAAGTACAATCCAATAGGATAAGAATCAAATAGAATAGAATAGAATTTCCATTTTTTTGACAAGGGTCAACAGCACCATCTACTGGACAGAAAGTGAAGTACAATGTTTATTTTGACTTATGTATTTATTTAAACCCTTACACTTCGAAAAAACACATTTAAAAAAATAGCACGGAACACGTTCATCAACACGAATTGTTAAATTTAAACCTAGCGCACTTATATTCAGCAAAAAGTCTTCTCATGTTTCCGTAAAGCCCGCGGTGAACATCAGCGTCTCGACCTAAAATGGTGACCGGGCGCTGCGCTCTCGATCTTGATTGACAGACGATCCGACCAATGGCTTCGCGGTTCCTCCGAGCGTCCCGCCAATCACGCTCGGTGGGCGGGTCCTCCCTCAGTCTTGACAAGATGGCGTACGCGGTTGTTTTGCCGCAGGGACACTGAACGAATTTAACCGTTACAGTTTAAATCCGCAAGCGTCGCGCCAGCGCAAACCTTCAACGGCGTTTCCGTCATCCATCTACGATGAAAGGAAAAGAACGGTCGCCCGTGAAAAAGCGTTCAAGGGCGTTGGATGATATAAGAGAGAGGGGAGGAAGCCACCCGACCAGTAAGAAAATGGGGGTGAACTCGATTTCGGGCGGCGGGAGCAACAACGGGAACAGCTCGTCGAAAGGCGACGGGGGATCAGCGCGGAGGGGGATAATCGGCGATAAAAGAGACGCTCGGGATTTTGACGGACATCGGACCGGAAATAATCACGCCTCGAGCTTGACTTTAGACGCGGCCGCTCGCGCGAACTCGCGAGGAGAGTCGCGTGCGGCGCTCCCGGCCAATGAGAGCGAGTACAAAACTTTAAAAATCAGCGAGCTGGGCTCACAGCTGAGCGACGAGGAGATCGAGGACGGCCTGTTCCACGAATTTAAGAAATTCGGTGACGTCAGCGTGAAAATCAGCCGAGTAAACGACGAGAGGATCGCCTTCGTCAATTTCCGGAGACCCGATGATGCCCGAGCTGCCAAGCACGCGCGCGGCCGCCTGGTGCTCTACGACCGGCCCTTAAAAATCGAGGCCGTGTATTTAAACAGGAGGAGGAGTCGCTCCCCTGTTGACAAGGACCATTTCTCTGTGGTCGCAGGCCATAGACATTTGCACACCCAGAGGCCTCTCTCCCCAACTGGTTTGGGCTACAGGGACTACAGGTTACAGCAGCTGGCCCTGGGTCGGCTTCCTCCTCCGCCGCCCCCTCCATTGCCCAGAGAGCTCGAGAGAGAGAGGGAATTCGCCTTTTATGAGGCCAGGGCAAGGCCGGCTTACATTGCCGAGCGGGCCGCCCCGTTCCGCGAGGAGGACTTCATCTCTCCAGAGGACGACCAGAGAGCCAACCGCACCCTGTTCCTCGGCAACTTGGATATCACCGTCACCGAGAACGATTTGAGGAGGGCTTTCGAGAGATTCGGGACCATCACCGAGGTGGACATCAAAAGGCCGACCCGGGGGCAGAGCAGCACGTATGGCTTTCTCAAATTCGAGAACTTGGACATGGCCCACCGAGCGAAAATCAGCATGTCCGGGAAGGTCGTGGGCCGCAACCCCATTAAGATCGGGTACGGGAAGGCCACCCCCACCACGCGCCTTTGGGTGGGCGGACTTGGACCGTGGGTTCCCCTGACTGCGTTGGCGAGGGAGTTCGACCGCTTTGGCACTATCAGGACTATAGACTACAGAAAAGGAGACACCTGGGCTTATATTCAGTACGAGAGCCTGGACGCCGCTCAGGCGGCCTGCACGCACATGCGGGGTTTTCCTCTAGGAGGTCCGGACAGGAGGCTGAGGGTGGACTTCGCTGACACGGAGCACCGCTACCAGCAGCAGTTTCTGCAGCCCCTGCCTTTGCAACACTATGAAATTGTCGCCGAGTCGTTTGTCCACCGTGCCACCCCTGAAGCCATCAGGGTCCGAGAAAGAACTCCACCGCCGCTGCATTTCAGAGAACGAGAACTGTACGCCGGGGCCGAGTGGCCGGCTCCTGCCATACGTGATCGTGTAAGGACTCCTGCCTTTGAGCCCCTAGAACACTTGGAGCGCGAACGACGGCGAGAGGTGTGGTCTCTGGAGCGAGAGCTGCCCGGCAGGGACCCTGGGCGTAAACGCAGGCTCATGGAGGACGGGAGACATCTGGAGTGTTCACCTGACAGCAGCAGCGAGTGGGCGGCCCGCCGTAGGAGACCGCCGTCTCTCGAGGGCAGTCCTGGAGGGAGCAGCCGTGACGGACGCTTCAGTGACTCCGAACGACCTGCGAGAGCCGATCGAGTATCCCCGGTGCGAGAGAGTCGCAGCAGCCTGGACAGAGCCCCTGGCGAGAAACGCATCAAGAACAGCAGCAGCCTATCAGAGGCCAGTGTTGGAGCCAGCCCGGCAGAGAGGAAACGCAAAGCTGATTCAGCAAAAGCCGCCTCCAAAAGAGACAGGTCCGAGAGCGGCTCCAAAAGCAACCAGGCCTCAAAGCAGGAAGCAGGTGGGAAGCTGAGCATGGCCTGGAATGGCATGTTGCTCCTGAAGAACAGTAACTTTCCAGCCAGCATGCACCTTCTGGAGGGAGATCTGAACGTTGCTACCAGTCTCCTCATTGACGGCAGCACGAGCGGAAAGGTCACTCAGCTGCGCATCACGCAACGCCTTCGCCTCGACCAGCCAAAGATCGACGAGGTGTCTCGACGCATCAAAGTCGCCGGCCCCGGTGGATATGCGGTTCTTCTGGCAGTACCAGGCACCTCAGAGGAGACCTCATCTACAAACCCAGCAGCATCGACACAGAGGCCCCTGCGCAACTTGGTTTCGTACCTGAAGCAAAAGCAGGCAGCTGGGGTGATCAGTTTACCCGTGGGGGGGAGTAGAGATAAGGACAACACTGGGGTCCTGCACGCTTTCCCTCCCTGTGATTTCTCTCAGCAGTTCTTAGATTCTTCTGCGAAAGCTCTTGCCAAAACAGAAGAGGACTTCCTGGTCATGATCATTGTTCGAGGAGCATCTTAAGTCATGATACAAGCTCAAGTGTTGTTTAATGAAAGCTTCTCTAAATGTCTCTTATTGCATGCTCTGTAAAGCAGAAGTGGTACTACAGTAAAGGGCATATGTCATCATTTGCTTTGTCAAACGTACAAAAAAGAAAAAAATGGCCCATTTATATAGAAAAATTTGAGCTCTATGGCAAT
Organism: Triplophysa yarkandensis; assembly: GCA_033220385.1. Taxonomy (NCBI): domain Eukaryota; kingdom Metazoa; phylum Chordata; class Actinopteri; order Cypriniformes; family Nemacheilidae; genus Triplophysa; species Triplophysa yarkandensis. The sequence goes on from CM065656.1 coordinate 16,553,510, forward strand.
ATATTTGTTTTCTGTTGCAAGTTTATTCAGATGTCTAGTTTGTGATAAGTTCCCTGCATACAAAATTTAATGGAACTGGGCGTAATATAGAATCTTTTAATTTGAAATGGGTAATTAAACACTTCCTATCAACACGTATTTCAGTCATCACTGTACAACATTTCTGTTAATGTGGTTGTCAATCGATCTAATTTAAAGGTAACTTGGGTTTATGTGACTTGATGCTTTAAACAATCATTTGATAATGGCAAGTGTAATATAGATATAGTCCTGTAGGTAACTTTAACAGGAATAATATCTTGCTCTTTGATATGCATGTTGATGCTAGTGTTCTATAGTAGACTGCGGTTTCTCCACCTAATGTACAAAGATAGTCAACAGATAATGTCATCAGTGTTATATTGATTCAAAGTAAAAAGATTACATATTAACACCTTAAATCCCCCTGTTGCTTTGAAAATAAATTTTGATCCTATTTTGATGATAAAGTAGATGTGTATAAGCCCTCCTAGACCAAAGCGTAATATCAAGTGTGTTTAAAGATGATAGAGGTATTCTAAAACGTTTCTGTGTTTTGGGTTACATTTCAAAGTTTTTGATACATGGGGAAGATTGGTTTCCAGAGAGAAAACCGGTTTCATTGACTGTTATATTTTCATCATTGGTGTCACAAAAATAATTTGGTTGTTTAATGTTTTAATTTATTTTATTATTGCCCTATTTTTTTGGACTGTCAAAAATGTAAAGATAAACAGTTGATAGTGACTAAAACATCTTCAGCACAAGAATTATTGTCAATGTAGAAAGTTCAAGTCATTATTATTCAGCATAAAATTGTTTTGAAGCTGTATGGCTTTATTTCACATATAGAAGTGTTTTTGGATTCAACATTTCCCATACAATGAACACATTTAGTAAATAAGGTTGTCAGTCAATTTTTAAAAAGCTGTACGGCTTTAAAACAGAAGAGGGATTAAATAACATACAGACTGTACGTTTGAATGTGTGGCCTACAACATATTGTGCTTTGTGAATGACACTTTAACTTCAGGGGACATAATGTGTTTAACCATTTTAAAGAAATGTAAAAATCTTGACATTTGTAGAAAAAAAACTAAAAATATGGGTTTTTGTTCAACAGTCAAACACTTTTAATTTTACTGTCATACTCATAGTTTACAGTGTAGACCATACTTTCAAGTACATTTTAGTAAAAAATCTTAATTTTTGAAATTTTACATAATGTTTTGATTCCTAGGTGTGTCATTGTCCAAATGGTTTTAAAACACCTTTAAAAGCCTAGAATTTGTGTTCTTAGTCTGTTTAGCTAATGCACAACTAACATCTTTCCATGTATGGTTTTTATATTCACACTAAATTTTGTGTTTTAACAGTTGATCATTTGTTGATTTATACACCTGTTTGTATACATGAATAATTGGACATACTGCACCGGACTTACAGGACAGGAATGTTCCACAAGTGGACTTCACATGGCTGGAACCCGAAATGATTGTTTGAAATGATTCAGGAGCCCTTTGGATGCACGAGGGCAAGAGCTTTCCGTTTGTTGTTAGTTTACTCTCACAGAGAGCATCTTCCTGCTTGTGTAATTGTTTTTGTGCTTACAGTTCCCGTATTTAAACGGAAGTAATGACACTCTTGATTTGTGCTGTGTTTACCTGATTTCTTGATTGAGAGAAAGAGGAATCGGTCACTCCTTGCGCAGCCCTGACGTGGCTGTTTGTACACACACAAAAAGTGCACTGGCCCCTCATTTGATTATATCACGCTATCAATAAATTGTTTCAATTGAGGGAGAAATGTTTATTCCTTGGAAATGAATCGAAGAACGCCTGCCACTGCTTTTTCGGTTGTGTTTCGGGAGGAATTGTTGCTCGATTGCTTGTTTCCGATCAGGAAAGAGAAGTTCTCCTCTTTGCTTTCGGCTCAGGATCAAATATAGCGTACGGTGAGAGCAAAGGGAGAGAGCTCGTGTATTGTTGATTTGTGTTTTCCTGGAGTCGCCCCCACATGCTGTTTAACCGAGGGCCCTGATGACCCCAACCCTCACACAGATCAGGGGCTGTTCTGCTGAGCGTTGAGTGAGTGGAGGGATGATGCTCGCGCAGACCTTCATCCAAACTGAAATATCTGTTTCGGCACCTTTGCTGCCGTCTTTGAATCCACAGCTTTCTGCCACGAGCTTCCATACCGTTTCCTCAGATGAAGTATCCTGGCTTGTTTTAACCTGGCCGGCATCTCAGCTGTTTCACACTATGCATTGCCAGCACAACTACCAGCATGTTTCAGGCCGAACAAACCAGATTTCCAAATCAGAGGAGCGGGTGTTTGTTTATTCCAACCTTTGATTTCTTCTGATATGATTTCGTTTCGCACGATTTGAAATTCAGTGATGCAAGAGGATTTCCATGATCAGACAAGCAATTTAGAAAAGCCAAAAGCATTTTTAGCCTTCAGTATCACGTGCGTCTTGAATCGATAATTTTATTTTCTTGAACGCTTGTTTCCCAAGAGATTTTAAAAACGTGTTTGCTGGTAAATTGACATTTTGGTATGAGGAAACCCACCGCCAGTGTGAGCTTCTCCGGCATTAACTAATGGAGTTTGCTCTCAGGGAGCTTCATCGAGAGGAAGATAATAAACATTGGTGAGAAGTCCAGTCTGCTGCATCACTTCTCCAGCCGTTGGTTCAGTCCTCTGAAGGGTAGACGTGAAGATTCAGACCAGTGAACTGGTGTGGGTGGTGAGTAGGGGGAATTGGCTTCATATTGGGCCATTAGACTTTAAGTCTGCCACCCTGGAACAGGTAAGTGTCAGTAAAACGCCACAACCTTTTTTTAAAGCAGCAAAACAATACAGTTTTAAACCGTGGGTTAACACATCTAGGTGGATTGTGTTAGTTTCACACCAACATAAATTAAAGATAAAACCAGGCCTAAAGTAAAAAACATCCCCCCAAAAATTATAATTCTGTAACCATTTATTCGTCCTATTGTCATTTCAAACATGTCTTAACTTACTTTATTCTACATGATACAAAAGAGATATTTTGAAGAAAGCAGGCGGTGCAATAGGTCGAAATTCTTCTGAATATCTTTTGTTTTGGACAAAGTAAGAAAGTCATTTTTGATGTGTACAGAGGGTGAGAAAATGATGACACAATTTTCATTTTAGGGCACCTATCTCTGTTCTGTTGTATAATTATAAACTAAGGCCTAAATATGATGTTAAACAAGTAAAAATCCTAAAACTAATGTATTTTTGAAGCTGAAAGAATTCCAAATTGCATATCATCCGAACATTGAATACACTTGTATGTTAATGTCAGGTAAGTTGTGTTGATTTCCTATCCAAGAAATGTTTTCTACTTATTGATAGTTTTTTTTCCAGAGCAAGATAGCCTTTTATATTGCATTTCAATAAATATCAATCAAAATGCAGTTGGTTTGATATATATATATTTTATTTTTTTCATTATTTATTTTTTGTACATGTTAACACAATTAAACATGTTAATGTAAACATGTTTAAAAACAACTTGTTCTGGTAAAAAAAAAGTTTTATTTTAGTTTTTTTGCGTGTCAATAAGTGAGATTAAAACATTTACTTTTAAACACAGAGAAAGATTTTTGGATGAATGATTGTAACCAACCAGTTCTTTGACCCCTTTGATTACCTTACTAGAAAAAGTTACCTCGTATTTTTTTGGACATTTTTAGGTGTTGATTTTGATTAAATTTCATGTACTCTGGCTGCAATGGGGTCTAAGAGATGTTTGCTTGCAAGCATTTTCCCAAATAACTTTATCTGCGTTTAAACATACTATTGGCTTCAACCTGTATACAAATCTTTGAGTATTTCATGATAGAATTTGTGTTTCCAGGTGAACTATTCTTTAAGTCTGTCAAGGTATTTATAAATGGAAATTAAACACACCAGTTTTATAGAATGATATTAATTTATAACAACTATGTGCTCTGTTATTTTATTGCACTGTGATGTTTTGATATACTGAAGAATTAAATTATACCTTATTTATGTGGGTTTTGCTCAAGAGTTTTAAGTTTTTATGATTTTTTTCCAGTGTAATTTCCACATTTCTTAACACATTTATTGTTAACTAGGTCATATTCGGATCATTTTATTATATTCTTAACATGTTTGTAGTATGTTTCTAATTTTACAGGACCTAAACTCGTCTTAGTGATGGATCAGTTATATAATCAGCTTTATAAAAATCTTCTTTGTTACAGACTCAGTGGCATTCAGACATAAGCTCAAATTTGTTCGTTTAGATCTCCACCACAGTGCTGACAGATTTGCTTGTCCTCAGTGGTGTTGAAATGGGTATTGTAACTTGGTAACTAGGTTTCTGTGGTAACGTCAAGCTCCTCCCAAAGCTTCATCTTCATTGGTTTGTGTAGCCAGGACACCATCCCTGTACCAATGAACAGCCTATGTTGGATGCCTTAAACATTAGCTCATTGTTCCTAGTTGTAACTAAGTTCTCACACACCCTCGGCATAATCTGTCACATGATGTCTGTGAGCTATTTTAGGCTTTCTGCTCACTCATCTTACTCAATCTGATATAAATATATTGACAAAAAGAAGTCAGATGGCCTAACAGAATATTGGAGGTCCTGTACACTATCCTTTACTGTTTTCTTTTGTTACACTTATCAACATATATATAAAATATCATCTTACATTTTTAACTGATGTTCTGAATCATTTCCAGGTTGACAGATTTCCTGCTGGGTGACAACCCAACAGCTGCAAGCTGGTTTGTTATAAATAATAATCTAACTATCTGCATGCTTTTCATTTCGTCCATAGAATAATTTTGTCAGATAGCTTTGTGTAATAAATCTCAAAAATGTTCTTTTTTAGTCGTTTTTGGTGTTCGCAGATATCAGTGTTGCATCCAAACAAATACAAGGTATCAGCACACATCAGAGGTCAAATCCTGTAAGTACAAGCTCATTTTTAAGTTATTGTTATTCATGTTAGCCTAATTGAGGTTAAATTATATATGAATATCATTTATTTAATATAAAGATCATACATGGTCCATAATGCTGATAGATGCTTATGATGTTATGAAATGTTTTAATGTTAGAGAAATATTCAGAACATGTAAAATGGATTTTTTCCAATGTTGATTGTCCTACATGCAGAGTTCTCAATAAAGGATATTTTAAATCACATTGTGTAGTTTGTTTTCTATCAAATGATACATTTTGAATAATAAATGTATACTTCACATTATTCCTAACAATTCAAACGTTGTTTTGATATAAAATGTTCTGTTCCATATTTTCATGCAGGGATTAATGTTAGTCTTTGAAAAGCTTAAAAAAACATACACGCCATGAATCAACAAAGATTCGGTTGAAAAGCCACCGAAAATGCTTTGTTTGGGGTTGGCCTTTATTGCATGTCTGAAATCTTAACAATAAAATATTCCAAAAACATTCCGTACAAGTACATAGAAAAACGTGAAGGTACACCCAGTACACACCAAACCTTAATCAAACAGTTCTACATTGCTGGTGAAGTCTGTCTTTACAAAGATGACTTAAGAGTGTTATTGTGTTTCTATTTTATTTACCAGTAAGATTATTGAAATGCTTCAAACCATTTCTTAAAAACTCCATTACACAACAAAGCAATTAAAAAAGCTTTCAAGCTGAATTATTAGTGCTCAGAACATGTTTCTATTAGACTCCTTGTCAGAATGTACTCTTTCTTTATTTGCTACATTTAGTGTGTGTTTGTTTGTGTACCTAAAGACTACTTAGAAATTCTATTTCTTATAACAGGTTTCCCACAGCTATACAGAACAGAAATTGCTGCAGCATTCCAGTGGCAGTACATATTATTGACCGCTAGAGGGCCATGCACTGTCCTATATACTGACAACCTGTTCAAATGCATAGATGTGTCATCTTTGGCTTCATCCCAGGGTAGATAGCACAGTCACTGCATTCAAAGGCAAACAGTGGTGATAAACTTGCACAGAAAAATATTGAATAGAATCAAAACTGAAGGTAGAATAATGTTTACAGTTTGTAGTAAAGGAACAACCCCCATGAGTCGACTGACCCAATTTTTGCAATTCTTGGCTCATTAACATCGAGAAAATATTCATGCATAATCCAACTTTAGGGATTTGTTGAAGAGAACCTCTCAGTAGTGAACAATATGAAGTGGCCTGAGTCAGAAAAACATCTGGAATGTTGAGATTCTGGCCCAAACATTTTCCAATAGTGGCATTGATGACAAGTACCAAACATAATAAGAATACATATGCAAGTAAAAAAATAAACATATGCAGGGATTTCAAAATGCATGTGGATGCAGCTTTATGGGTCAGCCCTGGACCCCTTTACAGGTTTATTGCATACAATAATATTGCCAATTTAGTGTGGTGACTTAATATTTAAAACGGTACAAATGAGTTGATTCCGATTCGTTAAAATGTGGTAAAGTCTGATCAGAACAACAAAACCCTCGCTCACTCTGGAGCATACGAAACATTTGCATTGTAGTGTCTCCGGGTGTTGGTCATGGAAAGCCTCTGCATTCAAATGAACATTCATTTGCTTGCCATACTGTGGTCCATTCAAAAGTTTAGGTCAGGTCCTTTTCCGCTCACAAGACGGCATCGAGTTCACTCCTGTTTTATACTACACCGTTTCTCTGAGCTGGGCCATTGCTCCACATCAGCTCCTCATTTGACGTCTTTAGTCGATTCCGTCTGGCCTGCCAGCGTCTGGCCAGTGGCTCCAGGAACAGAGAAACCGATGAGAGCAGATAACAAACCCCCGCCAGGTAAAAGGAGCAGTCGTAGGTCTGCGTGTAATCATACAGAAAGCCTTCAAGACAAAGTGCAAAGGGTTAGACACGTACACTTCAGACGGATGGAATGTCTTTCTTAGAACTAGTCTTTAAAGGGACACTTCATCCAAAATGAAAGGTCTGTCATCAAACCTCTATGATATTTCTGCAGAACACAAAACAAGATGATATGTAGAATGATGGGAGAAGAAAACCAATAAACTTGCATTGGTTTTGTGTCAATACAATAAAAGTCAATGGATTTAATTGGTAACTTTCTATAAAATATATTTTTCTAAGTCATACAGGTTTGAAATTGCAAGACTTGTTATTTTTTGGTGAATTATTATTTCAATATGTACAGAATCCAGATGTTTCCAAATGTCAAATAGAAGAAAAAATATTATTTTCAATGTCCCAAAGTTAGACAAAGGTGGGTTCAAACGAATACTCCCTTGATGAAACTGTGTTGATTTTTCTCAATATCATTCCTGTATTGTTTTTACTATATGCTTTTAAAAGAACAACAAAATCTACAGAATTTTTCAAAAAGTGAATTTAGGCACATTTCTAGCGTCCGGAATGGCCCCGGGTAGCATTCACAAATCAGTTTTGCTTCTCCGGCTGCTCAGTATTTTTGGAGGTGGAAGAGTTGCAGAAGGGGGCCCTGACAAGATGGTTCATGTTAGCATAACTGTGTCATAAAGTTCAAGGCAAGGTCTATACTTGCAATGAAGAGGCCCCTCTGCACATTAGACTTGAGAGGAACATGTACTTTTACATAAGAAGATACAGTAAACACTTTAAGAATGTACACTTTTGCATTATAACTACTAAGCATGCTACATGCGACTTACGAAACCCAAACAAAACGGTGATATTCTGTTTCAAACTGCATTAAGGAAATTCTATTTTTGACAGGTCTCCATATGTACCCCACTAAAAAGAAATCTGAAACTGTATCCCTCCTCAATGCAACTCAGCTCACACGCACAGTACAGAGGAAGGTTTGCTTTCGCATCAACTGGACATGTTCTTTGACATTTTGTCTGGATTCATTTATACATGTATATAATGGCACTCATCTTTACTTTACATACCTGCCAGAGGGGGACCTGTAAGACATCCTAGTCCCACGAAAAACATTGAGAATCCCATGGAGTTGTTTAGTTTCTCTGAACCCACCAAGTCCACCTGGAAACAAAAAATGGGAAAGTGATTAATATAAAAGGTATATAAGATTAGACGATATGTAAATATTTTTCAAATATTATTTGGTAGTAACTAATTACATTTACCTCCTTACAATACCTTGAGTAAATATTTGGGATAAGGAGTACTTTTAGAGTACATTTTAAAAATGGGTACTTTTACTCTTACTCAAGAAAGTTTTGAAAAAACTTTTCCTTAGCTACATTAGGTGGTGTTCCTCCATAACTGACAAAGTTGTAATAAATAAAATATATAAAAGAATCAGTTGTTTATGTGACTTGATCTCAAGTCTCGTGTGACGTTGCAGAGGCTGCTTTGCAAGAGTCTGCAATGGATCTCCTGTATTTGTGTGAGTTATCAGGGGCAGATCACCCGTGGCCTCAAATTGAGACTATGTTTTCACTTAAGAGAATAATTTCATAATGCAATGCAGCTTATGTGCAACAAAACAAAGTGAAATCGTGTACACCTCCTGCACCTCCAACCTGGAAAAAACAAGTAGCAGTAAGGGTCAATATGACGCCGTTTTAAACCATATTAATGGTAATTGTGTAACCACAAGCAATTTGACTTTGCAATACCATATTTCACACACTGTTGGAATGTTTTTCCTGTGTATATGTGTACTTTTGCAAGCAATGACAAATATCGTGTATATCTCACAAACAACACACAATCATAAAAATGCATTTGCCACTAATCTACATAAATTGAAGTGCAAAGTTTGAGGTTGTATGGACTCCACCTTAAGTTGTCCTTATCTAATAAATGCATGTAAAATTAAGAAAAAAGCAAATAAATGTTTTTGAAGGAGACTGCTTTTAAAATGAAGACCTGCTTAGCCCAGCACATGATTCACCATTAATCACATAATATATACATAATAAGTCATGTGTTCATGTATAAATATACTGTATATATGTTAATTATAATTAACTTATACCTATAGTACCTGTAGATACATAATTACCAATTTGTTGATGATTTAATTTATAATTCCATATAATTTTTTATGTATAAAATAATTGCTTCATATCAATCAGTTCAGAAGTAACTAGTAACTAACTACTTGAGTAGTTTTCCATTGGATACTTGTTTACTCTTACTTGAGTAAAAATTAGTTTTTTTTCTTTTATTCTTACTTGAGTATGTATTTCCATAAGTACTTGTACTTTAACTAGGGAACTCTACCCCTCTCTACACATACTCAAACAAATGTATTGTGTAATGCAATGCAAGACGTTTTCGATAAACGTGTCTGCCAAATGTGTAAATGTCATACTTTTATATTTTTATATTTATATTTATGATGTTGATACAGAAGAAATAAATATATGATGCAATGTTTAAAAATGTTTGCTAGAACTGTGTCAACGAAAGCATCTGATGGTTTGTTATGTTTGTTGCATCAGGTTTGTGTAGAATGCTATAGAACGAAACAAAACCTGAAATTAAAGTACACTATACAAATATAAGCCAATAAGGAGTGTATTTTGTTTATGTCATCACTGGTATATAATGTATGTGTTTTGGCACAGAAAGTTAAAAGAAAATCAATCATCATTTGCAACAAAATCATCAGTGTGGTGTTTAATCAAATTTTTTTTGTTAAGATTTACAATTTTAACATATCTGCTGAGTTTCTTCATGTAGAGCAACAAGTGAAATTCAGCTTCATTCTTCATGCCCTCCTAATTTTCTCATTTAACAGTGAGGTTTATTTCATGTCTTAACAAAATACAAAAACGTAAAAAGCTATTCTGGGTCAATGTCAGTGAGTTTAGAGGATGTATCTGAAAGTTTAAACCATAGATCCTTCCTGTGGTGTGAGAGACGGTCATCTATCCCACTCGACTTCATCTAATAATACTACACACCTTATGAGTGTCAGAATACTAGAAAGATGTTTCACCCAAACATGAAAATTTAAACATGTGTGACTCTCTGCAGAACAAACAAAAGAAGATATTTTGAAGAATGATGGTAGCTGTTACTGTTTAATGACTTTCTTCAAAATATTTCATTTGTGTTTTGCTAAAGAAGTAAAGTCATACAGGCTAGAAATACAAGCAGATGAGTAAAAGATTACACAATTTTCAATTTTGGGTGAATGATCACTTTAAGAGCTTAAAACTATTTTTAAGTGTGACAGAACCTCTTGCATTGGTACTCACCAGCACAGGAAGCAGGAGAGCCATATATCCCCCACAGAAGATGGCGAAGAAGACGGCGTAGACCATGAGCAGGATGTAGGAGGTGGCGAGGGGTGAGAGTAGATTAACTACACCACACAGGATTAGATAGGCCTTATGGTAGTGATATTTGTGAACCAGATTCTTGTCCGTCACCCAGCCCGATGCGAGCTGGGCCACTGTCTCTGTTATACCTGTAAAAGATGAAATATTTCATTTATTGATCTGATTTCTCTAACTATCTCTTCCCGGCATCCGTGCTGAGACGTCTGCAATGACACAATGATAAAAAATACAGATGCTTTCTCCCAGTTGACATTGAAGTATGTGCTGCAATGTGTGTCTCAGCACAAGGAATGACAAGAACAAAAGAATGATAAGAAATCTTGTTGTGTGTTGGGTTGTTTCTGTGCAAGTGTGTAAGTTTGCTGCTTCAGTCCAGGAAAACATCTGAGAGAGCTCTATTCCACAGATTAATACATAAACATCACAGAGTCTAAAGTGACACACTCAATGTGTGTTTTGTAAGAGATGATTGGACTAAAACTAGTTTTGCTGCAAGGTGTAAAAAAGTTGGTCTAGACACAGGCATACAGTAAAATCTTATGAATTCCTATTGAATTCCTTTAATGTGATTTTTTCTCTTTTGTAGAAAGCAGGTTTGGGTAAAACCAGATTATCCATACTATCCCAGCATGAATCGACAATATTCCAAAGAATATGAAAATGTGAAAATTTTTAACAAAACGGTTAACTTTTTAGAGGTCATACTTAAAGTGATACTTCATAAAAACATGAAAACTAGATCATTAAGTAGTGATGTATGACTTTCTTCCGCAGAAGTCAAAGAATGATATTTTAAAGAATGTTAGCAGTGGATTTGTGTCCATATAAGAGATGTTAATAGCGGCTGTTCAGTTACAAACTTTCTTCCAAATATCTTCTTTTCTATTCGGCAGAGGTCATACAGGTTGGGAATGAAGAGCATATGTAAATGATGACAGGGTGTTCATTGTTGGTTGAACTATCACCATAAGTGCAGAATCATAAATACAATCTTTTATCTTACATTTTTTGTCTATTGCTTAAAATAATAAATCCTATATTTCCAGGTAAGTCTCAGAACCTTAAATTTGATTATGGTCACACAAAAGCACACTTGGACACACCCCCAGACACTTTCCAAGAACAACAAAGCCTCATCAGAAAGTCTTGAGCCGATGCTATAGATACACATGTGGGGTCATTTAATGCTGCCCAGACATAAAACAAAACAGCTGCTCAATGTTTGCATGTCCTCCGTGTGTCCCCGAAGGTGACGTCCCAGTGCGTCCCACTCGGACACAGAGACATTTCGTGAGTGTTTGTGTGTTTAAATCCCAGCAGGGTCATTGAGTTCCACAGCTGCTCTTGTCCCGCTTTGCACAATGAAACTTTAAAACACAATCTCGGCGACGAAAAGTGGCAAACCGTCTTCATGTGACGTCCCTAATCCACAAGACTATGCAGTGTGTTGGGACTTTCACTGGAGTAACTGGGCATGTGACAGGTGTTTGTGCTTTTGTAGACTTTACTCAGCCGACACAAAAGGGCCGGGCGATTGCGATGTCCCCTGCCCATCAAGGATGGACAATGGGCCCACACTGAGGAACAGAAAGCCCCAGTGCATGTCGGATCGCTACCAGCTCATTAAAACACAAAACGTGTTTGGCTCCTCTCCCCGCATGCTTTTATCCACATCGATGCCTTGGTGGCGCGCGGCACAATGTCAGCCACTTCAAAACCAGCCAGGGAATACTGAGCCTCACGGCAGCTACTTGGGCCGTTGCTTAGCGACTTCCCTCAGTGTGCAACCCGCCACGAGAGGTTTAGTTCCTGCTCACCCTGTCAGATGTGAAAAACAGCTTTCGGAGAGGTGGGGGAAGGGATGCTTTCGAATATTGGGAATTTTTACATTTTTTGGGGGGAATGACAGCTTTGATGTATCTGAACGTGAAAATAAAACAATCTTTCACACCTATGTGTATAACTGATTGGAGTTTTTCATTCACTGTGCCTCTATGCTTATGAAGCTCTCCTGTTTTTGCCACTGGGCCAAAGTTTATTTTTTATGTAAGAGCACGCATTACATAACACTGCAGATTTTAAAATGCACACAAATAATTAATGTGAACTTGAATACGTTTTTGCATCATGCCTTTAACTCCATAATCGAGAGTCACACTGCACACAAAACATCCGTAGTGTATCTCTCAGGTGTCGGTTTTGCTCTTCCTGGAAGCACAGCAAAAATGTTACGCTTTATATTGAACTGTTCTTTGCTCTATTGCATAGCTCTACAATGCCTAGATCTATTGATTTTCTCCTTCAGTTACCCATTATTAGTGTACAGTTGGCCTGTTGCAGCCAGAGAGAGGCTATAAAAACCTGCTGACCAGAAGAGATTTTTGCACTTAGAAAACAAGAGGTTAAAGAGGTTGTTCAAAGGTGAAGTGAGAAAGCACGACTCACCAGCAACGGAGATAATGAAGGAGGCATCCATGGGGTCAATGCCTAGGTTCCGAGCTCTTGCGGACAAATGGAAGTATGGGATAAAATAAGCCAGCTGACTGAAGACCAGCGACCAAGTGTATATACAAAAGAAAGGGTTCTTCAGCAGAGAAAAGTCGAAAACTTTTTTAGAAGTTTCAGTGGGGCGTTTAGTTCTGGGCTTTCCAAATAAACTATCGACAGGAGATACTCCATTGATTTCATTGGAAATATTTGTGTGGATGTTGTCTGTTCCATTTACTCCATTCTGGGTATGCTTTTTATGTTCCAGATGCGGGGGAGTGCTCTGTCCGTGAGCTGGGTTCTCTATGATAAGCGTGTTCTTGTGACCGGAGGATGAGCTGTCCGTTTTGGTGATACCATTTGACTCAGGTGTGCTCCCGTTGAGACTGTTTCTCGAAAGATCTTTCTCAGATTCGCTCAAGGAGTTTTCTGGGGCCGTGGGCGGGATGGAGTTTGATGTCATAGAGCCTGGAGGTGCAACATTAAGGGGACGCAGAAGCATTCCAGAGGCCACCAGATTCAACATCAAACCACCCAAAATCAACAGGGCTCCTATGAACATAAACACAAATATTAAATTTGTTTATGCATGACCTGTCATTAATATTACCAGTATCTTTTGATGTTATATTGTTATAATTTTGTACATTTTAGAATAATGGTAAAGTCATAAAAACTATGAAATAACACGAACATGGAAATTGTGCAGTTAAATGGAATACATATTGACCAATTAAAAGAATAAATCTATTAATATACATGTATTACTGTTTTGTCCCAAATATAGTAGAATTTTTTTTAATACATTTGAAAAATTGGATCGTCTAATAATCGAGCTCTTGAGTAATAAAGCCATAACAATACGTGGTGCCGAACATATGTAAACTATAGACTTAAAAATGCTTACAATCATAGGAAATGCCAGAATAAGATTTAAATTCATAAAATTAAGAAGTATATAAATTAGAAAAATGTTATAATGTTGCGTTTGCACCAATCGCATTGCACGCTCTTCATTATTCCCTAGAAAAGTTTGTTATCTATGTATGAGTGATGCTTAAAGATTATGTGATGGGGAGCATCTTTAGGCATCCGTTACCTTCAAACAGTAGATGGCAATGTGTTCTTCACACAAATTTCTTGCTGTTCACTTTTTTGCATTGACTCTCTATGCAATTTATTCATTGCATAGTAATTTTAAACTGCAACTTTCAATTATTATGTCATAGATAAAACAACACAATATATAAAATTAAATATGCAAGATGTATTATTTTCAAGTAAATGTGTTTTCTTCAAATAAGCTACATCTTAAATAAAGGGTCGTCTTATATTCAAGACAATACAGCCAATGCAAGTTTATTGTAATAAGACTGAATTACCCTGCCAGGCATACTGATCCAAAAGCAGTTGAGTAAATGGAGCGAGAGCAAAGGTCAGACCCATACCAGAGCGTCCAATAGAATACGCAGTTGCCAGCCTCTTTCTGAAATAGGTCACTGTTATAACAGATGTGGCCTGATACAGAAGAGCAAACCCAAGACCTGAAATGATTGAAGTTGCGTTGATAACAAAGAAAAAGTAAGTCCTATACATTGATGTCATTATAGAGGTATTGTTAAACTAAGACATAAATAATGTATACATTTAAAACACGTACCTACGACTAAACCCATGCTAATGTAAAGGTAGACCACGCTGGGGGCAAATATGCTGGAGAGAAAGCCCGCGCTGACTAGAAATGCCCCCGCAATGGAGGTGACTCTGTTCCCCAACTTTGCACAGGCCACTGAGGCTAACGGACCTGACAGATTACAAACAAAACATGTTTATGACCTCTTTCAAATCAGACTAATGTTTCAGCTGTGATTTACTGTATGCAAAGTCTCTTATTCTTTCTCTTGATATGTTGACCCTTTGGAGCAAGAGTGGTTGCTATAGCAACCATACCTCCAGAGAGCCTGAGGCTGGACATGATGGATCCAATCCAGCTGATGCTCTCAGACGAGCCTCCAAACTCATCCTGCAAAGCCACAAAGAAGATCCCGAAGCTCTTGAGTGTGCCCATGACCAACACGTTCACCTGAGCACACAGCAGAAGATTATTCAATTCCATTTAGAACTAATTAAATAACTGAAAATGTGTTTTAGGGACAACTGTTAAATCATACCAAGAAGCAATGCAGAACCACCATCCAACCCCAGCCGCCATCTGGTGGATCCACGTGCACAACCTCCACTTTTTCTCTCTTCTTGGGCAGGACTTCTTGTTCATAACTGGGGATTTTGCCCTCACTGAAACATCACAAAAACCTTAAGTTCAGGATCATTTGAACCTTTAGAAATGTTCAATTTAACTCCAAATTATTGTAGTTACTATTTAATCACTTCTGGAATGATTTTTTCATCACATCTTAATCCCTCCTGGTGCACAGTCAATCTTTAAACACTTTCTGCGTCAGGAGGCAATGGACCATGATAACATCAGTACAATGTTCTATGGTTATCATTAAGAGGTTCTATCACCATCCTTTCAACCCAGGCATATTTCTTTACAGCTTAAAACAAAGTATGTGTTGCTCTTGATGTGCAGAAAATGGCATACAAATAACAAACATAGGCTAAAGGGTTTGTTCAAATAAACGCCCGGCTTAAGGTTAACCAAACTGGGATCAGAAATGTCACCCGCTTGCTCAACTATACATACTGATCAATGAAATTCAGCACATTGGGCGCTTCCATATGAAAACAGGAATTTTTGTATGTTGATATATAATATTTCCTTAGCAAATTCTTTCAAAGTGAGTAAGATAGTGTTTTCTTACAAAAGAAGACAGACACGTAAAGAGCTAAAGCATGCAGAAACTGCTTAGAGGATTAAGGAGAAATGAATTGGGCCAGTGTGTTGTAAGTTAAAACATGTTCCATGTGCTAACAAGGAATGTGCTTGGGCATGTGTGTGTGCTTTAATTATTTTATGCATGTATGTGAGATAGCATGTTTAAATGAATTTGTTTATTAGGAACAGCAAAAGGTATATTATGTACTGCACTGGGTGTGAACGTTGTACAATAATGTTCTATTCTGGGTGTGAAGGTTTTAAAATTTTCTTTTTCCATGTTAAGCACAGGTACCTAAAGGGTTGTAAAATGGTTGATGTGGTTAACAAACGTACATTCAGGTCGTACCTGCTGTACAACATTCACACCCAGTACAGAACGCTCCGGATCCTTGTTATTGTTAAGAACACAATTTGAGATCAGAAATTACGCTTGTTTTTTTTTACTATGCCGCAGTTTTTTTTAAATCTGGTTTAATCCACAAATTGCTATAAATTCCTGTTCCCAGCAAATGTTTTTACAAGAATAAATGTGAATGAAAAACAATATATCCAGAAAATAATAATGGTAAGAGAACTGAATTACTGAATTACTAAACTTTTAGTTAGAAGCTCACCTGTGTTGCTCTTTCGGCACCATATTTTGGAAAATATCGATCCTCTGTGCTGACAGCTTACAGTGTCATCTTCTGTACTTGATTCTTAACTTACAGATCTTGCTGTCGATGAACCTTTGGAAAAAACAAACCGTTCAAGGTGTTTTGACTGCTCACACCTGCAGCCATTGGCTGCAGAAATTTTAAGCTGACATTTTCTGACATTCATTGTTGGAGATCTGATTCTAAGCCAGATTTTTTTGCTTAGACAATCATGTTATGCTTCCAAGCTCTGTGCTGGGTTTGTGTGGTTTTTCTTACCTAGATCTATTTAAATTGACATTTATTCATTTGGCAGAAGTAATTAAGTTGCTTTTTTCCAAAGAAACTTCCATTGCATTACACGATACATCTGTTGTGCAATCCCTGGGATGGAACCTGTGACTCTGCAGTTGCTGGTATCATGCTTTTACCAGTGAGATACAGGAAAGCTAATGCAGATAAAAAATAAAGAGCTCTTTTCCAAAATAACTTTTTCATGTAAATTACATTTTTACCTTAACCAACACATGCTGTTAATAGTCAATTTATCCTGTAAAATTGTCTCTTAGGTCAGTCTATTCATGTTAAACAATGATTGTTCAATGAAACAACAAAATTGTTGATTATAAATTACAAGTTTATAATTAATTTTTTTCAAAACGTAGATAACCCATTAAAAAAATGCTGGTTTAGTCTTTGAAAAGCAAGATTACATGCAACATACGACATAAAGGACTATTAATACTATTTATTAATATAAATTAAATAAATGAAAATGTCCAGTCTGTGTTTTTTACCCCCAGGTGTGGGTCTCAATAGCTTATCCAGGCCATCAAAAGTGTTGTTAGATTCAAAGCAGTAATTTAAAGCACTATTATATATAAGCATATTGCATCTTTTTTTTTACATAAAACCTTGATAGAGCAGTAAACACTTGGCATGACAAACTCATTTATTTAAATATGGCTTTTTTTAGCATTTTGGAGAGATCTTCAAATGTAAAAAGTGTGTCCATTATCCTGTCTCAGACATCTATCCTCACCACAAGAAGTGTAAATAAAACTCAGTTACCTTTACATTGATCCACAGTAAAGTTTGAGTAGTAGATAAAACCCACCAACATGTGTTTGTGAATCCACATTTTTAATTCTATAATGCATTTAAAAAATGTTTCATCTTCCAATGTGCAAATACAAAACCCTATTTATTCTCCCTCAAAATAAGAAAAAATCAGATTTACAGACATTGTGTATAATTAGGCACAGATACTTAAATCTCACAAAAAGTTGCACACCCATAAAGGGTTAACAGACAGCCCAGTTCAGGACATCCCAACGACAATATGATCGTTCCTCTCCATCCTCAACTCAAACATCACAATGTTCGACAATCTTGTATTAAGACGTCTTCAAACTTCTTCGATCTCACACCACGACACTTCTGTACCCTTGCACACACACGTGCACACACGCACAGCTTACCCGCAAATCCAGTCCCAGTCCAGTCGCGCTGTCCGCAGCCGCATAGCGCTCTGGAGAGCGCGCACAAGAGTCCAGCGGCGCGCATGTGAGTGCAGGGGCTTACTTTACACCTATCAAAACCTGCAGTACACCATAATAATCAACAAAAACCAGCATGATGTGATCACCTGGGCTGTTTCTTTACAAAAATGCATTTTTAGAAACATTAAACCGTCTACAGTATTAATGCATTAAAATGCACAGCTGAGAAAATCCTCTTATTAAACTTAATCTAAACTCCCCAGCAGTGATATTTAATAAAAAGTGAGGTTAAAAGGATTCAAGAAATAATACTTACCATTCCCTGACAGATGATATATAAGGAACAAGTTTATTTCAGGGTTTGCTTGTCAAGACTTGAATATCGTTGTTACGTCACTGGTAACATCACTACACCCTATGATCCAAGCTTCTCGTGAGATTGACTTGCAAAACTCCCTTTGTTTGATTTCTTTTATTTTGGGGAATTCTGCACCGATCCTGGGGTCACGTGTGACCTGTCGGACCGGCGGCACCGGTTGGATGCAGTGCGCTCGCTCAGGCTGCGTAACGCAAAGGTCCGACCCCTCTAGTGCGTCTCATTGGGAACATGTGACCGGAACCTCAAATCTATGTGTTGAAGTGTAACTAAGTGTAACTTATTTCAGAGATCGCCTTAAGTGCTTTTCTGGAGGCGCGATTTGGAGGACAAATGACGGAAAACTTTGTGAAGGTTAATGTATTCAGATTGGCACTGAAGCAGCTCAAACTTTCAAGCTGAGGATCAAAAGTAATAATAAACAACATATTTAAAAAACAACACGTGTGTGAAACTTCGACTAAAGGCAATGCCCTCCCCATTCTACAACTTTTATTGTGCAGAACACACAAGAAGATATTTTGAAGATAGTGATACTTCACTATGACGTTGAACGTGTATGTTGCTGTTTGGTTACCAACTTTCTTCAAAATATCTACTTTTGTAGTGCCTAAGAAAACCCCTAATGCAGGATTAAATTGACTAAAGGGAGGGTATTTGCATTTTGAGAACTTTTGCTTTTAAAATATCATAAATTGCATAATGTATAAATTGTCACATAAGTTATAATATAGCACATTTAAATATTAAGAGTGGTAAATAATAGGTTGAAGAAAGTTACTTAGGAATATTTGGAAGGATTTTCCCTTCATGATTTTATGCTATTTGCCATACATGTTTTAACTTTGTCTGTAGATTGTAACATTGGACAAACATATTCCAAAATAATCTGGCTCTGTATTTATCTTATTCTGGTTGATCAAGATAAGTAATGGAGCCACAATGCATAGAATAATAATGAATAATGAATGCAAAGTCCTTGTGTTCATTGAGATTTGGTTATGTACAATGGTCTGATGTTTTCAAAGCAGAATACTCATACTTCCCCCTTCTGGACATACTGTGGTAGTTAGTAATTAAACAGAGCAAAAAATGTAGGCCAAATCAAACTCAAACAACATAATTTCTCTTAAATAACACATTTTATTAATCTGGAAACAATGCTATTAAACAAAGAAACAGTAATACAAAGGAATTGTGGTTTATGGTTAAGAACAGATACAAATATAGGAAATGGTTTACAAATGTCAGACAACATCTTCTAAATTATGCCATGATGGAAGACGTGATCTCAACCAATCATTAAGCTAACAGGTTACTGACGATAGACCAAGCTGTTTAAAAACACTGCACACATTTAAATATCCGACAAAACAAGTCTTCCCAAAACCTCAAGCTGAACTCATGATGCCATCTTATGCACAGCTACTGTAATTGTTCCGTGTGTTCTCACCAAAATGTTGCTGAAAGGACAGAATTCATCACATAAACATTTTAATAAAAACCCTTAAGCACCTTATATGGAAATTCAAGATTACAGTTTAATTGATATTCTCACCCAGAGTCAGACTCCAGACACACAGTAGGGGAGTCTGTTGGGTCTTTGGTTAGAGAAGCAGCTTGTCTGGCCAGTACCGACACAACCCCTCCATGTTCGTCAGAAAGTGAGCCGCGGTCTAAGGATGAGAAAATATATGGGCATGCACACATGATCCACGAGTTAGACAGACAAACAACACCAAACATAAAAAAATAATACAATAACACTGTTACTAAGTAAAAGATTGACCAAATTATTTGTTCAAACATGAAAAGTAATGCATATCTTGGTGAATCTCATGCATACACATCAAATATAAAATTACAAACAGTTTAAGTTACTAAGTTATGTAAATATACAAAATAAAACATTTATTTATTTATAATATTATGATTTAACTCATATAAAAAAATTGCACAAATGTGGAAGGAAAACCATACATTTTACATTTACTAGTTCAGTTTAGACCACTATTATCCAACATTAAATTAAATAATTAAGAAATTATATAATAATAATTGCATATATTATATTATATAACATAATATAAAACTTATGTGCAGAATGCATTGCCTCATATCCAAGACACTTAAATCTTAATGCTAGATTTAAAGGGTTGTGAGACATTATTCAATAGTTATTATTCAAAGTAGGGTTTGTGTTAATAAGTGTACCAGTACTACGGTAGCCTCCCAAGCACCGTAAAAAACGGTATATATGCGCACATTTCTTTAAACACTTACATGTACACATTTTGCGGTGTTTCTCTCCTAAATTCATCCATGTTTTAAACAACTTGAAGAAGTCGTTGAGTCATTCATTAAAAGTCTTAAAAGTCGTGCTTTATTTTTGTATAAATGATTTAGTCCTTCTGAAAGAAGTTCAAGATCAATGACTCAAAATTGCAGTGCGCCATCTACTGGCCATTACGGTTTTACATTTAAAGTGAGCCTTTATAATATTTGCTGTGTTTATGAAATTCTTCGTTCGTTTGAATGAGTTCCCATGTGAACATTCTACATTATTTAAATATTTATTACAGTAAATACATTACTCGATTAAAATTTCTATAGAAATTCATGTTTTTCAGTCTTAGTAAATATTAAAACAGGCTACAGCACTGCAATTTCATTTTTGGACATTGTAAATACTACAAAATGATATTAATGTATGAATAAAAATGTATACTACATAATAGTATACTATAGTAAATAGTAATATGCGAGAAACTCAATACGTTTTGAGTATTAATGAATTCTGTTTTATTTTCTTAGATATAAATGATAAATAATCCACAGTATCGTGAAACTTTAGTTTGTACTTTATAAAGAAAGTATTGTGAGATGTGTTGATGGTAAGAAACATTGGATACTTACATCCTAAATTATGGCCTTGGGCGTCTGTGCACAAAACTCCAACAATGGAAGTATTCTTCATCCTAGTTTGTAAGACAACTCAATTAAATGTGAATTTAAACATTAACTTTTGTATTAAATGACGTCATATTTACACTTACGTGTCGTCGAGATGTTGCTCAAGTGTTCCTTCCATAATATCGATTAAAAAGCTGCGAAAGTAAAGACGGCGATGTTTATTTTGTGTAACTTCCGGTAAATCAGCTGACTCGAACACTACGGCATCCTATAAGTGTCAAAATAAAAGCTCACATAAAGCGCCATCTAGCGCAGGTTAATCTATCAAAAAAAAGAAAAAAAAAAAAAAAAAAAAATATATATATATATATCCAAGAGGTTGCGAGATTAAAATGCTATACGTGCTTTGTTATTATTTTAAAAATGTTTTTTTTATTGTAAAAAAAAGTGACACTTGAAGCACAAAAGCAGACCTGTTTGTCTCTCTTCTTTCTCCTTTCATATATAATAAATGTTGCAAAAGGCCACGGAGACCCATCCTGTAAAAGATGGCGAGCTAACATTTAGCTGTCATTGTCAATGGATTCTCCCATGGGACCTTTAGTGGATTCCCTGTTGTAAGGTTGATATATCTCCAGATGACCCCGAGCGCTTCACCAAAAGCAGAACAAAAGACGCCTTACTATCAATTGTATTCGAGCGGATGCTCTTTATCAAAAATCTGTGCTGCCTTTTCCATTAGAAACTGATATTGAGTCACTCTGTCTCCTTTGTGTCCGCTTAGGAGTCAAAGACCATTTTCTATTGTGCATTATAGAATGTGTCTATTTTGCATTAGTTCAATGGTCTTACATATAAAATAAAAATGAATGTATAACTTCATTCCCACTTTTATAGTACTTCTATATCTACTGGAAGGTAATTCTTATTATCAGGTTATTTAACTCAATATACATGCAAATAGAGGAAGCCGTCGACAGCTGCTATTTCTATCTTTATATAAAACCCATCAGAGCAGTTAATGTATGCAGAATGTATGCAGCCTTTTATTTACGTATATCAAAGCCCCTTTATATGAAACCTATTTAAGAAATGTCCTTGTTTCCTGACGGATAGCTTTAATTAGGAGTGCTTAGATCCTTTTAACCCTCTAATGCACTGGACTCATCCACAGGTTGAATGGGAAATGTTGGCTTAGGTTGCATACAAGCAATTGTTAAAGGCACGATTAAACAAATCAAAACAAATTTTTGTTTAATAGGGATGAGTATTGTAGAGAATTGATGGAGGATTTTTCGTACTGTTTGTTTGTCACCTTTTTTAAAACATTTGGAATTTTGATTCAGTGTCTGATTTATGGATTCAGTGGCTGATTTATTTAGATTTATGGATAAGCTATAATAATAAGGTCTTAGTAATTGAAATAACTATTTAAAAAATGTAAAATAATATGAAAGTGTACCAATATCATGGTCAAGTTATAAAAAACTTTTAATTCAATCATAAATTTTAGAATTTAACCAATATTGAAAACGTGCACATATGTATATGGGAAAGTGGTTAACTACAAAAAGATTTTCAGCTTTTTGCTAGACCAAATTTATCTAACATAAAATGAAACAATCACAAAATTATACAAGTCTTTAAAAATCTTTGTGCAGAATAATTGGCCCCATTACAAAAAAAAACTAATTTCTTTGATTCCACATTGCATTTTTATAATGTCTTAATAATGAAGTGATCTTCCAAGTTCTATTTTTGCTAACTTGGGTCCTTTTCCCTCAAGCAACGGTTGATGATTTCTTTCCAGTCTTTTGCAGTTAGAGCCAACTTGATCCGCTGACAGGGCAAAAAGTTGCAATGTAATTACACGACCAGGGCATCGGAAACATCCATCACTTTCGCCGCAGCTAAGTAATACCGTGCTGACTAACCAATGGCATTTTCAAGCACTCTCCAAGCCTAAATCATTTCCTAACAGATAGGAATGACACTTTCCAGTCCACAGTTTGTCACCCCGGCTGCTGTCAAGTTGGATATTTTATTTAGCTATTAATTTCAAGTAAGCTCATTGATTTTTTGTAGCCGTGGTCCGGTACGTTGCTCTAGCCCAGGGACCTGCGGTTCACGTAGGCCATACTGTATCTGTGCAGCATCACATTTTCTTAAAATGTTCTCTGATGCTTAAAAAAGTTTGCAAGAGTTTACGGTAGAATTTCTTAAAATGTACTGAAATAATTTCTGCTGGGGACTTCTGATTTAAAGAATGTGTAGTGTGCTGAAGGTACACCTGTTCCCTAAAGCAGAAGAGTGAAAGAGGATTAAATTTGACTGGAGAAACTAAGGAAGCCTTACATGATTAATGCGATTTGTGCTGTTTATATAAATGTGTACACAAATAATTAGATGCAATATAATTTATAGTAGTTAACTAAATATAGTTACCAGGTCTTTCTGTGTGGCCTCCTATAGTAAATGTAAGCTTTTAGTGGTGTTGCTTGTGTACTAGGAAATGCATAGAAAGATAAATTGTTAACATTCATTTACATTTGCTCTTAAGCACTTCAAACAAATTTTAACTTAAAAACATATGATTCATGGCTAAGCACTCCTAATGCTGGACACTAAGCGCTTGTGGTCAGGGAAGTTCCCTGTCGAATGTGTTTAACCATCTGTGATTGACTGGCACATTAAAGACACATAAGTATTAATTTGTCGGTGAGTGACAGCGCATATCATGTCAGGGAATGACTGTAGGGTTAAACGTCTCAAATAAATTGACAAGTGCTTAATTTGTTGTGATTTACCTGCAAGCTGAATAATATTTTCAGGATGCAAAAATAAACTTTTCTGTAGTCAAACCCTTGTGCAGATGACTCATTTCCTGAACCAACTTCTGTTGGTTCCCTGAAACTTGGCTGCAAATCTGACATTACTTTGGCACTGTAAAGAATTATGGAACCCAATTATCCAAATGAGAATATGGTGATATGGCTTGTGGAGACCTGTAAAATGAACAACGGGTTGCAATATGAATAGGAATAAGTAACTTAATTAAATTGTGTCTAAATGATTTGTTGGAATTTGACTTGAATTGGTCACACCCCATATAAATGTTTTGTTTTCAGTGTATTAAACTTTTCCATAACCTGTAATTGTTTCTGTTTTATATTTGTTATAAAATTCATATATAATGGGTCCAATAAGTTTTTCACAGGTACTATGTCATGCAGTGTTAAAAAAATAATATTAGTTATTTAAAAAAAGCAATGATTTAAAAGAAAGAATGAACTAAAATCAAAAATTCTCTGCACACTACAAATCCCCTTTTTGTTCCAGAATTGGAAACCCTGTTTAATATCAAATTCAACCATAAAGCTGTACCATTAGTGTCATCAGAATGGATCTGTTTGCAGTGAAATGTCCGGTAAGGTCTCTTCTTCATCATCCTCTTCAGCGTCATACCAGGGGTGATGACGAAGTCCCTGCGGAGTTGTGGGAGGGGGCAAAACAGGGGCGAGGGGAGATAAAGAGAAGGAGAGATGAAAAAGAAAGAGAGACAGCACAAGATTCCAGCCCTTATTTCAGAAGTTATCAAGGATTCTGCAGTCGAGACACTGTTAGAGGACCAGCAGGAAAGACAGAGAAGATTAAACTGTTGGGATTCATCTCCTTTAGGCCATACAAAACCATTGAGGAACTCCAAAGGAGACCATTAGAAGAAGTAATAGGGAAAATTAGTCAAAGAGTTTAAGTGTTGTGTCTTTGGCTGCTTCTACATTATGAGCAGGGTAGTGATTCTCTCGGTGCTCCTGCTGTCCCTAAGCTGGTGCCAATGTGCCGTCATTACAGGGGTGAGTAAATGCATACATCATGATCTAAATATTATTTAATGTAATTATGCTAAATAATGGAAATTTTAGTGGTTTAATGATACTTTTGAATAATTCAAGGAGAATTGAAAGGTATTTTGAAGAAAAGTTTTGCTCTGGAATATCTCAAAATCAAAAAAAAAAATTGTGTTACCAGTTAATAATGGATCGAATGAATGTACAATTTTTTTTTTTTTGTTGACCATGATTTTTATTAAATGTTGATTCAAAAATATTTAAAATATTTGGAGAATTTTGAATCATGCATCCATTTCAATCCTTATTCATGCAAGGTTTGGCAACTTACAGGTGACTGTAAATTATGCTAAATGTATGAAGTACATTCATCTTGCAAAAATTAAGTGTTACCAAACCACAGCCTATATTCTAGGTCTGCGTGTTTCTGATCTCCTCCAATATTAAATGTAATTTTTTCAATAAAAGAGAAATGATTTCATAATGTTTTTTATGTCTTATTTCAACAATTTCAAGTGCTTTAACGCAACTCTGAAAAAATAAATAGCATCTTTTCTTTCTTTTTTTTCACTTTTAATTTGCTGATAATAAATGCAAAGAGACTTGTCTCCGTAGTAGGCGGAGTAGTAAGTCTTTGTTTACAATTTGGGAAATTACAATTTCTACCTAAACACACACCTATAAGTAGTCAATTTAGAAAACCTGACTATGGTCTTTATGTGGTCTCTTACATTTTTTCACATCTGTAGACTGATTTGAAGTTGTGTTGTGTATCAGGCATGTGACAGGGATGTGCAGTGCGGTGTGGGTCTTTGTTGTGCTGTAAGTCTTTGGCTCAGAGGCCTGAGGATGTGCACACCCCAAGGTTTGGAAGGAGACGAATGCCACCCATACAGCCACAAGGTATACAAAAACACACATACAATCGAAAGAGCACATCTGAAATGTGAATGCATGGTTTGATTGGTGGAAATGGGCTTAATAACAAAATACGAAGAAATAATCCACAAAGAA
This sequence comes from Triplophysa yarkandensis, assembly GCA_033220385.1. NCBI lineage: Eukaryota > Metazoa > Chordata > Actinopteri > Cypriniformes > Nemacheilidae > Triplophysa > Triplophysa yarkandensis. Next base: position 16,579,463 of record CM065656.1, read on the forward strand.
AAAGAAATGTATCTTACACCAGCTACAGCTGACCATATATTAAGAGCATAAGGAAAAAAACTTGAAAACATGACTATGAAGACATCTATTCATTTAGGATTCAAAACAACATCTCGTGAATATCAAAAATATACAAAACATTAATGTCCACTGTTAAAAAAACCTTTAAAATGTATGCATCTTATGTATCACGACTCGCTGTTTCATGGTTTAAAATTTCATGGTGATTGCAAGATACGACTGAGAAAGAATCTGCTGATAAGTGCAACAGATATTGATTGGATGTCTGACGGATTTTCTATCACTCTGTCAGACTCTCAGTCTGACACAGAGATACAGACGCTGATGCTTGACTTTGCTATTCAACTGAGGATTAGATGTGATAAAAGACAGATTTTCAGGCTTTATTACCCATTGATGCCTAATAAGACTGACAGATCCTCAACCAGACACCTTTACCTGTATAGTTTCAGCACAATTTATCCTGAGTTTCTTGCCCATTTACCTGTAAATATTTAATTTAAAATTACAAGAATGTGGATGTCATAACAGACCTTCTGTCTTTCATGTACATTTATTACAAGAATTTGTAAAAATACTTTTTTAATGAATGCAATTCTCAAAAAATATAAATACATGTTATATGTTAGTATATAAGTGACTTAAAAAGTTACCCTGAATGTTCCAACCTTCATACAGGTTCCTTTTCCCGGCAAAAGACAACACCACACCTGCCCTTGTCTGCCTCACCTGGTCTGCACCAGGTACAATGACAACAGATATCGATGCACCAGCGACTTCAAAAATATAGACTTTCAATAAAAAAAGGTTGGACAATGAAAAACGGAGAAGAGGAAACACGAAAGCACAAGAAGAAAACAGAAAAAGTGCCATATTCCACGTTCCACGTCATTTACGTTTTTCACTGTCATGTACTTTGCACTGCAAATGCTGTTATCCAGCATACATTTGCCCCTGCATCATGAGGTCTAACTCACAATCATTGGTTTATCTTGGCATTCATTCGACTTATATCTAACAGTAAACATCTAAAGTTTCATAACCTGACATTCACATTGACTGTACACTCAGAAGGACACAGTTCACCATTTTGTTAGAAAGCAGGAAAACTTTTTGATCAAGATATCAAAATGTTGTAAATTTGTCGAAGGCATATTGTAGTTATTGTAATAAATTATAGTCTATCAGAATGGCCTTTGTGCACTTCTCTCAGTCTGTGTGGGAATGTATGGGGTATAAAACATCTATACATCTTGTCTCAAAAATGATAAATAATAATAAATTCATACCATTCAAAATAACCACTTTATAGCCACTTATGTGACAATGTTACATAATTGTTTGGTAACATTTATTTTTTTAATATTTAACAATTGTGTGCATCTTAAAACTACACAAATTAAATTCTGTTATAAATAGAGAAGTCATGGTCCACTTCACATATTCTTTGCAACAAATCCAATTTAAGTTTTTGTACATGATGACTCTACACAAAGAAAGTCAAACAGCTTTTAAATGCAGTGAAAATGTTTTACAACTTTTAACTAGTCCTACCCTATATATGTTATACATGTAATAAAATATATATTATTTACAGGTAAACCCTCAGTGACTTTTTCCATCTTAGAATTGTATATTCTTTGAATAGTTTTGAAACAAAGTAAAATAAGTTTGAACCTGACATCAACTCTCTGAATATCACTAAATAAACACATCAAATGTTTAAAGCAAACTAAGATTTCAATGAATCATATCTTAATGAAAGCGGGGCAAACATAATGTTCTATTAAACAAAATGACCCTTAATCCACTTGTGCTTTTATAAATGGAATATTTGTCTGAAGGGCAATAAAAGGCTGCAGTAACAAAATAAAAAGTTTTTGCCATAATGTTTAACATACTAAAGTATTTATGTTACAATTCAAATTTATAACAATAGAAAACTCAATAAAATAACAATAAATAATTAAGGTATCTGTGTTTTCATATTGACCTTGAAATGTTTGATTTTCCAAGTTCAATTGAAAACAACATATTGTAAATGCATGTCTTTGAAATGACCTGAAAGACTGAAATCTTATCAATTATCAAATTGATAAGGAATTAACAGATTGGCCATATGGTTTACAGTATAAAACGGGAGGTTTGGAAGTGTGAATTCACTCATTGAGTCGAAGCTGAACAGGAAAGAAAACAAAGATGAAGACTCTACTGGCTCTGTGCGCCGTGCTGGTGCTGTCCGAGTGTGTGAGGTAAGACTTTTCAGAACCCTTTCAAATTTGTAAAAAAGCTGCAAACTCCATTTTACACCCAATCCCTACAGTAGAGTATTGCCAGATCTGGGCTGCATAGAATAGATAGGTCATACAATTTCTATGGTGTAACTAAAGTTATTGGTATTCTTTGATATCTTAAATGGATTCCCTGAATCAATGCAAATCTGAACCTGAACGTTTTGTTAATTTAGTCCATCCACTTTTTTTGCTCTTCAGACTTTTTTATTTATATTTTACCTGCTTTGCGTGACCCATTCAGTATGAAAAAAGCAAGAATATTCTATAAAGGATATAACTGACAAGTCGAGGAATAAATTACTATTCATGGATGACAAAGGCCTATACTTAAGCATTATGTGCTTCACAGGATTCCCCTGATCAAAGGTAAAACTGCCCGTGAAAAGCTGCAGGAGAAGGGGCTGTGGGAGGCTTTCAGACAAAAATATCCCTACAACCCCCAAATTAAATTTACCAAGTCTGGTGCTGAATCCATGACCAATGATGCTGATGTAAGTAATTTAATAATGCAAATGACATTAATGGATAACCGTGTTAATCTCAGCTGAGAGTGTATAAAATTACAATTTAAGACTTGACACTCTTGTAAAAATGTTTAGCAAATATTTTGATACTCTTTCTCAGCTCGCCTACTACGGAGCCATCTCCATTGGAAACCCTCCTCAGTCTTTCATTGTGATTTTTGACACTGGATCCTCTAACCTTTGGGTGCCTTCCGTCTACTGCTCTAGCCAGGCCTGTAGTAAGTTTCAGAAATACTTTTACTTTTTCTTTTTTTTTCTTTATTCAAGTCTTTTCTATTGTGTTTCCCACAATTATCATTGTAGTCGCCATAAAGAAAAAAAAACATAGAACATCAGTTCCTACAAGAATCAAACTTTTTATTTTGCCAATAAATGTTGTGTAAGATATTTATTATGGGACTCACTGCAAAAAAAAAAAAAGTCTGTAAGTTTATAATCACTTTCTATGTAGAAGAAAGACAGAAACGATGAGAAATATATCAGAATCGAACCATTATAAGCCATGCATGAGTATTAGAAGGATCTGTCATTTCATCCAAAGGCTTTTTACTTCACAAAAAGAAAACCAAAATGGTGTTGTATACGTTTAAACATTTATATAAGACATGTAGTCATTTTACATAATATTTATGGATCAAATGACATTATTGGTCGATTGGCCACTAGTTTTAAGTTCTTATTTGTCAGTTTTTAAGTGATGTTTTGGGAAAAGATATTCAACTTTATATTCCATCCTACAGCCAATCACAATACTTTCAATCCATCAAAGTCAAGCACATTCCAGTGGGGCCATGGCAGTCTGTCCATTCAGTATGGCACAGGAAGCATGACCGGATATCTTGGATATGATACTGTTGTGGTAAGACGTTTAAACACATTAATGCACCATAATAAATATACTGGTAGCTAATGTGCTTCAGTGCACATTAACCTAAGCTGTCCATTTTTTGGCTTTAGGTTGGTGGAATAGCAGTGAGTCAGCAGATCTTTGGCCTGAGCGAGACAGAAGCCGACTTCATGGCTCATATGGCAGCCGATGGCATTCTGGGTCTGGCCTTCCAATCCATTTCCAGCTCTGATGCCACCCCGGTGTTTGACAACATGATGTCACAGGGCCTGGTCTCTCAGGATCTGTTCTCTGTCTACCTGTCCAGCAAGTACGGTGTCCCCTGAATTACGTTTTTTGAAAAGTAAAATTAAAATAGACTTAGAGGATTGACACCAAACCTGAAACCGATGCTTTTAAAATGACTGTACAGCCCAAAATAGAACTTTTGACATTATTGAATTACTGTCGAGTTGTTCCGAATTTGTCTTAATTTCTTAGTTCTGGTTAATGCAGAGAAAGATATTTGGAAGAACGCTTGTAACCAAAATGTTATTGGAACCAATTAACTACCATTATAGGAAAAATTATTTCTTTTTTTTGATTTATTGAACACAAAATTAGATAGTTTAAATAATGTAGAAAAAAGTTATAGTGTAATTTTGACTGCCATTATTATTTATTCTATTATGATGTAAAATGGGGTGCAAGGACTGGTTGTTTCAACCAAACAAAGAAATTACTACAGATTTGGAACAACTAAACAGTAAATAATTTATGACATAATTCTCATGTTTGGGTGAACTGACCCTTTAAATAGTAACTTTTAGAAAATAGTATTTAGGGAAGTGACATTAATTCACTTAAAAACATTTTTTCTTTGTAAATCCGCCTCTTTTAATCTGTGACTTTTCAGCATAATCATCACTTTAAGTCCATTTTGTATGGTTTGAAACACAAATGTAGAAAGCTGTCTTGAAAGCTTTTATCTATTCAGTGGTGGTTCCTCTGACCTCTGTAGTGCACAGTCGGGCAGCGTGGTTCTGTTTGGCGAGATCGACAGCTCCTATTACACAGGAAACCTCAACTGGATTCCCCTGAGCTCTGAGACCTACTGGCAGATCAGCATGGACAGGTAAAAAGTCTGGACATCCACATTGCCATATAATGTCATAGGCAACCTGCAATTTCTTGAGTTCTAACATTACCAAATGTCCTTCATCTTTGCAGTGTTACTGTCAATGGTCAAGTGGTGGCATGCTCCGGTGGCTGCCAGGCAATTGTTGACACTGGCACTTCTCTCATTGTGGGACCAGCTAGTGACATCAGCAACATGAACTCTTGGGTCGGAGCTACCACAACTCAGAATGGAGATGTAAGTTCATTGAAAAGTGTTGGGATCTGGGACATTTTGTGACATATTACAATAATTTAGTTCTATGCATTTATATTGTTTGTATGTTAATTTAGGCCATGGTCGGCTGCAGCAGTATAAGCAGGATGCCTGCTGTTACCTTCAACATCAATGGTATTGCTTTCACCATTCCATCCTCTGCATACGTTTCTCAGGTCAGTCTGCACCATCTTAATGTTCTGTAATTCAAAATAAAAAGTATTAAGCATGCAAACCTGGACACCCTGGCTTTACTCACTCTTTTTCTGTTTTTTTTTGCAGTCTGGATCTTACTGCTTCACGGGTTTCGCAGGTGGCCAGGACTCTCTTTGGATTCTGGGTGACGTCTTTATCAGAGAGTACTACACTGTGTTCAACAGACAGACTAACTCAGTTGGTCTGGCTGCTGCTGCCTAAAGAATGGTTATTTTCATTGATTTCGATCTCTGTATGATAATTAGAATTAGAACAAGAAAGAATGCATAAAAGACTCACTTAATCAAAATTACCCATTTTATTTTGTTCACCAAAATAAAAGCATCATATTATTGCATCACAACCTTTGTGTCCCTCTGTTTCTTCCCTTCTCAAAAAAACTAAAACTGCTTTAAAATGAAAGTAATATTAAAATAATGTTAAAAATAATATTAAAGTACTGTTTTGTCTAAACATGACAATGCAAAAGAATACAGACTCATCTGGTTGTTATTCATTATAAAACATTAAGAAATAAAATTATTAGTGTCAGTATAGATGACTATATCTTATGAATTGTAACTATTTATATGTTCAGAAAAAACACTAAGGTTTAAATTGGTGCTATTGAAATAGTGGAATATTCTACACTTTCCCTGGTTGGCATTACACGTGTTGAAGAAGGAATGGTGTGTTTTGGTCTTTGTGTTTGTAAATTGACATAAATTTCAGATGGATCTTCATAGGACTTGAAAACCACTGCAGAATAAATGGTTCCGTTCTGCTCCTGTGGACTCTCCTGCAAAATGGAGATATTTTGTTTAAATTTATATGAACAAGAAGCAGGAAGAACTAACAAAAGCATTGATAATATTATTAACAACAATGGTAGAAATTAAAAAAAATTGAGAAACTAATAGAAGATTAGGTCACATGTGTTCACATATCACACACCATGTGGCCATGAGTCAGAAGGAAAAGATTTACGATCTTACCGGGGAGTTGTCACATAAGGGACAGGTTCCACTTTTTTCTGAGCAAGACAAAGTCAGATATTTTATTTTCAATCAAAAAAGACAGACAAAACACAAAAATCATCACATCACACCCACCTCTGGATCTTTTCCGATAAAATACAAACAATATCGTTGAGATGATTACAGCAAACGCCACAAAACTACAAGCAGCAGCCAGCGTGAGCACCATATTCCTACTTTCACTAAAAGACAAATATAAGAAATTGAATGATATTTAAGTAAACATTGTATTGAAACACTTTGTTCTCTGATAACATTATTTTAAATATAAAAACTGATATTAAATAAAACAGTAGTATATGATTTCTTAACAGGTTTAGAACAGCGTAGTGCTCATAAATACATGCAACAGATTTTACCTGTGCTCTACATGTGTCTCAGCTCCAAGTTGAGGTCCAGGTGTTGAGGCCTGGACGTTTGGACTAAAGGATGATTTTGCTTGCTGGTTGATTCCACTGACATCGAAGTCTTGAAGAAATAAAAAACTGTTTGTATATGTTTAACGGTACATAAAATAAGATATTTTGAAGCTTGTTTGGAATGTGAACCCATGGCATTGGTTTTGTGTCCAAACAATGAAAGTGAATGGGTGCCACTGTGCCTTTATAACCACTTTCTTCAAATATATGTTTTGTTTTGTGAGACGAGTTCAAAATTACCAGAGTAAATCATTAACTAATATTCAAAATTTTTTTAATATAATTTCTTGCCTGTTATTCAGGAAATGCAAAAACAAAGTCTTACCAGACACTGTGAGTTCAAACTCATAGGTTAAAGGTAATCCACTGATGCCACATCTGTATTTTCCAGCATCCACTGCGCTTACATTTTTAAATCTTACAACAAAAACGCCAAAGTAATTATCTGTAAGTATTCTTCCTTGATACTCAGAAGCCACTTGTCCTCTGCTGTTCACAAAGTCAATACAATGACTTTTTTGAAACTTACAGCAAGCTTTTACATACGAGTCATAATAAAAAAAGTCAAAATAAGTTTTCAAAATCAGTTCACTTGATGAAAGCAGAACTGAGAGCTGTCCTTCTGTAGGCTTCGGTCCTGCAAAATTGTTTAACACATATTAATGCTATATCAAGCAGGATACAACATAATTTTACAAATTTTATTATGAGAATTAAAAAAAAATACAGTTTATTCAAGTGTGAAAGGTTCGTTTTTAAATTTAGTTAAAAGGGACAGAAATGTTGATACTAATTTACATGAATGTACATTAATACAGTAGACGTTGTTTAAATTAAATACCAGATACATCAGCATCCACTTCTTTCCAGGAAAGAAATATAAAGTGTTCTTACCGTTTGTTAAAAGGACAAGAAGGAAGAAAATTAACTTCATTTTTCTACAAGTTTAAAAGTTGCTATGTTTACTCATGAACGTTTGTTACTGTGTTCGCTCCTCATCTTATTGAGGAACTACTATAAATATGAAATCATGACAGAGCTCAAAATCTGGCTAAATCCCATTGACCTTTTAAAATCATGAAACTTTCTAAGATCCCCAGTAACAAAAATAATGCTTCTGATTTTCCCTTTAAATGTCTTATTGCTTCAATCAAGACAGACAACAAATAACATTTACGCATTTCGCATATTCCTTTAACATTGACTAACATTGCATTATATTTTACATTAGACTCTAAGTGCAATCTCTGGGATAGAACCCATGACTTAGCTCTAACTACTGAGCTATAGGAAATAACAAAAAACAATCAAGACCATAAATTGTGTCTAACACAGATTTTTTTCTTTATTGTTTTATAAGCAATATATATATATATATATATATATATATATATATATATGTGTGTGTGTGTATATATATATATATATATATATATATATATATATATATATATATATACACACAAACACATTCTGTTGTCATCAATCCTTGGACTGTTCACAACTACTCAACAAACTCCTTGTTCTTTGACAATACATTTTTAATGCAGTACTAATTTTAAGATAAAGCAGAAATACTTTTATATGAAATTACCTGTTGTGATTTATTTAGTTTGTAATTTCAACTTGTTTCTATATACATCTTTACAGACGGAAAACAAAAATCTTTAAAAAAACAGAAAACCTAAATTTAAACATTATGGTTGACATAAAAAAAAACTAAAATAGATATTCCATAAACACTTCAGCTACAGCAAGTAACCGTATCACAAATAAGTTTAATTCTCCATAATCCATTTTCCACCCCAGTCAATATAGCATCTGCCTCCAAACATCAAAGCAACATGTAGAATAAAATACTTTTTTAATACACGCTGCTGTTTTTTTTCCTTTAGAAAGTGAAATACTGTAGGCACGCAGAGATAAACATATTTACAGGTATTGACAGGCATTCATCGTGCATTAAACTGTACATTTGTCTTCTTACTCAACAGTTCTGAGGAATACTGCATCAGAGTCCTACGGCTGACTCTAGTTTCTATTCCTCTGTAAAAGTAATGACATCATACTGAATTCCCTGTTGTTGCAGCTGTTCCAGTTGTTCAGGTGTGGCCTCTGTGTAAACCGTCTGTGTCGTAGCCACGGCCGCATCTGCAACAGCTATACACACACATTGGAGGTTCATTGGGTTTCCTTTATTACCAAAACTTCTTGCATGCTCAAAACTCGAGGTAAAAGGTCATACCTGTGACAGCAGAATGGGCAGCTGCCTCCAGATCTTCAGGGCCTACAACCTGCTGTTCCGTAGTGATGGGGACATACTGGATGTGTCCATCTTGAGACAGAGCAATCTAAAATAAAGCATATCAAAGTTGATCATAAAATATATATGTTTTGAGAATAACATATACAATATACATTTTATGTAGGCTTAAAAAAAGCAGAGCTTGTGTTATTGGCTACAAAAAAAAAAAATTCTTGAGAAATAACAGTATATAGTGTAAGACTACATGTTACAATATTTATCTATTTAGTTCTACCTGCTGTTCCTGCAGAAACGTCCCATCATGCTCATACTGAATGTGAGCGATCTGTCCGTCCTCCATCTAAAAAATACAATTCATAATGTACAAAATATTTTGAAAGCATTTCAGTTTATGGTTGTTTCAAACTTTAATAGACCTTCCATAGAAATGTTTACTCTTTGTTTATGTGTATTTTCTTGTGCACAGACTTACCTGAATATGGTTGCCATCAGAAACCACCACATATTCCCGTGGGATTAAGTGCTGAACTCCGTCCTGAGAAATGATATACTGGACCTAAGAAAATAGGGCAGAAAAAGAGATCAGAAGAGGTTTATTGTCAAGTATGAGATCCATGATAATCAAACAAAATCAAGAATCCTAATAGTAAAACATAATAAAAAAGCTGTACCTCAGTGACCTGACTATCTCCAGTCATTAAGTGCTGTACGGTTTGACCATCCACTGTTGTGATCTGCTGAATGTATGTGGCCTCCTCCTGAGAAACAGACATTTCAGCGAAAAAAAGCATTAATTAAGTAAAATCTAGGTCTACCTGAAACCTAATAACACACTTTTTGATAGTCTGGCTATCAGGATGGCTATTTCTTTCAAATTAGCTATTATTTGTTAGTCCTTTTTGATGTCTGCCAAATGAATAAATGTAAAAATCTGCTGTCTGTTATTGTGCTAGACCTGGTCAGAGAGACTTTGATCCTGGGCCACAATGATGTGATCCTGACCCAAAGCCTGCTGTAACCTCTCTGGACTGATCAGTGTCTGACCCGCCTGTAGATCTGGAACACACACAAACAGACATAGTAAACATAAATAAAGACACAATTTTCCTTTTTGGGAGATTATTCCTTAAATTCAAGGTAGGCAGACAGCATTCAGCACTAACTTTGTAGTGTGGCTAAAGCCTCTTCATCACTATTGACGATGATGGTCTGCTGAGAGGAAACAGAGCGGGTTTTACGAGGTGACGGTTCCTGACTGTGAAGTCTCTCCATATGGAACTTCAGGTGACCGTTGCGGTTAAACCTAAAAGACAAATTATAAAGTAATGAGACGCTATACAGGGGTGTGTGTGGTTCTTGTAAACTCAAAGTCTGAGGTTTGTAATTTTTACCCTTGTGGGGAAATCTTTTCATTAGGAAAACAGCTTGTAAATCAAACTAAAAAATGTTTTTATGAACTGTAAAATGCTTAAAGAATTCTCTGTGGGTAAGATTAAGGGGATGGTGTGAGGGTAAAGAGATTAAAAGTATACAGTATAAAATACAGATCAAAACATAAAATGTGTATGTGTTGGTCTCCTCACCTTTGGCCGCAGATCTGACAGGCAAATGGCTTCTCGTTGGTGTGCGTCATCATGTGACGTCTCAGGTCCTTCTTGTTTTTGGAGGCGAAACTGCAGCTGGTACATTTATGAGGTCGCAAATATGCATGCATGGCCATATGAGACTAGAATCATAGAAGATTTGAATATGAACATTGTGTCATAACAACACATATCTGAATTTGTAAATAAAGCTCATAGCTTAAAAAACTCATACCTTAATCTCTGGCCAAGAAGGAGCTGTGAGGTCACAGTCAGGACATTTAAATGTTTTAGGGTCTATGTGTGCCCTCCTGTGGTTCTCCATGTCTGAGCGGCCGTGGAAAGCTTCCATGCATATCCGGCAGGAGAAGCGTTTGTGACTGAGCTGCTGAGGTGATGATGGACACAGGGAAGGGGAACCTGGAGCTTCACTGCTCAGCTATAGACAGACAATCAATAAATTACTAACTCTGTCCACTGACAAGGAGCACAGTTGTTTTTTCCCGATAAAATTCTAACCTCAACCTGCTGCAGGACTTCATCTGAGCTCAGGTAAAACTTCTCTTTGTTCTCCTTCAGAGGTGTCTGGATGGACAGAGAGTCTGTGCTTACTTCCATGACCTGAGATTCTGGTTCTGCTGAGGGATCCTCTAAACTGATGCCACAAGTACATCATATATAGAGTAATTATAAGTACAAAAACATTTTATTCAATGCATTTATTTACTGATCTATGCAGTGACTTGAATCCTTTGTTACATTAAAATGAAGCCTCTGACCATGGAGCTTCTAAAGCAACCATAGAAAAACTGTAAAAAGTGCTTTATGACAATTATAGTGATAGTTTGATCAAAATGAAAATGTAGTCTTCATTTATGCACCTTCTTGTCATTTTAAATTTATATCTTCTACAGATACAAAATAATTTAGAAGAATGTCGGTAGCTGAACACCAACGACACCCATTCATTGAATTGGTTTTGTGTCCATTTTATAGAAAGTTGATATACAGTAACCACCTTTTTTCAAAATATCATAAATGACAAGATAGTGAATAAATGATGATAGAATTTTCAATATTGGGTGAACTATTTGTTTAAAAAAAGTAGTACCTATTTGGTACTCCAGGGGCAGTTATCTCCTCAGACACCTGTTCCACAACACTGAAATCGGTCGTCTCATACGTCCCTATCCCGATCTGTGTCACACTGGCTGACTCTCCTTGCTCCACGGTTCCAGAGGCCGTCTCAAAAGCCTCTTGCACCAGTGTGTCACCGTTCTCGGACACATGGAAGGTCACAATCTTCTGAGGCTGTAAAGATGACCCCTGTCCCCCTGAGCTAGTTGCGGTCCATGTGCCTGTCTCCAGAGTCTTGCCGTCTGTTTTCAGAACTGCCACCTAAGCAGGGGGAATAAAGATATGGGGATGTCTGATGAGTTAAACAATACTAAATGTCTCCACAAATATCGATAGCCGATTATTCAGAGTGATATCTGCCGATACAGATAGTTTAGTGGTTATGTTAATTTGAATAAACTTAATTCTTAATGTTAAATTATTATTGAATTTAATTTGAATGATTTTTAAGAGATAGTTCACCAAATAATTGGAAATCTGCAATGTATTATTCACTCTCTAGTTGTTCTACATCTGTATAAATATCTTTGTTTGGTTGAACAGAGAACTTTAAAACAAGGCCAAGAACTGTTACTTTTTGGCAGATATCTTTTTCTGTGTTCATCAGAGCAAAGAAATGTTTACAGGATTGAAAGAACATGATTGGCATTATTTTGTATGTATATGAAACAGGTTCAGTAAAATACCTGTAGTTCTCTGGCGTTACTCATGTTTAGCAGCAGATCTAGAGCATTTTGAGCTGAGAGATCTGATGTCGGGGCTGTAAGGAGAAGTTACTAAAAACATTAATATTTAAAACATTTAAATTTGTTGTTGAAATGTAACGAAGAAATATAAGTAGCACATTCATAAAAACATGTTGCAGGAGTTACTGAACTGGTTTTAAAATGAGGAATGTTTAACAGACCTTGTTCATAAATGATGGTAGTGTTACCCAGTGCATCTTGGGAAACTGATGTATTTCCCATGGACTCCATTGTCTGCAGAGTAATGGGGTCTACTGATACCTTTGAAAACAAAAAACATAAAAGTCTAGAATGTGTCAACTTGCTAGCAGTGTATCAGCTAAACATTTATGATTTAGATGTGGAAGTTGAAGTTTAAGCTTTGACCCACCACTGTTCCCTGAAGCCCATGAGTTTCATGCTGCATTCGAAGGTCTTCAATCTGCTGCACGGTGAAAACGGGTTTCTGGCGCTGACGGATGGGCTCCTCTGGGTGCGTCTGATTCCACTCTTCAAAAGTCTCGGGATGACGACACTGAATATGTAATCGCAAGTTCTTCCTGTGTCTGGTCATGAAGTGGCACATATCACAGGAAAAAGGCTTTTCACCTAAACAAAGGTCACATACAAAATTTCATTCAAACCCTTGTCATCTTACATGTGTCTGTGAGCAATAAATACACTGTTTAAACTATCACAAACCGGTGCTTTTTGTTCAGAAAAGTCTGATCTGATATTGTGATCTTACCGGTGTGTTTAATGGCAATGTGGGACACCAGGAAGTCCTCTTTACTTGTGGAGTATTTGCACTCCTCACATTTAAAAGGTTTGTCATTTGTATGGGACAGCTGGTGATTGAGAAGGTGCTTCTTGTCGTTGCAGGTGTATTCGCAGAACTCACATTTAAACCTGACAATGTCATAAAAAAAGTTGTTTAATTGTTTATGACCATCATTGGTTGTCTCTTATACTCTAAGACCTTACTTACAAGCTGTTGCCGCAGTTCTGGATGTGCGTGAGAAGATGCATTTTGAAAGTGTAGCGTTTCTTGAAGGATTTCCCACACTGAAAAACAGATATAATGAGATTATAACATTTGGGTTAGTCCATCAGAACTGTTAGTTGAAGACTTGGCTGCAATGCCTAAACATAAGTCGTGAATCCACCTTGTCGCACATGTGAGGTTTCTCTGTGCTGTGTGACTTCATGTGCTGCGTGAGGCGTTTCTGCATTGGGTACACGCGACGGCAGATGGGACATGGAAATTCAGACACTTTGGGTACCTGTGAAATGTTAACACATGACAGTTCCATTAAAAGATACACATAACTCCTGTTAATGTTGTTGACAGTTAATATAACTGGATTCATACCATGTCTGTTTTTGGACTCCTAAAGCGGAAAGTATAAGAAACATGAATGTCAAATATCAACACATTGGTTTTTTATGCATAAGTTAAATAATGCAAAAATATTTTTAATAAGAAGTTCAGAGCAGAAAACGTTTTAAGAGCAAAAATACTGAAAAAATCCTGCACATCTTACTTGCTTTTGTTGTGGACGGCTGAGTGCCGAATCACATCCTTCTTGTAAACGCTGGAGTAGTCACACACCTCACACTTGTACGGTTTTGTACCTTCATGATTGAACATATGCTCCTGTAGGACATGTATAAACAGCATTAGAAAGCCTTCAGGGCAAAGATACTATGGTTTTTACTGACAGAACAAAAACAAAAAATGTAAACAATTTTCAACAAGGTGTTAGAACAGAGAAGACGTGAAGCTTTTTGTTTTTACCTTCAGTGAGGACCAACGCTTACAGCGGTAGCTGCACTGCAGGCACTTGAAAAGCTCAGGGTCATTTCCCTCATGAGAATCCACATGAAATCTGAGATCTTCTTGTGATAGAAATCGAGATCCACAGATCCAGCAGTTATGAGGCCTTAGTAGAGGCTTAAGAGTCCTGTAGTACCTACTTTAAAAAAGGTAATATACACTCTGACTAAGCTTATTGTGGTTTCATTCTTCAATTTAATGAGCTATTACTTTGTGTCTATCCAAACAGATTTAGCCATCACTTACTTGCGGTTCATGTACTTTTTGTACTTCTTTTGAAGGAAACGTTTAGAAGGACGTCCTCTTTTCCTCGGCAAGAATTCAGTTTCATCAGTGCCTGTGTTTGATGAGGGATCTTTGTTTTCCGAATCTGATTGGCTGACACCTGGCTCAGCGATTGTCACATTGGATGATGAAGAAGTTCCATTCTCCAATCCAGACGAACTTGCCTCTTCAGGAGTTTGAGGGTCCTCTGCATTGCTGGGTTCAGATACTGCTTGGGTCTCTGTTGCATACACAGTATTGATACACTGCATTATTTTTGTGACCTGAGAAACAAAAATGGGAAAAATTGAAAAAGGTTTTTTCTCAAAGCTGACCCGAGTAACCGAGGAATTTGCGAGGTGGTCCCACCATCCTGCGGGGCCTTTTTCGTGAGGTAGACGAGGATGAGGAAGAACATTTAGGAGGAGCTTTGAAATGACTGGCAGCTGCTCTGGGCTTGGCCTCTTCATCGGCCGGTTTATAATCACTGTCACCTGAAAAATATATATTTTTTAAAAATAGGATATTGTGGAATATGAAAAGTAATACAGAACTCGACTGACCTTCAGGATCATCAATGGCACCTGCATCAACTATGTCATCATCTTCCTCCTCTGTTGGCTCCTCCTTTTTGACATCATTGACTACCTCTTGTTTGCTTTCAGATTTTCGCGGTCGACCCCGTCCACGCTTCTTCGAAGCACCTGTTGGGAAACAGCAGCAAGTTTGAAGCGCCAATAGCCAAGAAATGTCATTTTTGGATGGTATAGCAAATAGACCCCACGTTTGGTTACCTGCTGGTTTAAAATGCTTGTCTCTCATGTGATTGATAAGTGTATCCTTGGAGACGCTTTTATAAGGGCACATCTTACACTTGAACTGTTGGACGATGACAACCTCCATCATTTCCTCCAGCTCTGCCATATTCGGAGTTCTATTCTCTGGCTCATCCACAACTTCCACCTCCGGTTGGGTGGAATACGTCCCGCTACTACTTATATATGGCCCAGGTAAGCTATCGCCACAGTCCATCTGATCGATGAGCTGGGAGCCCATCGTGTCAGCCAGCGAGTGCCGAACAGCACCCTCATCTGAATACAGCGAGCCCTGGAGAATGTAGGAATGCTGTGACTCCTCTGACACACCTGCCTCTTGCTCTGAGGCAGACACATGCTCCCTATCATCCATGCTGCTGTCGATGTAACGGGAATGATGAGGATGATCCGTTCCATCTGTGGCACATTCCAAATACCTGTCACTGCATTCCACGACATAATGGGAAGAACTTAAAGAGCACCTCTGAGGGCTACCATTGGTACCGCTGCACTCAGCCACGCTGTAGTCAGAATGACGAGGGGTCTGGTCTGGTTCTGCTCTTGAGCATTCAATGTATCGGGCCTCCCTGTTCTGATCTTGGTGATGTCTTCCATTGCACTCCACATACTGGGAGTGCTGGGGCTGGTCCGGACAGCTGCTGCTGCCATCTTCGTGGTCACGGTACCCGGAGTGTTCAGGTTGATCAGGTTCGACGCTTCCCTGGTTCTCTGATAGGTCTGACTGATCCAGGCATGTGGAGGTGGGGCCATCAGCTAGGGCTTCGATGGCAATGCGGCTCGAAAGTGCAGAGGAAGACATTTGAGCAACCATAGGAGCTCCTAGGCAAAGTAAACAAGAAAAACACATTAAAAAGAACCTATCAACAAAAATGTTGCCTTTAAAAGGAATAGTCCCTTTACCTAACTTAAAGCTGGTCGACTTCTTTAGCAGATCACAAAAGAATATATTTTAAAGAATGTTTGTAACCATACAAAAGCAATACCAAATTACTTGCATTAGTTTTTCAATAAAATGGAACTGAACGGGTTCTGCAATTGTTTGGTTATAAACAATCTCCAAAATATCTTCTAAAGTGATCTGCAGAAAAAAGAAAGTTATACAGGAGAGTGTGAGTAAATGATGACACAATCTTTATTTTTGGGTGAACTATCACTTGAGTTCTCACCATCATCAGGACCTTGGAGTATCAGATAACGTGTAGTTTCTGCACTTCCATCCTCAGCACTTGTCACTGAAATACATCCTTTAAATAAGACAAAATAGTCAGTATATATATATATATATATATATATATATATATATATATATATATATATATATATATATATATATATATATATATATATATATATGTAATCCTTTGTATAATGTGTGAAATAAACCGTAAAGTAAAGAATAACAAGTATACTGTAAACTAACTTTGGCTATTCCAAAAACAAAAACAAAAAAAGTTTTGTGTTCTTATTAAACCACTGGTCAGTGTATTTTTACCATTCATAATATCCGGTCCAATGGTGGACTCAATGATCTTGTCAATAGCCGAGCCGAGATCTGAAGAGGTAGAGGCGGTGGAATCAGAAACCATCATTCCTCCTTCAGACACAGCACTGGAATGTACCAGCACCTGGACTGACTCTGACACCAGGACTGACTGCGTCACCGTGGAGACACTGGACACGCTGGTTGACTGGGCGACGGATGACGAATCAGGTAGATGAACTCTTTGAACATCTGTGCTAGAACTTGTCTCAGGGATAAAGACCTAAAACACACCTTGATATTAAAAAAAATGGACACACACATTATAATTAAAAGATTTGCAAATGTTGTCATACCACAATTCCCTCAGAACTTTGTCCAACATGGCAGTCTGATTCTGGGGCCAGGGATTGAGTTGTTGCCGCATCGCTGCTATCAGCAGACACAGCTTCTGAAGATTCCATGCCCATCCCACTCTCTGATGGTTCCTCCATCCCAGAATGCCCAACATCACTGCTGCTTTCCACTTCCATCTCCTCAGAATCCATCTTCGCTTTGTGATACAGTGGCTATATGATTCATTAAAACAGTATGGTAGATTAGTGAGTATTCCAGATAGCACATGTTCATCTGTGAAATGAGAAGATCTGGAAAACATCTGCTGTGTAAAATCATCTGCTAAACATCTTAAAAAGAGCTGTCCTACATTAATTCTATAATGAAAGCACAATTATTAGACAAGTGATTATTCGGACCATATCATCATTTTATCAACAGGGTCACAAGAAACTTTTTGTGAAGAAAAGACGCATATTAACTGCCAAAGATTTGAAAAGATTAAAACCTGAAGCTACCAGAAACCAATTATCCTCAAGTGCTGCCATATTCCACAACTGCAACATACCTTGACAGTCAAACAGGTGTTCAGTTCTTATGGACATAGCTAAATAAGAAAGGCTGAAACCTGACCACCGCTGAACATGAACCATAAGTTAAGATATATCTGATGACAGATATTTCAAAGGTTTTGTGGACTAATGAGATGAGAATAAGTCTTGAAGGCTTCATTGGAGAGCCCATGGTTGGATCAGTAACGCACACAGAGCTCGACTCCGACTGTTATTGATTACGAGCTAGTTGGACCTTTTAGGGTTGAAAATGGACTTAAAATCAACTCTCAAAACTCCAGCCAATATTTAGCAGACACTTTCTTCAAGCAGTGGTATAGGAAAAGTCTGCATCTTTCAAGAAGACCTTCATTTTTATGCAAGACGATGCTCAATCACATACATCAAAGTAATCCACTGCGAGTCTGGCCAGTAAAGGCCTTAAAGTTGAAAAGTGATTGACATGACTTCTTAATCTGACTTAAACCTTATTGAGAACTTTTGGGCCCATCTTAAGCAGGGAATTTACAGCGAAGGATTAATAGAAATAATTCTTAAGTTTATTCTTCTGACTCACTCCATGAATGGAAGCCTTGTGACTGTTATCGAAAAGAGGGGTGTTTATATAGGACACAGAGGCATTTTGAGTTTGTTTATTATTCTCACTTTAACAGGTAAAAATAAAGAAGTGTGCTGGGAAAACCTTAGTTTTTTTATTTAGTTGCATGATAATTCTGCACACTAATAGTTGCCTTATAATGGTGTACATGTAGATGTTCTCTTAAGATTACTTAATTGACTTTTACTACTTAAATGTTGAAAATGAATCATCAAGAATACAATGTGCCTTACAATTGTGCACACAGTGTAAATCATAATCCTAAAACAGACGTCTTCTAGAGGTCTTACTTATGTGACAGTAGACATCTCTGAATATAGTAGATGAGCAAACAATGTCTGTTAGAATTGCTGATGAAAATGCATAGATGTATGCCAGATGATGTTTGTGTGCTATCAGGGACGTAAGGATATGACTTTTACAAGTACTGTAACCAAGTGGACTACGTAAAGTGCAGCTTAAAATACTGTTAAGCCTTTAAATCATAATATAAAATAAATACTAAATAAATCGCTTTATTAGTTGTAATGTACTTGTGATATATGTTGATATTGTTAGCATGCTTATAAAAATATGTTCTTTTTGGAAAGTACATTACGCACTGAATCCATGTTTGATTCTTAAAATCTGATTGGATAGTATTTAAAATTATGTGGAAGTTTGTGTACACACACACGTATATATATACATACATGTGTGTGTGTGTGTGTGTGTGTATATATGAATGTATATGTATGTGTTTGTGTGTATGTGTGTATAGATGTATGTATGCATGTGTGTGTATATGTATGTGTGTGTGTGTATATGTATGTGTGTGTGTGAGTATATATGAATGTATATGTATGTTTGTGTGCGTGCATATATATATATATATATATGTATGTGTGTTTACATATGTATGTATATGTATGTGTGTGTGTGTGTGTGTGTGTGTCATTTCTTATGGGAATCCTATAAAATTGTTTACTAGGTTGTACTGGATTCTTATTAGAATTTATATTTCTTATAGTAATACTCTTAAAATTAATAAATATTAAAATTCTTATGAATTCCAGTAGGACTTTTGACAAGGACAACAGTATTTCTTTAAAGCACCTATA